>JALGBA010000486.1:0-325000 GCA_023970755.1 Azemiops feae | reverse complement strand
AACTAAGGAAATGGGTAATAGGAAAGATGTGAAGTAATAGTAATAGTAATAGTATTAGTAATGCAGCCCTACTAGGTGGTTTAACATCTCAAGGCATAAGACAGTGTTGTAGGAATTAGTTGTTTAGCAGAGTGATAGCGTGGAGGGGAAAACTGTCTTTGTGTCTGGTTGTTTTGGCGTACAATGCCCTATACTGTTGTCTTGAGGGAAGAAGTTGAAACAGTTTATGTCCATGATGAGAGGGGTCTGCAGATATTTTCACAGCCCTCTTTCTGGCTCATGCAATATAGAAGTCTTCAATGGAAGGCAGGCTGGTTGCAATTATTTTTTCTGCAGTCCTAACTGCAGACAAAGATTGTTGAAGTCTGTGTCTGTCTTGTTTGGTTGCTGTGCCAAACCAGACAGTTATAGAAGTGCAAATGACAGACTCAATAATTCCTTTGTAGGACTATATTAGCAGTTCCTTGGGCAGTCTGAGTTTTCTGAGCTGGGGCAGGAAAAACATTATTTGTTTTGCTTTTTTGATGACGTTTTTATGTTAGGTGTCCATTTTAAGTCCTTAGATATTATAGAACCTAGAAACTTGAAGGTCTCTACTGTTGATACTATGTTGTCTAGTATTGTAAGAGATGGTAAAATAAGAAGGCTACTCCTAAAATCTACTATCATCTCTACAGTTTTGAGTGTGGTCAGTTCAAGATTGTTGCGGCTGCACCACAGGGTCAGTTGTTCAACTTCCCCTCTGTATGCCGATTTATTGTTGTCTCAAATGAGACCAATCACTGTTGTATCATCTGGAAACTTCAGTACTTTAACAAAGGGATCCTTTGAGTTGCAGTCATTAGTATAGAGAGAAAAGAGTAATGTAGAGAGCACACAGCCCTGCCCGGGGGGGGGGACGTATGCTAATTGTACAGGTATCTGATGTGATTTTGCCTAGCTTCCTCTGCTGCTTCATATCTGTTAAAAAGCTTATGATCCACTTACAAATATGGTCAGGCACAGCTAGCTGAGTCAGTTTAGTGAGAAGAATATCTGGAATGATGGTACTGAATGCTGAGCTGAAGTCTACAAAAAGGGCCTTTGCATAGGTCCTTGGAGATTCAAGATGTTGCAAGATGTAGTGCAGTGCTATAATAACAGCATCATCTGCCAATCTGTTTGCTCGGTGGGCAAATTGCAAGGGGTCTAACAGCAGATCCGTGATGGTTTTTAGATGGGCCAGCACTAGACTTTCAAAAGTTTCCATAATTACAGATGTCAGAGCAACAAGTCTGTAGTTGTTCAGCTCCTTTATGGAGGGTTCTCGAGCACTAGGATGATAGTAGAGTGTTTGAAGCAAGAAGGAACATAACACACCTCTAGTGATTTATTAAAGATGCGGGTGAAGATGGGGGCCAATTGGTCAAGCAAGAAGGCATTACCTTGTCTGGGTCTGGTGCTTTTCCAAAGTTTCTTCTGTGAAATAGACCTCACACATCTTTTCTGTGATCACCAGTGGTGGGGTCCCCAGAAGGATGGAATCAGGTTGTAGGAGACTTGGTTGTTGTTGGTGTATCTGAGATGGAGAGAGTGGCAATAGTTGACAATGGTTTCCTCTGAAACCTACAGTAAAACACATTCAGCTCATCTGCCAGTTGTCAATTCCCTTCAGCATGGGAAGGTTTGCTGTAGCCAGTGATATTTTAAAGGGTTTTCCACACATTTGCTGGTTCATTTGTTGAGAACTGATTCCTCAGCTTTTCAGAGTAGCTTCTTTTTGCTGCTCTGAACTTCCCTGTTAATAAATTCCTGGCCTGGTTCTACAGCGTTCTACAGAATCTCCTTATCTGTAGGCTTCCTCTTTAACACAGCATAGCTGCTTGAGTTTAGCTGTGAATCAAGGTTTGTTGTTACTGTGTATTCGCAGGCTTCTGGTTGGCACGCATACTGTAGGTCTTCACAAAAACTAACACATGATGTCACAGTATCTGTGAGTTCATCCAAGTCTGCAGTGGTAGCTTCAAAAACGTTCCAATCTGTGCAGTCATGGCAAGCTTGTAGCTTTAACTTTGCCTGCTCAGTCAAAGACTTCACTGATTTAATTGTTGGTTTTATGGTTTTAAGCCTTTGCCTATAAACAGGTACGTGAATCATACAGTGATCAAAGTGTCCCATAGCTGCTCGTGGTAAAGCCCGATAAGCATCTTTTAATGTATAGCAGTGGTCTAAAATATTCTTGCCTCTAGTAAGACAGTTGATAGAATTTTGACCTTAGGCTGTTAAGGTCAACTTATCTGCATAGTTGGCTTAAACCTATACAGTAGACATCATTCAGGCTTGGAGATGGTTTTAAAGAACCTGCTTTCTGGCCTACTGTTAAGCAACACAAGGTTAACTTGAGTTACTACACTAGTTCTGTTTAGAATACAGCCTTTTCAACAAAAGGTTCTTCTTGCTGCCCCTTGGAGAATACAATGTCATACCCACACAAAGATATGAATATACATAAATCATATAAATATGAACATATTTATAATATTGAAATAATTATTAAAAGTAGCAAGAAAAGCTTGTGTATATAATCCTTCTGTTTCTTGTTATATTGAAGATTAGCATGAATGAAAAATTCCTGAATATGTAGAAATGGTGGCTAAGTGCTACCAAATGCTTACAACAATTGTTTGCAGTTTAGCAACTGCTGTACAGCAATTGTTTGCAGTTATGACGGTGATTAAAAAAGTAACTTTATGAACAATCTTCACCTTTATGACCTTCACAGGTCTGTAACACAAAGGAAACGCTGAAGTAAGATTATAAGCACAGTTGTAGTTTCACTTAGAGACCACTTCAGTTAACAAATGAATTTCTGGTTCCAATTGTAAGCGCTAAACAAGGACTACTTGTAAGGGAAGCGGACTTTTTTCTCAGTGAAAAGACTTCATGAATATGGAATATTTTATGAAGAAACATTTCCATCATAATGCTACTTGACATATTTACAATTTGCTTCATTTATAATTCAGATTTTTTTTTGGTAAAAAAATCCAGAGATAGAACTTCATAAAATGCAAAAACAAGTAACTGAAATGAAATATCTTATGAAAAAGATGTTGAGACAGTAAAAATATATGATTAAGGAATACATGAGAAAATATAATAAATGTAATGAACAATTAAATAGTTGATTCTAAAAATACAAGTATTGTCCAGATTTTTTAAAAAAAACATTAAGTACCAATATCTTGAGAAAAAGGTAAGAATATGAATGGTAACTAATTGCCTGTAGTACTTCTATCTAAAAATTCAAATGTAAAGTACAATATGTAAATAAACTGGAGTTTTCACACGATTTACGTGAATCAATATTCATTCTATATACAGTAGATCAGGAGTCCCCAACCCCCGGTCCACGGACCAGTACCAGGCCGTGGCCATTTAGGAACCGGGCCGCGTAGCTGGAGGTGCGCTGAAGGCACATCTTCCACCTCCAGGCATGAGGCGAGACTGCAGGGGTCTGGGCAGGGGCAGTAGAGTGGCTGGGCAGAAACTGTCTTGCTCAGTGCAAAGGTCCTCCGGCAACTGCACTTGCAACTGGTCCTCCTGCTACTTCTTTCTCCTCCTCTTCTTCCTCACTTTCCTCCTCTCCTTCTGGCACTCCAGCTGAGCTTGAGTGCCCTTCGTGCAACTCTCTAAGTTTGCAAGACAAGCGTGTGCCAGCCCAGCTTGCAACCGGGAGCTTCCCAAAGCCCCATTGGAGGGAGGCCCTCCCAAGGTATGTGTGTGTGAGGGTGTCTTTTTGTCAGAGTGCAAATAGGGGCAGGGAGAAGCTACCTTTCATCTTAAGCCCTGCGTCTCCAAGGAATTCTCTCTCTCTCTCTCTCTCATCTGCACCTTTTCTAACACTGCTGGGCTCCGTTGCACTTCAACCAGAGTTTTTTTGCTTTTGTTTTGATGCTCCAGGTACCTTGTGTTTTGGCAACATCCTGCCTGCTTTTGTGGTTTATTTTGGTGTGTGTGTGTGTTCCTCCTTTCTTCTGCAGCTCTCCAAGTTTGTAAGCCTACCCGGCTTGCAAAGGGAGAGGGGGGAGGGGAGAAGCTACATTTCCCCTTAAGCACTGTGACTCCAAGGGTATCCTTCATTTGCACCTTTTCCAAGACTGCTGGGCTAGCACAGTGCCGAGTTGGTTTGGTCTCTCTCTTTCTCTCTCTTTTTTGAATGATGTTCTCAGCCTCAACATGCTGGGTTTTGCTGGAAGGCTGAGTTTTAGGATTGTCTCTTCTTTCCCACTTTCTTAGAAGCAGAAAGTCACTGATCTAATCTAATACAATGTAATAATAATAGAAATAAATGCATTATTTATTTGTTCGTTTGTTTATTTAGAATTTTTTAAATAAATGTAATGCACTTGAATCATTCTGAAGCCCCCCTACCCTCCCATCCCATCCCACCCCTGGTCCATTCAAAAATTGTCTTCCATGAAACCGGTCCCTGGTGCCAAAAAGGTTGGGGACCTCTGCAGTAGATTGCAGTTTTTTTCAGAAGACAACAAACTATAGTTTTTTCATAGCTATAGTTTAGAAACACTGCTTTGAGCACCAAAGATACTGTCAGAGATTCATTGCTTGCCAACTTCCATGCATGTTTTTAAATGTTAATCCATACTGTGGCTTAAAATAAGCTGGTCAGCTACATAAGAACAATGAAGTCTTTTAAATATAGGCATTTTACTCAATTTGCAAACTTCTGTGCCTCAAGAAATTAATTATGATTGCTATTAATATAGCTTAAAGTCTGGCAAGATATTTATATGGACTTTGAAGACAGATTCTGAGTGAATAGAAAATAAGTCTACTGCATTCCCAGATTTGGTACACCATGAAACATGGAATAACAGGGTTGGAAGGGACAGCGAGGCGTGAGCCTCTTGCAGCGCTAGGCGAGCCACGAGACACAAGCCTCTTGCTGGTGCTAGGTGAGCTGTGAGGTGCGAGCCTCTTGGCGCTAGGCAAGCTGCTCTCTGGTGCTAGGCGAGCCGCAAGCCTCTCACCAGTGCTGAGCTGCACGCCCACGCTAGCTGAGCCGTGAGCCTCTTGCCGGTGCGAGCTGAGCCATGAGCCTCTCGCTGGCACTAGGTGAGCCATGAGCCTCTCATCGGCGTTAGGCGAGTTGCGAGCCTCTTGCTGGCACTAGCTGAGCCGTGAGCCTTTCGCCAGCACTAGCTGAGCTGTGTGCCGGTGCTAGCAGCCCCATTTGTGGAGCGCGCAGGCTCATAGTCCTGTTCACGTGTACATGCATGCAGCCACATTTGCATGTGTGCACATGCATGCATAAAGGTGCCTGTCCCTCCATTTCCCACCAGGTTGCCAATCCAGAAAGGTTGGCGATCCCTGCATTAGTGGATCCACTGACAGTTCTTACTGTCAGGAAATTTCTAGTTCTAGTTTGGATCTCTCTTTGATGATCTTCCACCTGTTACTTCTTGTCCTTCTTTAGGTGCTTTAGAAAATACATTGACCCTTTTGGCAGCTGCAGCACACTGCTGGCTCATACTTAATATTCATCCAGTGGGACACCTAGATCCTTCTCACATTTACTAGAACAAATTACCTTCGGAAGTTGTGGGTGCCCCATCACTAGAAGCTTTTAAGAAGAGACTGGATAGCCATTAATCAGAAATTGTATAGGTCTCCTGCGAGAGCAAGGGGTTGGACTAGTTGACCTCCAAGGTATCTTCCAACTCTGTTACTGTTGCTTCCACTGTTACCATCGACTCTATACCTGTGCATTTGGTTTTTCCTGCCTAGGTGCAGGACTTTACTTTTCACACTACT
Source organism: Azemiops feae (assembly GCA_023970755.1). Classification (NCBI taxonomy): domain Eukaryota; kingdom Metazoa; phylum Chordata; class Lepidosauria; order Squamata; family Viperidae; genus Azemiops; species Azemiops feae. The sequence continues at coordinate 319,186 of JALGBA010000486.1, read as the reverse complement.
GAATTGCATCTTGTTGGAAAAGGCCCAATGCTCAAGTCTGTCAAGATCCTTTCTTCTAAAGCATTGGCAATTCCCTCCAGATTGGTGTCATCTGCAAATTTGATGTTCCCTTTCTATCCCCTCATCTAAATCATTTATGAAGAAGTTGAAGAATATTGGTCCCAAGGTAGAACCTTCACTGTATGTTTTCCTCCATGTAAATGTATTTCCATTAAAGATTACACACTGAATGTAGTTGTGAATCCATCTGGTAGTGATGCTATCTATTCCACATTTTTCTATAGTACCAAGAAATAGTTTATCAAATGCTTTACTGATGTCTAATAAACTATGTCCACAGCATTTCCCTGATCTATCTATTTAGTCACCATGTCAAAGAAGGAAATAAGATTAACAAATAACAAACCCATTGTCAAGTCCCTACTAGAATGGCAATTCTAGGGGGAGGGGGGAGCACAGGCTATTGTGGACTGAGGATGTTTCTAAATTGTTTCTGCTTTTATTTTGATGTATCTGCACGGGAAACAGGAAGGGGGGAAATGAGCCCTGAGAGCCATCTGCGTTAACTCCTGCCAGCTAGCAAGTCTTTATGAACAGGACTTTCCCCTAAGGGCCCTGCTAGATTAGGGCTGCACCAGATGCTTGGTGAGCCCGACCCTGGTAGAAAATCTGGGGATCCGCCTGAGGAAGCTAAAAATTCCAATCACCTTCTCGCAGCTAGATGGATCAGTGACAATGGCATCCTGACCACTTTTGCCATTGTACCCCTGCGAATGATGATGGGGACCCTCTCAGAGACCTTGAGTTTCATAGTAGCACATGGGATGGAGAGGCACCTTGTCCTGGGGTTGGCTTGGCTAAAGAAATGGAACCCATGGAGGAGAGGGGTCCTAAAATTCCCAGGGAAGAGGAAACCCCCACAGTGCACTGAGCACCATGCCCCTCCCGAGGAGCCCTTGGCAAGAAGCAGCAGCACCTGTGAGGGGAGAACAAATACCAGACATACCAAAGAAATACCAGGACCTGAGAGGTGTATTTAGTGAGTGTGGGTCGGATAAACTCCCTCTCACTGACCTACCAACTGTGTCAAGATCGTCCCAGGGGCCAAGTTACTGAAAACCAAACTTTACTCAATGACTCCTAGGGAGCTAGATGAACTGTGCTTTCATCAATAAAAACCTAGCCCAGGGGTTCATCCAACTGGCCCTACCTAGGGTGGCGGCTCCTGTTCTATTCCGAGAAAAGAAGGATGGCTCTCTTCGCCTCTGCATAGATGATAGAGGATTGAACGCCATGTGCATGGAGAATGTATACTCCCTTCCCTTCATGAAAGACATGTTGGCCCACCTAGCCAAATTGGACTTGCGGGAGGCTTATTACCACGTCATAATCAAGGAGGGCGATGAATGGAAAACCGCTTTCAACCGCCTACTAGGCTGCTTCCAATTCAATTTGGTTTGCAGTGTTCATGCAGCTGATAAACGATTTGCTCCACGAACATTTATACAAGAGGGTCCTAGTGTATCTTGATAACATCCTTATTTACACAGAAACTAAAGTGGAGCACGGCAAACTGGTCAGAGCCATATTGAAAAAAACTCCATGCCACCAAATTGTATGCCAAATTGTCCAAATGCAAGTTTCACAAAGAAAAGATGAACTACATGGGCTATCGTATTGGACTATCATGAGGGGATTGAGATGGACCCGGAGAAAGTGTGGGCGGTATGCAGTGGGCAGCCCCCTGAATCAGGAAACAATTACAAAGTTTCTTGGGATTTGCCAACTTTTACCGACAGTTCATCCCCTCATTTGCTCATATAGTCCTATCCATCACAAACCTGCTGAAAACAAAAGAAGGGAACAAACCAAAACCCAGCCAGCCTCTGAAATGGACTATGGAATGTCAGTGTAAAAACACCTGGACCCTGGGAAACCTTTCGTCATCCAGGCCGACACCAGCAATGTCACGGAGGGTGCCATGCTATTGCAAGAAAATGAGGGGAAACTATAACCATATGAATACACATCACGAAAGTTAACCGAAACCAAGCAACGGTGGGCAGTGTGGGAGAAGAAGGTCTATGCGATCAGGTGGGTTCTCCTCACCTGGAGACATTTCCTAGAGGGAAGTAAAATCCCATTCCTGGTATGGACTGATCACAAAAACTTGGAAGCTTTGAAAACCCCTTGGAGACTATCTCCAAAACAAGCATGGTGGGCTCAGTACTTCCAACACTTCAATTTCACCTTACCCTATTTGCCAGGGGGAAAAAACTTCCTGGCTGACACTTTGTTGAGAATGCCACAATACAACAGCTCCAAAGTGGAAATAAGCAAGCCCCTTCTCCCCTCACATCAACTGGTGGCTCAAGTTGGGCGCAGCAGAAGGGGAACCCACCTATGGACAATGTTATTGCAACAGACTTTTAAAAAGCCCTGGAAGCAGACAAGTGGTTCTGCAGCCATAGAAATCTAAGCTCCATGCAAGATAGATTAGGGTGGGTAGAATTGTACATGCCTGCCAGCCAGAGGTTAAAAACCATGCAAATGTGCCACAATTCAAAGCTGGTGGGACATTTTGGGTTTTTGGGCTTCTCTCCAAAAGCCTTCCCATTCTCATGCACACGTCTCTCCAAAAGCCTTCCCATTCTCACGCACACGTCTCTCCAAAAGCCTTCCCATTCTTATGCACGTCTCTCGAAAGCCTTCCCATTCTCACGCACTTCTCTCCAAAAGCCTTCCCATTCTCATGCACACGTCTCTCCAAAGCTTTCCCATTTTCACGCACACTTCTGTCCAAAAGCCTTCCCTCTCTTTCTCTCTCTCACCACTTCTCTGACAAAAGCCTTTTCTCTTCTGACTCTTTTCTCCAATGTCTTTTTTTCTCCCTCTCCCACCAAAACTGACTCCTTTTATATCCTCTCCTGTCTCCGCCCTCCTCCTCCTTTCTCTTCCAGGTGTGCTGTAAGTGCCGACCCTGGGGCCTTTGTCTTGCCCCAGCAACTCTGCAGCTCCTGAGGACTCTTTCACAGCAAGTCCTGTGTTGCACCGTTTTGGCTCGTTCCCTCCCCCGCTACACTTGGCTAGGTTAGTCAGGGTCGCGTACCACTGACAGGTGCCAATGTACCACCAGTGGTACACGTACCACTGGTTGAAAAGCCCTGATGTAGATTGTCCTCTGCCAGAAGCCCTTCATAAAGGTTATATAGATCCAGCCTGTGGTGGGTAAAGCACACAGCTTCATTTGTGCAAGCGGCACACGTGAGACCATCCCCTCTACACTGCTGCCGCCACTGTCAGTGGTCCATATAGCTAAAAGGGTTGGGGACCACTGATATGACCATGATCTAGGAATCCAAAGTTCTCTCAAGCACTATCACTTAGGCCAGAGGTTTACTTCTAAAATCTTCTGTTCCTTCATTGGATGTTAACCTTATGCTGGAAGTACAGATGAAAAACCACCAGTGCTGCTATCTCTTTGGCTTTGATGTCCAGCTGCTCCTAGTTTCTTGATATTATTTTCAGGCTCTTTGTGGTATCATTTGTATCTGTATGAAAGAGGAGAAAGGAATAATAATCTGTGGGTTTTATTATTTGGTCTCTCAATCACATCTTTGATCTTTGCTCCTGGAAGACTCCCTTGATAGATGGTCTGGTCTATAAACTGCTGATTTTGTTCCTCTGAAAACTGAGTGTCCAATACACACCTATTTTAACTTGTAAATCTAATAATTTGGGTTACATAACACCAAAGTAATTATGTCAATACTAAGACATTACATTAATGTCATCAAGCAAAAATTAGGTGGATAATGCATATGGCTATATTTCCTTGTAAATCTCAACAGGGTTTATATTTTGATCTTCCTAATTTGATCTTTACATACAAATTTAAAAGATTCCAAAAGTAAAACAGCTTACAATTTGATAACTCTGTTTTTAGGAGACCACAGATTAAGTAAGAGCAACTATTAATAATTGTGTTTCTTAAAATTCTTTAGAAGTATCCCTAAACAGTTAACGGATGCAAAAGTGGAAATCAGATTTTTTGCATGTTACAAGCCAGGTCATACATTTTGCTGTGCTAAACATTCCTGCAAACAAAGTACTTGGCATAGATGCATGGTCTGACTATTCCTTTAATGCAAAGCACCAGAGCAGAAGTCAAAGTCTGGTCTATGAGTTACATACATTCCTTTCTGTGCCCATCAGGACCCTCTGAAGGATGGGAGAGTGATATAAAGTCATTATCGTATTTTGGTGAGCTTGTTAAATCAGGCTAGTAGGTTTAATATTTAAGAAAATAACTTCTTAAAAGACCCAGTAAATGTAAGAATTTCTCAAGTTGACTTTTAAAGCCCTTCATGACATGGGGTTGGATTATTTGAGCAACTGCCTGTCCAAAATTATATTTGCCTTTTCTATCAGATCTGGGTCCCATCTACTAGGGATCTACAATTGGCAGGTCCCAGGAGGATGGCCTTCTCTGCCGTGGCACATGCATTATGGAATATCCTGTTCCCTGAATTGATTTTCTGGAGGTTCCTCAAAACCAGGTTATGCCATCAGGCCTGGGGGGGGGGGAAGTGAGGTACTGAGGTGATTCCATTATTGTTGATATCTGCTACCATCTCTTAACATTGTGATTTTTAAATATATTTGAATAATAATTATTTTTATATGTTACATTTTACAGTTTTATTGTATGCTGCACAGAGTCACTTTTTTGTGAGATATAAGGCAATATAAATTTGATGAGTGAATGAATAAATGGTTGAGCTTGATTTCTGCTGACCATATGACTTACCTGTTTGTTATTGTCATATTCCAGAATTTCTTTCCAGCTTTCCAATCTAGCCTATATTCATCTAGCCATTGAGGTTCAACCCTGTTTTGATTTAAGATCAACAAAATATAACTGTCTGCTGTAACCTCAAAGATCCTTCCATGTATTTTTGATGTGTAGCCATTAAGACACCATACAAAACATAGAGGGGCCCCTGACCAAAGGAAATTATCTACCTTTCCTAATCTTTTTCATACTAGTTATCTTCATATAGTCCTATTTCCTTTAAGACATGGGTGTCAAACCTGATTGCATCGCAGGCCGTATCGTGACTTTTTTTACCTTTGCGAGGCCGGGGTGGGCGTGGCCTGCATGGGCCGCATCCGGCCTGCAGGCCACGTGTTTGACATGCCTGCTTTAAGACATATTACTATTTTTGGAAATGCTATACTGTAGGAGGATAGCACCTCCCACCCCAGAGAAAGAAATACTTTGGGGAATATTAAAAAGGCAGAATATTATATTTCCCCAAAGAATCTTAAAGGCACAGAAGCAGGCCCAGTTTTTCTTAATAGCCCCCAGTAGAAACTCAGGAAACCACCTTTTAGAAATGCACATTTGATAATCCCATTCAGCCCCATTCATGAGCAAATACCACCAGGCAGAAGCCCATTCAAGACAGGATCTTTTGAAATCCCTTGCAGCAAACTGATAGCTAACAATACCAGAGTGATAGAATTAGAACCAGCAACCCCTCACCCAAGAAATCCAACACAGGAAGTAAGCCATCAGCCACAGCCCCAGAGAAGCAGGATATGACCTTTGGGACATAATAGGATTAACCCACCAATACCAAAAAGGACACACTCAAAAGACTCAGGTCAAAGTTCATGCCACAGGAACAGGAACTCCAAACACAAAAGCCCAAGAAGGTACAAAAACCCACCACTCCCAGCAACATGTGGTCAGCTTTCCCAGAACCATGCTTCTGTCTGGCTTTGCTCTTCAATAAACTACAACTTTCTTTCTAAAGCAGTCTCCATTTTGTTTATGCCCTGCGGGGGGGGAGCCGTTACTGCAGCATGCTGACTACTTTTGTTCGTGTTTCTACTGCTACCTGGAGCCGGGGTTTTCCCCACCCCCCCTTGTTTCCAAACGGTCACTGAGGAAATGCTGCTATGAAAGCCTAGGGCTGCTAGACACCACCACAGCATTGACTATTGGGGCTAGGGGCTGGTCACCTTTGTTCCTGGAAGCCCCTTCCTGACGACAAGAGCCTGCTACCTCCTCACTTCGTGTGAGCCTCTGTTAGAAGAGACACTTTACTAACCCCTAGAGGACACAGCTGCAGAGCTCGGCGGAGGGGAACGAGGCTGGGAGGGCCAGGGCTTTGGCAGCCTCTCAGGAGGTAATGCTACACGTGGGGTGCTCACCCGGGATTCCCTGCCTGGCCCCTCCCCTTAGTAAGAAAGGGTTAGTCTCGTGTAGGGATATGAGCCAGGAGAACAAAATGGACCCTAATGCGGCTACCAGGTGGTGTGAGGAGCAGAATAGTGAAGTAAGGACAAGCGTAGTAATCGATGTTCCTGGTGATGTTTGGTCAGAGGAGCGAATTTTACAGACATTGAGGGGTTTTGTCCCGGACCAGAGGGTATATGTGATAGATACGAGGGTGGATCGGGATTTCCCCCATTTTTATGTACTGCTGGAATGGAAAAAGAGCATTCCCGAGTGCTTTCAGGTTAAAAGTTTGCAACTGACAGAAGATGTCAGAGTGGGGGTGATTCTTCCTATTGCATGGAGCACACTTAGGACAAAACCACTAGGCCAGAAGAAAGAGAAGTGCATTTCCCCACCTGCAGGGATAGCAGAAGTAGGGTTCACACAGGCGGGGGAAAGTTTGACTTCCGCCCAAAACCTGATGGGGGGTTATTGCATAGGGGCTGGATATAGGAAATTACGTACTTTTTCGGGGATGCAACTGGTGCCAGAAGGAGAAGAGGAGTATGAAGCTTGGATGGAACAGGCAATACAAGCAGTTGAGGAATGGGATATACCGGACACCCAGAAAAGACAACGGGTTAGAGAGAGTTTAAAGGGCCCTGCTGCAGAAGCTATTAGAAGTTTAACATTGAGTCGGGGACAGTTTACTGTTCGTGACTATCTCTCTTTGTTGCATGATGAGTTTGGGTCTGTTGAGACGGTCTCTAGTTTACTGTTCCAGTTGGAACATACGTACCAGAAGAGGGGTGAGAAGCTGTCCGAATATATAAGGCACCTGAATAGATTATTATATCAGGTAGTGGAGAAGGGGGGATTGGATTCAGCTGGGGTGGAACAGGCCAGGATAGCTCCCGTGGTGCTTTGGCTTCGGACCCTGTCTGGAGCCAAATAAAGGTTGAAGCTAGATGGAATGCTTGGGGATATCACGAGCTTATAAGGAGAGTGTGGGCAACCGAGGTAGTGGAGGAGGCTAAGGAGGCAACAGCCGAGTTGCCGGTAGGACGGCCTTTAGGCCCAGGAGTGAGAAAGGCCAGGGAGGAGGATGACCGGATAACAACGATGCAAACCCAGATACTGGAGTTAACCAAGATAATAGCCTCCTGGACAGCAGTGGGTGGCCCACCCCTGAATGGAGGCCGGGTTGGGATAACTGATGGGGGGATGGGCCCGCCCACCTGGGATAATACTCCCACAAGACCAGTGGTCTGTTATAATTGTGGGGGTGTGGGGCATTATAAGCGTGTGTGTCCAAAACCATACAGAAGACCAGGGAACCCAGTGCAGTCGGGAAACTGGCAAGGGCCCCAGTGAAGGAGCTAGCTGGGTGCCCGGTGATATCAGTCAGCCCCAAGAGAGGTTTCCCTTGGAAACCCTCATCAAAAACGGAAGTGATGGAAGTACCCCCTTTGATAAGAAATCCCCGTCCCCTTGAATTGACAGAGGCCAAAGCCATAGCTTCCCAGCAACGGGAGACCCAGGTGTGGGCTGGTGAACCAGACACTGGGTTTTCCAATACTGGGGCTCCTCAGCAGCTGGTGGGCCCCTCTCCAGTGGTGTCAGTGCAGGTGGAAGGTATTTATACTAAGGCCCTTTTGGATTCGGGTGCGCAGGTTACGTTATTATATAGGGATTTTTACGATAAGTATTTGACGTATATGCCCATACAGGAATTGGGTGATTTGAAAATCTGTGGTATTGGGACAGAAAAATTTCCCTATGATGGATATTTACCTATACAGCTGATGTTTGGGCCTTCTATTGCTGGGTATACGGAGACCTTTGATACTCTGGCTATTGTGTGCACTCGTCCCCCGGCAGTTAGTCAGGGTTCATTGATTATGGGGACTAACACCAGTTTAGTTAGGCGGTTACTCACCCCAGTCATTCCCTTAGGGAATGAGCTGATAGTGAGGGATGTTCATCCTGCACTGCAGACAGTATGTCAGGGTTTGGTGCGGGAGCAGCAGGCCCCTGCAGAGGGAGTGGGGTGGTTGTGGAAATTGGATAGGAAAAAGAGGATAATACAACCAGGGGAAGTGGTGTGCCAGAGGGCTTCCATTAAGTTAGATTGGGAGCAGCCTGGGCCGTATCTCATTCTTGAACCTGGCCCAAAGGGACGGAATGGTGGAGTGGAATTAATTCCAGAGGTAATCTCCATGTGGGTTTTACAACAGGAAAAAGGGCGGATCTCGGTTGGGGTTCGGAATATCACGGGCCTCCCTGTACGGCTGAGGGATCGGATGTTGTTGGGGAAGGTGACCCCAGCTACTCCGATTGAGTCTCTGGATGGTAAGGGAGAGAAGTTTTATCCCAAGAACACCCAGCTTTCTCTTGAGTGGCGAGAGAGAGCGAGAGACCAGCTTTGGAAGTGGAGACATTTATTCTCGAGAGACGATTTTAATGTGGGCTGTGCTAGGAGTGCCCAACATGAAATCCGACTGAGGGAAGATAAACCCTTTAGGGAGAGATCTCGGCGGATCCTCTTAAGCGACCTAGATGATCTTAGGGAGCACCTGGCAGAGCTGAAAAGGACTGGGGTCATTAGGGAATCCCGAAGTCTTTATGCTTCCCCCATAGTGGTGGTCCGGAAGAAGAACGGGACCCTAAGGATGTGTATAGATTATCGCACTCTTAACCGGAGGACCATCCCTGACCAGTATACAACTCCTCGGATAGAGGATGCTTTGCAGTGTTTGTCAGGGGCGAAGTGGTTCAGTGTGCTGGATTTAAGGAGTGGTTACCATCAGATCCCCATGCATCCAGAGGATAGGGAGAAAACCGCGTTCATCTGCCCACTGAGGTTTTATGAATTTAATCGAATGCCGCAGGGGCTATCGGGCCCCAGCGACTTTTCAAAGGCTCATGGAACGGACAGTGGGGGACATGAACCTGATAGAGGTGTTGGTCTATTTAGATGATATTATTGTTTTTGGTGAGACACTTGAGCAGCACGAGGAGCGTTTAGAGAAGGTATTGACAAGGCTCCAGGAGGAAGGGCTGAAATTGTCGTTAGAGAAATGCCAATTTTACCAGCCATCTGTCACTTATTTAGGTCATGTCGTCTCGGCCGAGGGGGTGGAAACAGACCCCACTAAGCTTGAGGCAGTGGTTTCTTGGCCCAGGCCCCAGAGTGTAGCCGAATTGCGATCGTTTCTGGGATTTTGTTCATACTATCGGAGGTTTGTGGAAGGGTTTGCGAAGATAGCTCGCCCACTCAATGAGCTGTTAAAGAATGAGGAAGTGGGGGATGCAGTGGGCTGTTCGAATCCGACCCATAAAACCAGGGGACGCAGGAAGTCTCGGGAATCTATTCAGGCAGAATGGACTGAGCGCGGTGAGCAGGCTTTTGATCAGTTGAAGTGGAGGCTTACGAGCACCCCAGTCCTAGCTTATGCCGACCCCAACCGACCGTACGAGTTACATGTGGACACTAGTCGGGATGGCCTTGGGGGAGGTGTTATATCAGGAGCATGATCAACGTTTGAAGCCCATTGCATATATCAGCAGGGGCTTAACCTCTGGGGAAAAGAACTATCCCACTCATAAGTTGGAATTTGTGGCACTCAAGAGGGCGGTTGTGGATAAGTTGAAGGATTATTTGTATGGGGCAGAGTTTGAGGTTAAAACGGATGATAGCCCACTTACGTACTTGTTCACAACCGCTAAACTTGATGCCACGGGGCATCGATGGCTAGCTGCCCTTTCCGGGTTCAGGTTCAGTTTGAGATATTGCCCGGGCGTGGGGAACATCGATGCAGATGCTTTGTCAAGGAGGCCCCAGGATTCAGGGGCAGGCATTAGAGAGTGGGTACAATTGCCCCCTGATGGTATTCAAGCACTGTATCAAGGGGTTGAGCATCGAGCTAGGGGAGCAATTGGGTGGGGGTTACCACTGCAGGCGTCCCCAAATTATACTGTAATCCCATTCAGATCAGAGGGGAGGGTAGGTTTGCCCTGACTAAGAAAGATCTGTGGAGGGACCAGGTGGAAGATCCTCTCTGTGGCCTGGTCAGAAGGGCTTTGAGAAGTGGTCAGCGGGAGTTTCTACTTGCCAATTTGCCAAGAGGAGCCCGAGTGCTGTACAAGGAGTGGGATCGGTTACGGCTTTGTGATGGAGTGGTTTATCGGATGGGCTTGAAGAAAGGTGGCAACTTTTGCTTCCAGAGAAACACAGAGAAGCAGTGCTGACTGCGCTTCACGACGAGCATTTGGGGCCGGAAAAGACCTTTAAGTTAGTAGTGGATCGATTCTACTGGCCCTGCATGAAGAAGGAAGTCGGGGACTATTGTAGATCTTGTCTGTATTGCATTCAGAGGAAAATCCTACCATCAAGAACTTTACAAAGTTATGGGCCCTTGGACTTAGTCTGCATTGATTTTCTTTGCCTGGAACCAGATGTAAGTGGACAAGGAAATGTGTTGGTCGTGACTGATCATTTTGCCCGTTATGCTCAGGCTTTCCCAACAAGACAGTAGCCAAAGTATTGGTGGAGAAGTTTTTTGTACATTATGGGCTGCCTCAGCGCATACATTCTGACCAAGGGAGGGACTTTGAAAGCAGGCTTGTTAAGCAACTACTGGGCTTGCTGGGCATTCGGAAGTCCTGTACCACCCCGTATCACCCACAAGGAGATTCGCAGCCTGAGAGATTTAATCGCACTCTTTTGGACATGTTGGGGACACTTACTGAAGAACAGAAACAATATTGGATGCAACATATCTCTACCATCATGCATGCCTATAATAGCACAAGGAATGATGCCACCGGGTATTCCCCGTATCGGCTGATGTTTGGTAGGGAAGCCCGCCTGCCGGTAGACATAGCCTTTGGCACCTCAATGGATGAGACCTCCTTTAGGTCACATCGTAATTATGTGGACAGGTTGAGGAAGAGTTTGAAGGGGGCTTATGAAAAGACCGCAGAGGCTAAAGGGGTTCGGGAACGGCGTGAAAGTGTGGCATCGGAACCATTTATTGCCCTTGAACGAGGCAGTACGAGCTACCCAGCCAGTCCCCGTAGATGAGCCCCGTGTAGTGGGAAGGGGATTAGGAACTAGGGCGAAACCCGTCTTGTCCGTAGGAAGGGAAACGGAAGACTCTGAAGAAGAAGAGAGTTGTATAGGTTGGTTGTGGTCATCAGGGGATATTGGGACCATACCCCCCGCTGTGGGTAGCGAGGTGGAATTAGAACAGTCTGGGCCTGATGTTTTGGAACCCATGCCTAGAGCTTGTGAACGGGAGGAGACTCCCCAGAGATTTGAGACAAGGGATCAGCCTGGGGAATGGTCGGGACAGGAGGGGCTGTTGACCCCAGAGATTACAGAGCTAGGGGAGTCGTTGGAGTTGGATCAGGCTACTTCACATGGTCTGCGATCACCAGCATTAGAGGAGTTGTTGTCAGTTCCGGGTACCTCCGGGGGTGGGGAGTTACTAGGGGACGGCGCCCATGATGCTGCTGAGCCTAAAGTGCAGAGACTGAGGCAGGTGATATGCCCGGTGAAGAGACTAACATATGATGCCCCAGGCCATAGCATAGAGAGTGACGTTCGCTCTCTGGATAATATAGATGCCTAGCAGAACGTTCCCTATTCTTTGGGGGACCAAAGAAACTGCTTAGGTGGGGGGAGTGTGTAGTGGGGCTGTCTCAAAGTGTTTGCAGGAGTTTGGCCAGGAAGGGAGAGACTGGGACAGCTGCTGCCGGTTTTGGGCGCGGCAGGCGTGGATGAGGGGGAAAGACAGAAAAAGGAATGAAGGAAAGGGGAGGGGGTAGTTGTTGTAGTTGCAGTTCGCCAGGTGAAGGCAAAGAGGGGTTGGAGATTTTAAGCTGATCCCTTCTTGTGGAGGAGGGGGAAGGAGAGAGTGAGAGAGTGAGTGGAATTTTACTGCTTTCTTTCGCAAGGGGGATATCCCAAGCGGAGGCAAGAGAGAGTGTGTGGAGAAAGAAAGTGGCTGGGGCTGTTAACCTCAGATTTTAATAATAAAGGATAAGGGGGGAGGGATTTGACACCAATGGGACCTGAGACTGCAAGAAGCAACAGAAGAGGAGGAGAGACTGGTCGCTGCTGCTGTTGCTGTGAAGACTGGAGGCTATCCAAACTGTGATTATTGCTGCTTGTACAAGTTTTAGACATTGTGGGGAGTTGCCCTGGGGGAGGGGGGTGAGCCATTACTGCAGCATGCTGACTACTTTTGTTCGTGTTTCTACTGCTGCCTGGAGCTGGGGTTTTCCCCACCCCCCCTTGTTTCCAAACTGTCGCTGAGGAATCATTGACTATTGCTGCTATGACAGCCTGGGCTGCTAGACACCACCACAGCATTGACTATTGGGGCTAGGGGCTGGTCATCTTTGTTCCTGGAAGCCCCTTCCTGACAAGAGCCTGCTACCTCCTCACATCGTCTGAGCCTCTGTTAGAAGAGACACTTTACTAACCCCTAGAGGACACAGCTGCAGAGCTCGGCGGAGGGGAATGGGGCTGGGAGGGCCAGGGCTTTGGCGGCCTCTCAGGAGGTAACGCTACACCTCTAAGAAATGCCTCCAGGTCATATGCTTCCTTTTCCCAAACAGCCCACCGTTCAGTCTCCAACAACTTTTTGGATGTGTAATCGCAGAGCTGTAACTGGCCCTGCCCAGCAATAACACTGCCCCCACTGCCACATCGCTAGCATCTGCCTGAATCACAAATGGTTTTTCCAGGTCTGGGTGTTTCAGCACTGGTTCCACGGAAAAAAGTCTCTTAAGTTTCTCAAATGCTGCTTGGCACTCAGTGGTCCATTTTAGTAGCTGGCCAGGCTTTGGTTTACTCCCTCCCTTAGTTTTCAATAAATTTGTGATAGGGACTGCGATCTGAGCAAACGTGGGGATAAATTGTCTGTAAAAGTTGGCAAACCCCAGAAAGCTTTGCGGTTGCTTTCTGGTGCAAGGAGGAGTCCATTCAATGACAGCCCATACCTTCTCTGGGTCCATCTCTACCCCTCATGAGAAATGCGGTAGCCCAAATAGTCAATTCTGTCCTTATGGAATTCACATTTTGAAAGCTTAGTTTACAGCTTAGCAGCTCGGAGCTTTTTCAGGACTGCTCTGAACAATTTCACATGTTCTGTCTTAGTCTCAGTGTAAATCAGGATGTCATCCAAATACATCAAAACCCCTTTATGCTCATGGAGGACCTCATTGATCAGTTGCATGAACACAGCAGGGGCTCTCTGTAGCCCAAAAGGGTACTGGAAACAGCCTAAAGGGCAATTGAAAGCAGTCTTCCATTCATCCTTAGTCCTGATGCAATAATAGGCTTCTTGCAGGTCTAGCTTAGAAAAAAAATATCCCTTTTGCCAGATGGACTAACATGTCCCTCATGATAGGCAAGGGCACACATTTTCCACTGATACCACATTCAAACATCTATAATCCACGCAGAGGATAAGTGACCTGTCCTTCTTTTCCCTGAATAGGACAGGGGCTGCCACCCAGGGTCTGGCAGGCTGGATGAAACCCTGGGCTAAGTTCTTGTTGATGAACCTGCGGAGCTCGTCTAATTCCCTAGGGGTCATCAAATGCAGCTTTGGCTTTGGCAACTTAACCCCGGGGACAATCTTAATAGCATAGTCCGTAGGTCAGTGAGGGGGAAGCTCCTCCGACCTCTTCTCACTGAAAATCTTAGCTAGGTTTTGGTACTCTTTCGGGATGCTCTGAAGCTCTTGCTCACTCAGCGCAGAGGCAAGTTCCAGCTTCAGCCCCATCATCTTATCTCCAGGTAATCCCGGGGCAGGTGCCCTCCTCCTGGGGAACCTTAGCTGGCCCTCTCTTCAGTCAATTAGGGGGTTCCATTTCTTTAACCAAGTTAATCCCAATACCAGGGGCCATTCCATGCCAGGAGTCAGAATGAACGCTAAAGTCTCTGAGTGGCTTCCCATGGTTAGTCCCAGGGGCTCGGTTACAAAACTGGCCTCCGGCTACGGACCCATCAAGCTGGCTGTAAGGACCTGCTTCAATTAAACCTACTAAGAAAGCAGAACTCTTGAAACGAACATTATTCCAAAAGGAACTTTTATTGGAAGGTGTTGACAGCAGTAGTAGAAGGCAGGATCTGAGGATTTCCCACACGAATCAATAGTGAAAATCCCACCCTCACTGTCCCTCTGGACGATTCAAACAGGCCAATCCACAGGTGTGAAAATGTGGGAACAGAACAATAAGGCACCGCTTCCAAGGTTGTTAGGTCTCCGCGCTTCTTCTTGGCGTCCAGAGATAAGGCAGATGGCCGGAGACATATTCCATTCTCACCCCGCGAAAGAAACATCAAAGAGGATAGAGCAAGGAACAAAGCAAAAGAAATACACTGTAGCAGCCCCAAGCTCCCCTTCCCCCTCCCAGAAGATTGGCAGAACCTGAAAAGAAACCGAAATCCCAATGCATATAGAGTAACCGGTTCTGACACTGGCAAAGAGCGATGGGGTCCTTGAGTTTCCTTATGGGAGGCCCCAACTTCCCAACTAAGTTGGGAATTATCAAGCACCATGTGCAGCTGGAGTGTGATGACCCAGGGCACAGCACAGAGGTAACACAGTCAGCTAGCAGTTCAAACCGCCCCTTTATTGCTCCAAATGTTTCCCAAATGCTCCCACGTTTCTGGCAAGTCTCAGAACAAGTAACGACACAGAGAGAGAGACCTTCAGCAGCCTCTGACTGCAAGTCGTTTCAAAAGTTTTTAGATTAGAACAGCAATTTACTCAAGCCCAAGTAGATAACAAAGAAAGGAACATACATCAAAATCTAACGAGTCTGTGGAAATACAAGTTTCAGAAGAGAAGCCAAAATTCAATCTGAGGTTTGGAGCACCAAATCAAGTTTGTCAGCCAGTCCAATGGTCAGAGTTTCAGGGTTTACAAGTAGAAATTACAACACAGAACAAGAGATCAGAGAGTTGTTTCCAACATCGGCAATGGCACACAAACCTCCAATAATTCAACAACAAATGCTTCTCCCCACAGCGTCTCCTTAAGTCTCAGTCCCCAGGTGTGCCTTGTGGAGAGGGATGGAGCGCTCTCCTCCTAAGTAGTCAGGCCTGCCTGCATTGTTCCCTCCTTCTCTCCACTCACCGTGCTCTAGGATCAGGAGGGGGTGGCCCTTGCTCATCGCCTGAGCTCTGTCTCTCATGTTCATCCTGCCCCTCCCTGCCTTCAAGCCGTTCCAATTCTGAAAGGCCCTGGCCTGCCTCAGCCTGCTCTTCCCCATATTCCTTCGAAGCCAACAATGCCTCCCCCTCGATCTCCGTCGGCTCCAGTTCCAGCTCATCTTCCTCAGCAGATTCAGGCTCCGATGGGGGTATGACACAGAGTCCAGCAGAGCGATGAGGGCCATTTTCCTGCCTGTGCCCGGGACTGTCAGTTCTATGGGCATGGTTATGGGGTCAATCGGCCTACTTACCAATGGATCGTCGTCATAATCGCTCTCCGATGTTCCCAATTCATCATCCGGTGGGGTCGGAGCTCTAACCCCTGCCTTTGGGGCTCGGGGGAGCTCCATGACCTCCGAGGACTTCAGGGTGGTATCTTTCGAGTGCTGGGTGGATTTGCTGCTTGGCTTTCCCCACGAGGCTTGATCTGACTTTCTGACTGGGGTTTGGCTACGGCACTCCGCAGCACGATGCCCTTCCTTGCCGCACTTGAAGCAGGTGGTAGAATGTGGTTAGGTTGCGGAGGCTCTGCCGGATTCTCCCTTTCTCTCGGGCTGGCTTCGTCTTCCCACTTTCACGGGATGGTACAGATTCTGAGTCTGGTCCATTTCCACTTCTTCAGCCAGCCATTCATAGAGATTAGCAGGTCCCCATGTGCCACACAGGCATTGTACAAGTCATACAAATCGTCATTCAGCCAGTCCTGGAAACAGCTTATCAGGATCTCTTTGGGCCAGTCTTTGGGCCAGTTCAGGAGACAAGCCAAATCTCAAAACTCCTCCGTGTACTTGGCTACCGGACAACGCCCCTGCTTTACAGTTCTGATCCGATCCCTGGCTTTTTGGTCTGCTAGGTGATCTTCAAAATGGTGTTTCAGTGCGGTCATGAAATGGTTAAAGTTCCAAAGCTCGGGAGCATTGCAATTGTACACGGTGACCACCCACCGGGCAGCGGTTCCTTCCAGAGCTAGGGTGACAACCCGGATTTTGGTGGCAGCATTGGGCAGAGACCTCCCATACACTTGCATGTAGGTGAGGACATGAGCCAAAAAGAAGCCTAGCTGCTAGGGGTCCCCATCAAATTTGACTCCCAAGGCAACCAGCTTCGGTTCCTTGGGGGGAGTCTTCTCTCTGGGTGGTCGTGGGGTCTGAGCTCTCTGGGGGGTTGCTCGCTGTTGCACTGCTGGAGTGGTCTCTGCCGTCTCTTTGGCCCCCACTGCTGTCTCTGCTATCACCGCTTCTCCCTCTCGGCTCCCAGTCTTCCTGGTTAATTCTTCCCCCTTCTCTGGGCAGCTCAAGGACTTGGCTTTTAGGTCCTTGAAAGCTTTCACCATGTAATGCATGGCTCGCTTCAGGATCGCCTCCATCAGGTCCACTTGAAGGTCTGGATCTTCCTCAATCGGACGACAGTCCTATCTTTTTCTTGTGAGTCTTTTTTCCCCCTCCTCGGGTGAGGGTCAATTTCTGGGATCTTTCCTCCCAGTCCTCTTTTCTCCCGACCCTGAGCTACCATCTCGGTCTCAAGGCTTCTTCTAGGGCAGTGGCTTCCTGCACCCAGGAGGATAAATCCGAACAGCTGCCTCACTGCAGTCTTCGGTTCCAATGTCTCCCGTTTCGCTTCCATGCAGAGACATGCTGTGTACGGCCCCTCTTGGTAGGGCAGATGTCTCTCTGGGTTGGGCACTACTGCAGACTTTTCTTTATATAAGGACCTGCCTCAACTAGATCTCCCAAGAAAGCAGAACTCTTGAAACAGGCACTGTCTCAAAATGAACTTTTTATGGTGGCAAGAAAGCAAAGCAAGGTCTGAGATTTGGTGCATAAAGGATTACATCAAAAAGGCAATTCACAACTCCTCCCCCCCCCCAGTGTCCAATTGTCTGGTTGAAATCCAGCCAATCCACAGATGCCACCATGTTATGAGAAGCTGGAGATTTAGCGGGCTTCTCAAGGTCTCTCACAGTTTCATTTCCCAATGGACCCAGACTCTGTTGTCTGGAGATAAGGCAGATGTTTTCAGAACCCAGAGGGAGGGCATCTCACAGAGTTGAACAAAGCAGATAATAATTCCCCTGCAAGCACCCTCCTCCAATAGTATGGCAAGCTCCAAAAATATATATGCAAAAGCAAGAAAGGGAAAAGGGAAAGATTAAAGGCAAATACAGTTGAGGGGCTCTGACACATCCTATTCATATACACGGTAGTGCTTTCTGTGATTGAATATACATAATTAAAATCAGTATTATTGCTGTGATCATACTTTTTTTGCTATTAGTTTAGATGGCCAAAGCATTTCTTTTAGACTTGTTTCCATTTCCATGAAAGGAAGGCGTACTGGCAACTAAATTCTTCACACATTACATATAATCTAGTTGCCTTCTTTCCCCCAGATTGAACACATGAACTCTTAAGTACGTCCTCTTACAATTTGTTCTGTTTTCTTCAGTATCTTCTTCAAACATCTTTTCCTCCAGTACTCTAGTACTGCCTTGTGGGCATTTTACTATCTGGGTCTTTCCTTTCTCCTATGTTGGGATCTACTTTTTCTATATCTACATATGAAATGAAAGATATGTCAGTAGAAGTAGGCTTTGGATGGTTATTGTAGTTGCACTTTACTTATAGTAGTAGTAAAAGCACTTTTTCACTATCTTCAGTTTCTATCAAAGGGGTTTTGGTGGCAAATGTTATAATGGAGATTCAGAAATTAGACACAATGTTTCCTTAATGCTAATGTTACTTCAGACATGCATCTAAGATTTACTAATACAAGAATTTGTTATTCTGCATATAAAAGATCTACTAATACAAGACATTGTTATTCTGCATATAAAAAATGGCTACATTTTTCTCGGTACTGGGTGGGAGATACATGCTTCAGGGTGTGGACATAATTTAGTAAGTATGTTCTGCATCCATGGCACCTCCAAGGATCACTAAGTATTTGTAATTTGAATTAGTTTTTTTAAATCTATATTTAATATGTCCATAAAATATTGAAGAGAATACTGAAGACCTTCAAGGTGGAAGTAAAGAGAGATTCCACATCAACAAGTTACAGTTGTTGGAGATGTTCTGATTAATTTATAGGAAAGAAGCCCAGAGAGCTGGGAATAGAATAGAATAGAGCTGGAAGGGACCATGGAGGTCTTCTAGTCCAGCCCCCCGCTCAAGCAGGAGAACCAATACCATCTCAGACAAGTGACTGTCCAGTCTCTTCTTAAAAACCTCCAGTGATGGAACACCCACAATTTCTGAAGGCAAGCTGTTCCACTGGTTAATTGTCCTCATAGTTAGGAACTTTCTCCTTAATTGCTTCTCTCTTTGATCAGTTTCCAACCATTGTTTCTTGTCCTGCCCTCTGGTGCTTTGGAGAATAATTTGACCCCCTTTCTTTATGGCAGCCCCTCGAATACTGGAATACTGCTATCATGTCACCCCTATTTCTTCTTTTCTTTAGACTAGCCAAACCCAAGTCCTGCAGCTGTTTTTCATATGTTTTAGTCTCCAGGCCTTGGATCATCTCAGTTGCTCTTCTCTGAACCTTTTCCAAGGTCTCGACATCTTTTTTATAGTATGGTGACCAAAACTGGTTGCAGTATTCCAGGAGTGGTCTCACTAGGGTTTTATAAAGCGGTACTAATACTTCACGTGATCTTGATTCTATGTCTCTGTTTATGCAACCCAGGATTAGCTTTTTTGGCTGCTGCTGCACACTGCTGGCTCATAGTCAAGTGATCGTCTACTAGGACTCCAAGGCACCTCTCACAGTTCTGTTTTTGAGCCAGGTCTCACCTAATCTGTACTTATATCTTTGGTTTTTCCTGCCTAAATTTAAAACTTTGCTTTTCTCCACATTAAAACTCATTTTTTTGGGATAGGACCCATTGTTCCAGTTTGTCAAGATCTTTTTGAATCCTGAGCTTCTCTTCTGGGGTGTTGGCTATTCCTGCCAGTTTAGTGTCATCTGCAAATTGTGGTACCCCACTGCTTACTTCTCTCCATGTGGATGTAGTGCCATTGAGGACTCCTCATTGAGTATGGTTTGTCAGCCAGCTACAAATCCATCTGGTGGTGATGTTATCTATTCCAGCTTTTTCTAGCTTACCAAGCAGTAGATTGTCGTCTACTTTGTCAAATGCTTTACTGAAATCTAAGTATACTATGTCCACAGTGTTTCGCTGGTCTACTAATTTGGTGACTTTATCAAAGAATGAAATAAGATTGGTTTGGCATGATCTGTTTTTGACAAATCCATGCTGGCTACTAGTTATGACTTTGTTTGCTTCTAGTTGTTCGCAGATCTGTTTTTTGATTATCTTTTCCAGGATCTTCCAAGGTATTGATGTTAGACTGATTGGTCTGTAGTTTCCTGGGTCTGGTTTTTTTCCCTTCTTGAAGATGGGAACCACATCAGCCCTTTCCCAATCCTCAGGTACTTCACCAGTGCTCCAGGATTTTTGAAAGATATGGTGCAATGGTTCTGAGATAACATCTGCCAGCTCCTTCAGAACTCTGGGATGTAATCTGTCGGGTCCTGGTGATTTATATTCGTCAAGGTCAGATAGGTGTTCTCTTACTATTTTCTTGCTTATTTTAATTTTTGTTTCTAGATTGTCTTTTGCAGTATTTTTTTTTGGTATGTTGTGTTATAATTTCTTTTTGTGTGAAGCCTGATGCAAAGAATGAATTAAGCAGCTCTGCTTTCTCCCTATTGTTACTTCCTTGCCATCTTCTCTCTTTAGTGGACCTACACTTCCCTTGACTTTTTTCTTGTTATTAATATGTTGAAAAAAACTTTTTTTTATTATCCTTGATTTTTGTTGCAAGTCTTTGTTCATTCTGAGCCTTTGCTTTCCTGACTTCATCTTTGCATGTTCTGGCTATCTGCTGATAATCAGCCTTATAACAGTTATGTGTCCCTCTTTCCATTTTTGTACTTGTCCTTTTTGTCTTTCAGTTTGTCTGAGAGATCTTTGTGCAGCCATGCTGGTTTCTTCTTGACTTTCTTGTTTTTCTTTTTCAGTGGTATTGTGCTGGACTGGGCTTTTATGATAGCATTTTTCAGAGTTTCCCATGCTTCTTGAATTGTTTTCTCCTTTAGGATTTTCATCCATGGAATCTTTCCTAGGTTCTCTCTGAGTTTGTTAAAATCAGCTCTTTTGAAATTTAAGACATTGGTTGAATTATTTTCTCTTTGCTTGTGTTTGCATTATATTGAATTCCAGTATGATGTGGTTACTTTCCCTCAAGATTCTGGCAACTTCAACTCCCTCTATCACTTCTTCTCTATTAGTAAGAATTAGGTCCAGTATAGCTTTACTTCTAGTTCCTTCCTCTACCTTTTGGATGACAAAGATGTCAGCTAGGTTGGTTAGGAATCTGTTTGATCTTGCTGCAGAGTTTGTCTCCCAGCTGATATCTGGGTAGTTGAAGTCTCCCATTACTACCATAGTATGCTTCCTATATACATTTGTTAACTGGTTGGCAAAGAGTCCATCTATTTCTTCTGATTGGTTGGGTGGCCTATAGTATACCCCTATAGCAATGTCACTTTTTTCCCTTTTATATTGACCCATATAGATTCTGGAAGGCTTTTATCTTGGATCATGTGCATTTCTGTAGATATGTAGTATTCTCTTACATATAGTGCAACTCCCCCTCCTGTTTTTGTAGTTCTGTTTCTTTTGAGCAAGTTGTATCCATCCATCTGTCCATTCCAGTCGTCCCAACAGGTTTCTGTAATGCCAACTATGTCATACCCTCCCTCATGTACTATTGCTTCTAGTTCACCCTATTTGTTCTCCAAGCTTTGAGCATTAGTATATAAACATTTAAGACTTTTATGTCTGTCTGTGGGTATGTTTCCTGCATCTCCTGATTGTTGTTTGATTTTTTCTTTTTTCTCATCACTCCCTACCTCTTTGTTTGATTTATTTTCTTGGAATTTATGATTGGTTTTGTGTTCTAGAGATTCTAATAATTGGTCATCCTTCTCCCTCAGTTTTAGTTTAAAGCCCTTCTAATGAGTTGGGCCAGTCTTTTTCCAAGTAAAATTTTCCCTGTTTTCGTGAGGTGCAGCCCATCCCTTGCCAAGAGTCCGTTGCGTAGAAACCAAAGTTTTCTTGGTAACACCAACCCTTTAGCCAGTGGTTTATTTCTAGAATTCTTTTTCCCTCAATAGGTGTTGGCCTTTTGTTGGGAGTACTGATGAGAACACTACTTGTGTTCCTAGCTCCTTAACCTTATTGCCTAGTTGCTTATAGTCTCTCAGGATTGTGCTCAGGTTCTTTGTTGTGTCATTTATCTCAATGTGAAAGAGTAAGCGAGGGTAGTAATCTGTTGGCCTAATTATTTTGATTAGGTTCTCAGCCACGTCTTTGATTTTTGCTCCAGGCAGACAACATACCTCCCTGGATTGTATGTCCGGTCTGCAGATGGCTGATTCTGTTCCTTTGAGAATAGAATCTCCTATCACCAGCACTCGCCTTTTTTGGGGGGGTGCAGTCTGAGGTTTTTTTCTGTTTGTTTCAGGTGTGTTTGTTGATGTGACTTTTTAAGGGATATTTGGTGTTGTTTCTTTCCTAGGTGTCTGCATGTTTTCTTTGAGGGGGAGGTTGTGGGTCTGTGTATTTCCATCTAGGGGGAGAAGTCAATTGATCAGTTTTAATGGGGCTGCTTCTGGTTGGGTTAGATTGGGCAGTAGGGGTTTGTTAGATGTATGCTGCTTCTTCCTTTGATTGTTGTGTTTCCTTCTATGTGTGACATACCTCCATTTGTCTTCCTCCAAGGGTTTATCGGTAGGGTCAAATCCTCTGGGAGTTATTTGTCCATTGTTTGGTTCAGTTTGGGTATAGTTTTCTTTCATAGGTTGGAGTTTGGCTTGAGTTGCCTCTAGATCCTTTACTTTTTCCTCTAGTAGTTCACATAGTTTACATTTAATGCATGTATAATTTGGGTGTTCTTTGGGCATAAGCACATACATGGAACATGTATTGCATACTACAATAGTATCCGTCATCTGTTCCATGAATTTGTTGTTTGAAAATCCCTCTTTTATGGTTGGTGGATGTGCTTTGCTGTTAGCCATGCTTCTACCTCTGTTCTAGGTAATTATGCCTATATTTTTTCTATGTTTTGCAAATCAAAATAACATCGGTTTCTTTTTAGAAGAGTCTGCTGTGTGGTTGCTGTTCACAGTCTCCAGCCTCCTGGTCTGCTGACTTTTGCAGTCCCCAGTCTACTGGTCTGCTGCCGTTCATAGTCCCCGGTCTACTGGTCTGCTGCCATTTGCAGTCCCCGGTCTACTGGTCTGCTTCTGTTCACAGTCCCCGGTTTAGTGGTCTGCTGCCGTTCGCAGTGCATAGTCTGCAGGGCCTGGTCATCCGTAGGGCCTGGTCTACCGCCGTCTGCAGCACCCGGTCTACTGCCATCCGCAGGGCCTGGTCTACTGCCATCCACAGCACCTGGTTTGCTGTCGTTTATAGGCCCTGGTCTACTGCTGTCCATAGGCCCTGGTCTGTTGCTGTCCGCAGTCCCTGGTCTACTGTGCTGCAGCATTCCACCACCCCCACCAACAGCTCCACAGCCACATAGTTCCTGTTTGCTGGTCCATAACACGGGTGTTCTGCTTTCTTCAGCAAACAGGGCTTCCTGGATGGTTCACAGTAAGCTCTCCTCTTCTCTCCCTGGCTAGCTCTCCTCCCGGCTCTCCTGTTTCTCCTCTAAGAACAGGAGATTCAAGAGGGTGTCTTTGAAAAAATTGAGCGAAAGTTGATATATAGCAGGTTCATTCTTCTTATGCAGTAGCAGCTCAAGACCTATCTTCATATTCTAAATAAAGAATTGCAGATCCAAGATTGCATAATACGGCTGGTTTCCACTGTCGAGTTACACTCCAAAATCATCAATGGATGATCTTTTTTGGACTACATCAAGTTCTATCAGAAACAATTCCTCCTTTATCAAGCAGATGCTTGAACAGTAGACTAGATTGAACTGCCTCTCTTATCCAGGGCGTTCATCACCCTTTGCAATGTATATTACTTTGACTTTATTAACGGGTACAATTGCTGTGGTTCTAAGATGACTAGTTATGTCAGCTACATTTATGCCAACTCTGATATTTACAAATTCTGACATTTTTCGAAGGGAAGAATAAGCTGCAGACTGCTATTGCTAGCCGTTTGGTCTGCATTATCTACATGAAGAGCTTTTGGCAATGGATGGGTTGCACCTTACAAGCACTGGGAAGAATGTATTTGGAAAATGATTGGCTCATCTTATCAGGTCTTTAAACTAAAACTAAGGCGGGGTGAGGATGACCAATGCTTTAGGATCTTTAAGACAAATTTTTGGATCTTTGGGACTTAATTCCAAGCATAAATCCCAAGACAACCAATCAAACAATGAGGTAGAGAGTGATGGGAAGGAAGGAAAACCCAGATACAAAGTAGGAGATGTAGGAATCATACCCAGGGTCAGCCATAAAGGACTCAGATGCCTATACACTAATGCTCAAAGTTCACAAACATGGTGAAGTACTAGTACATGAGGACAGGTATTATATAGCTGCCATTATCAAAACATGGTGGGATGAAACTCGTGACTGGAATCCTACCTATGGAAGGATACAAACTATTAAAAAAACAGACCTAACAAAAGAGGGGGTGGAGTTGAATTATATGTAAAAGATCATTACATCTCTACAGAAAAACCAAGGATGAAAACCTCCTAGAGTGCATGTGAGTCAATATAAACGGAAAACTGAATGAAATTGCCATAGGTGTATACTACAGACCACCTAACCAAGCAGAAGAAATAGACGAACTTTTTGCTAACCAGTTAACAAATGTATGTAGGAAACACATCACAGTAGTAATGGAGGACTTTAACTACCCAGATATCAACTGGAAGACAAACTCTGCCTCAAGTGGGAGTTCGAACAGGTTCCTAACCAACCTAGCTGACAACTTTGTCATCCCAAAGGTAGAGGAGGGAACTAGAGGAAAAACTATACTGGACCCAATTCTTTCTAATAGAGGAGAAGTGATAGAGGGAGTTGAAGTTGCCGGAACCTTGAGAAAAAAAGTGATCATGTCATATTGGAATTCAATATAATGCAAACACAAGCAATAGAATACAGGTAATCCCCGAGTTACGAGCATTCACTTAACGTTCGTTCGAAGTTACGTGACCAGTGTGCCCTAGTGCAGTGGTGGCGAACCTTTTAGAGACCGAGTGCCCAAACTGCAACCCAAAACCCACTTATATATCGCCAGGTGCCAGGTGGGCGTGGTCCACTGGGTGGGTGTGGCTGTGGTGGTCATGGCAGACTGGGTGGGTGTGGCCAAGGTAGGCATGGTCAGCTTGATGTTGCTCGTGGGGAGGGATGCCTGTGGGGGCCGGGCAGGTGGGCCTCAGGCAGGGGCCTCAGGCAGGTGGGGCGGTGGGCAGGAGGCTCATCCTGTGGGGTGAGGCGAGGCAAGGTGAGGCAGGGCGGGGGTGCCATTGTCACAGGGCAAGGCAAGGCAGGGGCCAGGATGGCTGCTGCCTGACACCATCGGCCCCCGCACACAGAGGCCAGTAAGTGCATGGGGGCCGACAGTGTCCATCAGCAGCCACAGCCTGCCAACCCCTCGACCGGCGCACTCTGGGGCTCCGCAGCCCACCAGCAGTTCAGAGAAGCCGCCTCTGAGCTGGACGGACGGCCGACAGCTGAGGGGGCGATGCAGTGGGTCGTGCCCGGGAAAAGGAGAGCATGCGAGGCCAGGAGGGATGGGACGGGGGGGAGGGAAACCAGCCGTGCTGGGATGCATCCGGCCACATGGGACCTCGGCGAGTTAGCAGGCGGCTGGTTGAAGAGGAACAGTTACCATCTCTGGGGCATGGCACGCGTGCCCACAGAGAGGGCTCTGAGTGCCGCCTCTGGCACACGTGCCATAGGTTCGCCACCACTGCCCTAGTGTTTACAAGCAAATCCCAAAATTATGAGCGACCGCAGAGGCTCTGCAACATTCACACTATAGCCCCCACTCCCCACAACTGCTTCCCCCTCCCTTCCTGCCACCCTGGACTCACTTACCTTGCAAAATCTGTCTCCTCTCTGCCACGGTTTCTTTCCCTTTGAGGGAGAGGAGTGTCGGATTGGAAATGTTTTTCGCGCCGACAATGGAAGCTCCTGGGTGCCATAATATCATGTGAGTTCAAACACAAATTCTCTGCAAAAGAGATCATGGCCCCTGGAAACTTCCATTCTGAAGGGGGGGTAAGTGTTTGTTTCATTTGCATGCCTATGGAATTTGAGTCGGCCGGGCACAGGAACCAATGCCATCCATGGCCGGGTGCGCTGCTCGCTCGCATGCTCTGTGGCTCCGTTTTCACCAGGAAAATCACCAGGAAAGACACGCTTGCTCTGGGGGCTCGTTTTCGCCAGGAAAGAGCTTGAGAAAAGGCCTTTCTTGACGATTTTCCTGGTGAAAATGGAGCCACAGAGCAAAGCACACTCGCTCTGGGGGTGCGTTATTGCCAGGAAAGGGCTAGAGAAAAGGCCTGTCAGTGGGGCACTTCAGAAATGGAAAGGACTGTCACACGGAACTTCAAAATGCAGCAAATCCTTGTGTTTTGAATACAGCCCCATAGGCGCTCAAACACTTTTTCTCCAAATGTAGACCTGAGAGAGATTGGAAGGTCCATTTTCCTGCCAGTGGGGTGATTCTGAAATGGAGCATTCCTTTCCATTTCTGAAGCACCCCACTGGCAGGCGTTTTCTCAAGCCCTTTTCTAGTGAAAATGGAGCCACAGAGGGAGGCGCGCTCGCTCCGGGCGCTCGTTTTCGCCAGGAAAACGCCTGCCAGTGGGGCGCTTCAGAAACAGAAAGGACTGTCACATGGAGCTTCAAAACGCAGCGAATCCCTGCCTTTTGAATAGCCCCATAGGCGCTGAAGCACTTTTTATCCAAACGGAGACCTGAGTCACACCGAACGTCAAGCAGTCACCCGGAGCGTTCCTTTCTGTTTCTGAAGCGCTCCACTGGCAGGCACACAGACATTCCAGTCTCTCTCAGGTCTGTTTGAATAAAGAGTGTTTGAGTGGCAGTGGCTTGAGTTTCTCTGCTCTGTCCAAGTGGAAAGAAGCAGAAGTGCAGAACGGGACTGCTCTCAATAAGGCCGGTGCCCGCGAGTGAGCAGTGCACCTGCATCTTCTTCAGAGCAATCCTGCTCTGCGCCTCCGCTTTCTTCCTTTTGGACAGAGCTGAGAAACGGAAGCTGCTGCCGCTGCTTGAGTGGGAAGGAGGACAAGGAGAAGAGCGGTGAGGATTTGTGCCACAGGCCGGTCAGGCAAAGAGTAGGTTGGGCAGGGTGGGGGGCTGGCTTGGGAGGGGAAATCATGGCCACTCAGGTGGCTGTTGCCGCCGCTGCCACCAGCAGCTTGGATGCAGGTGCAAGGGGATTTGCCCCATGATGCTTCCCCACTCAGTTGAAGGCTTCGTTCCTGCCCTCAAACCAAGGCCGGCGCACGTAAGCGAGTACAGTGCACCCAGGCCACGGACGGCATTGGTTCCTGTGCCCAGCCGACTCCAATTCCACACTTTGCCCCATAGGCATGCAAATGAAGCAAACACTTCCCCCCTCCCAGAATGGAAGCTTCTGGGGCCATGATCTCTTTTGCAGAGAATTTGTGTTTGAACTCGCACGATATTACGGCATGAGGAGCTTCCATTGTCGGCGCAAAAAGCATTTCCAAGCCGATTCTTCTCTCCCTCAAAGGGAAAGAAACCACGGCAGAGAGGAAACAAATTTTGCAAGGTAAGTGAGTCTGGCGCTGCAGGAAGGGAGGGGGAAGCATGAGGTTTCTTAATGGGTCAGGGAGGTCTTGGGGACCTGTTCCACCACTAGGCCCCCCATGGCCTTCCCCACTCTGAGATACCTCATGTGCACTTACCAAGCCGTGTGCATCTTAACGAGCAGGGAGTTTTCTCATTCGAGGTATGAGATTCACTCCCACCAGTTTTCAAGTTATGAGTGGAATGTGCAGGCTCCATTACACTCGTAACTCAAGGACTACCTGTAGAATCAGTGTCTTAAACTTTAAAAGAGTTGGTTTTTAACAGAGAGAGAGCTTGGGAAGGATTCCATGGATGAAACTCTTAGCGAGGAAAACAACTCAAGAACTTGGGAAACTCTGAAAAATATGATTATAAAAGCCAGTCCAGCACAATATCACTGAAAAAGAAAAACAAGAAATTCAAGAAGAAACCTGCATGGTTGCATAAAGATCTTTCTGATAAACTGTAAGATAAAAAGGATGTGGAAAAAATTGAAAGAGCGACACATAACCAAGGCAGAATACCAACAAATAGCCCAAACTTGCAAAGGTGGAGTCAGGAAAGCAAAGCATCAAAATGAATTAAGATTTGTAACATGTCAAAAACAATAAAAATGTTCTTTCAATATGTAAAAAACAAGAAAAAACTCAAGGAAACAATTGGCCCACTAATGGGAGAAGATATCAGAATCAGAATAGAGCTGGGACTTCCGGATCCGGTGGCAGCGCCAGCGGACGTGCAAAGAACTTGTTCTCTTTGCCGTCCCGTTTCCCCCCGCCGGTAGACCCTGGACAGGGTCGAAAGTCGCCCTGGAGGGGCGACCACCGTAGAGGAGGGCACTCATCGATCGCGGAGGGAGCGGCAGCTCCCTCTGCGGTCCAAGAAATCACCTTTGGGCCGACGGGGAAAAGATCGGCCAGTAACATGGCCGATCACTTAGCTGCTCCAGCCGAAAGTCACAGCAACATCTAAGCGAAAAGAACCACCGTGGAAGATCCGGGCGAGAACTTTCCTTCCCTCTTGTTAAACTATTTACTTCCCTGTTAACAGCTTTAAGAACTATTTCCCCAGTTTGAGAAGGCAGCGTTCCGATACTGGGGAAAACGGGCTTTGGAAAAATAATGATTTTTTCTTTTTTTTTGAACATACGAGCTTTTAATTCGGGTATCCTGGAAAAAATTCTTACTGTGACTCCTTTTTTTTTGGCTTCTCTATCTTTAGTTTAGGTGAAAACCTTTAGGGAGGGGGCTGGAGCGCTTTTTTCCCTCCCCCCCTCCTGAACAGTATTGCCTACTTCAAAAAAAAAAAAAAACTTTCTGTTCTCTGGGTGGACTCATGTGGATTGTTTTGGCTACAAGCTAGCCTGAAATTTGGCGTGAAGCCCAGAAACTTTGATACAAAGTAACTAATCTTCAGCTGTACTCTCACTTCCTGATCTTGGCGTGACGCCCAGACTGGTATATTTCCTTCGGAACTTGCTCAATTTTCTACTTGTGCCACGTTTGATTTCACAATATTGAATATACTTCCAAAAAATGGACTTTTCTTTTCCATTCTAGGATTATAATATAATAATTGACTGTTACTGATTGGGACTCTTGCTGTTTTTCTATTTCTGTGCTGGACTTGACTATTTGCTTTTCCCTATTTCGGTTGGGACTCTATATTTTACAATACTGAAAAAAGAGAGGATGGAATCCTATTCACAGATTAATTATGGACTTATATTAGAAAATTTTTTGGAAATGAGAGTGGAATTTAAAGAACATATTAGAACGCTTAGGAAAAAAGAGGTCTCAGAATTAAAAATTGAAGCTCAAATCTTGACTGACTACGATACGCAATCAGATCTACAACTTAATGAGATGGATGAAATATATCCACAACTTACTGATGAGGAAGAGGATACACCCCACATGCAAATGATGGAGATTTCTGATGAGCAAAGGCAGAATTCAACCAAAACATTTACAATTGTAAAAGCAACAAGAATGGACTTCCAAATACAAGGCACTAAAAACGCTGACAATATGATAGTGCAGACAACACTGGACAAAAGAGAAGACTATGATTGGACTCAATGGTGGAAAAATGCTTATAGCCAAACACTAAGATGGGAGGAACTAGAGGCCCTACTGTGGAAACCTGCCTGGCACAAAAAGAAAGCTAGAATCAGACTTAAAAATGAGAGTTAAAATTTTATCTGATGGGTAAAAAGGGTTTTTAGAGACTTTGATTGAGCTAATACTTTTGAGATTTTTAAGGCTATTTTGGTCTGAGTCAACATTAGATCTAAATTATGGACTTGATTATGGTTTGGAATGGCAATAGGGAAAATTGGAAAATCTAAAGCTAAAGGAGTCAGATTGAGATTGGTGAAATATTACTGATATTTTTACTTATAAGAATTGAATGTTAATTAGCAATGTATTAAGTGGACTAAATTGAAATAATTGAGGAATTTTTAGGGATTTGGATGGATTTATAAAAATACTTGATAGAATATATGAAATAGAATATAGTTGAGAAACATTAAAATATAATAGTTATATTATATGTTTATGATAGAAATAACTATTGTTTTATTATATTAGGCTAAAATGTAATGGTTTTAAAATACATAAAGTTATGTTCATTTACAAAATATGTATGTGGAATAGAATAATAAGAGATAGAATTTAAACAATTTATATTGTAGGAATACTCAAATTATATACTATATGTTTATGTAAGATTAAATTGAAATAGGTTAATTGAAAGTTAGTTAAGCCTAAAAACGGGTGAAAATATGATTGATAGTTTTTGTTTTTTGTTATTGTGCTTTTTTTTCCTCTTTTCTTTTTTCTTTTTGATTGATAAAATAGAGAGGGAACCTTTAAAGAAGTAGTTTAAATTGTATATGTATGACTGTATCTTTTGTTTTGTTCTATGGAGTGCTCTATCTCCACGATGTGTCTTAAGCACTTGGCTGTAAAACAAAATTTTTTTAAATAAAACTTGTTATTGTAAAAAGAATAGAGCTGGAAGGGACCTTGAAAGTCTTCTAGTCCAGCCCCCTGCCCAAGCAGGAGATCTATACCATTTCAGACACGTGATGATCCAGTCCCTTCTTAAAAACTTCCAGTGATGAAGCACCCATAACCTTTGAAGACAAGCTGTTTCATGGTTAATTGTCCTTGCTGTTAGGAAGTTTCTCCTTAATTCCAGGTTGCTTCTCTCCTTGATTAGTTTCCATCCATTTTTTCTTGTCATGCCCTCTGGTGCTTTGGAAAATAAATTGACCCCATTCTGTTTGTGGCAGCCTCTCAAATACTGGAATATCAAGGAGGTAATGGATAGCAGTAAGAAAATGGAACTGCTTAATTCATTAGTTTCATCTGTCTTCATGCAAAAAGAAAATATAGCCCGATCTACCAAAATCATAACCATAAAAAACAGACTAGAAATAAAGATTAAAGTAAGCAAGAAAATGTTAAGAGAATACCTGTCTGATCTTGATGAATATAAATCACCAAGGCCTCGTGGATTACATCCCAGAGTTCTGAACGAGCTGGCAGATGTTATCTCAGAACCATTGATCCATATCTTTCAAAGATCCTGGAGCACTGGGGAATTACCAGAGGACTGGAAAAGAGGTGATGTGGTTCCCTTCTTCAAAAAAAGGAAACTACAGACCAATCAGCCTGACATCAAAGAAAAGATAATCAAAAAACAGATCTGTGAACATCTAGAAGCAAGCAAAGTTATAACCAGAAGGGTTTGACAAAAATAGATCATGCCAAACAAATCTTATTTCATTCTTTGACTAAGTGATTAAATTAGTGGACCAGCAAAATGCTGTGGATATAGTATACTTGGATTTCAATAAGGCATTCAACAAAGTAGACCACAATGTACTTCTTGGTAAGCTAGTAAAATTTGGGATAGGCAGCATCACCACCAGATGGATTTTAATTGTCTAACAAACAGCACTCAATATGTAGGGAAGTAAGGAGTGGGGTACCCTAACATTCTGTCTTAGGCCCATACTCTTCAATATCTTCATAAATGACTTAGATGAGGGAATAGAACGGGAACTTATCAAATTTGCAGAAAACACTAAGCTGTCAGGAATAGCCAACACCCCAGAAGATAGGCTCAAGAATTAGATGGATCTTAACAGACTTGAACACTGGGCTTTTTCTAACAAAATGAAATTCAATGTAGAGAGAAGTAAGATTTCACACTTAGGCAAGAAAAACCAATTGTACAGGTACAGATTAGGAGAAATTTAGCTCAATACTGTTAGAAATACATGTTTAAAAATAAAATGATTCTTCAAACCCATTCCCATCCTATGTCTCCAAGAGGAGAAAGGGGGGGGGATGTTTATTGCTTCCTCTATTTACTTTACCTTTTGATCTGTATACCCTTTTAACTATTGTTTATGGCTCTTTGTATCCGCTACAATGTGAGTTAGAAACAGGCTGATGTTATTTTTAATAAGACAAAAGATGGTCAAGGGAAGTTTTGAAACAGATGTAATCAAAGGGGGGGTGATGTATTCTGGCTAGGTTAGGCGCCTTTTTCGGATAAGATTGTAAACCTTTGAAGTCCTATCAACAGGGACTGAAGGGGAGGGGAGTGGGAGCGTCGCGATAGGGATGTATATAATGCTTTGATTTGGAACAATTGGGTGTGGTCTCTAACTTAGAACTTCGTGTTGGAAGTGTCTCTTAGAGATCCACCGCACTTTGCAAACTGCTTTTTCTATTTTTTTTGTAGAATAAACTCTTTTCTTACCAATCCAATTTTGTTAGTGTTTTAATCACGTTTCTAACAAATTGGCTGCCCAAACGTGGGGCCTTGGGCATCTGTTCCTGCATCTTCAGGAGGTGAGGACAACTGAGGAAGGCATGCCCCATTGATTTCAATGGTCCAAAGTTGCAGTCGCAGGTTGAGGAGGCAGAGCGGAGCCAAGCTCACGGACCAAATAGTGATTGGTAAGAACTGAGGAGAGGGGACCAGAGAATTACCAGGACAAAGACCGGGCAACTTCGTGCACGAACCTAGGTGAGTAAAAACTTGGGATGAACCAAGGAATAAAACCTAGGCAGTTGGGGTGGTTGGGTAGCATAGTTTGAGTCTGTGATCTGTGAGAGGTGTGTGTAAGACGCACCGAGGGTCCTGGAAGACTGGCAAGACATACATGCACTAGGTATGAATGTCCCGAGGGTTTGGACTAGCAAGGCGGAGTGAGGGGACTCCTGAGTAAAAGGAGAAAGAGACTTGGTGAAGCAAACCATGGTCTCATTAGATAAGGACGACAGAACTGTGTGGTAAACCAACTATGGGTAATTCGGGAGGGTCCCAGGAGAAGAAATGTGTACGCCCCGAGGGTCTGAAGGACTAGCAAGGCGGAGTTTAGGAAAAATCCAAAACTAAAAATACAACAAGCTGATTACTAAGTTAAATTTAACAAAAGAAGATATGGTAAATTTGTGCTGCTTTGTATGGTGGGGGGATGAGAAAATTGAGTAGCCCCAAACAGGAAAAGGAAACATGAACCCATCTTGCTGGCAGTAGACTCTTTGTGTCTATGGATGGGTTTCCCATGCCCTGCCCATGTGGAGCCAGGGTAGAAAAGGGAGTTTTGAGTTTGAGCTCAAGGGCTGCTTTGGAAAGAAGGGGGATGAGAGAAATGTGTGTATGTCTCTCTGTGTGAGTAAGAAGACCCCTTTCCCAATCACAGTTGGAATTTGCTCTCTCTGGTCTTTTCTAGCCTCAGAAAGGATCTGTTTGAATGGCAGACCCTGGAAAGCAAGAAAGGGGAGGGGGGTTTGGCCAGAGCGCAGGACCTTTTGTTAGGGAAAAGGGAGAGGCTGTGTGCAAATGGAATGGAATGAGTGAATGAAAGAATTGGATTTGAGTAACCAGCTGGTTAGCTCCTGTAAGCAAAGCAAAGCAAAGTTAGGAAAATGGACTTTGCTCAGGGCTTTGCTGGAAAGCCAATTTGGCTAAAAAAAAAGGTACTTAAAAAGGAAAATAAGAAGTAGTGATTCTTTTTCTCTCTATCTTTCTGTGCAACCACGTGGTATGTTTAAGATTCATGCCTTCTCTAATTCGAGTTAGCTGAGATTTGTGGTGGGAATGACCAGGATGTGTAGAACTAAAAGTTCTGTTTTCTTTTCTGTTTTCTTTTCCTTGTCTTGGTATGTATATGTGTGTCAAAGTTTTTGTGTGTGAGGTAAATGTGACTGGACTGTTAATTGTTTCTAATCCTAAGAGAAAAGAAGCTACCAAAAGGAAATACTTTCACTCAGTTTGTCTGGCCAACAAAAAGAGTGAAGAAAGATGTATTTGTTTGTTTGTTTTTCTCCCCCCCCCTCTCCTCTTAAGAACAGCCTAAAGTTAGCAGGAATAATAAAGTTGGAAGGAACCTTGGAGGTCATCTAGTCCAACCCTCTGCTCAGGCAGAAAACCCAATGGGATTCAAGTTAATCCACGGTCTTTCACTTTTCGACAACAATCACCCTCTAGGGACCGCACATACTCCTGCAAATATTTAGGCGGGGCCTTAATCCGCCCCGATCTTTGCGGATCAAGGTTAGGGCCGGGTGTGCTGACCTGTGAGGGATTTGTTCTTGGTGCCTGGAGTGCTGACTGCGTACAACAAACCAGGACTTTGTTGCCCAGAAGACTCAGGGATTCCCCCTAACTGCTGACTGGCTGGATCCGCTAAACCCAAACCAGATTTCCTTGGGGGGGTCGAGTTCCCCAAGTTCCTAGGTGGGGTGGAGTTCCCCGAAAACCCTTGGAACTCCCCTTGGGAGCAATGTCCATCGGGCCCAAGGCCAGCAGTAGGGGTGCCCTGAGTAGCCGATTTACGGCCATTTGCCCTAAACCGGGGACCTCTGCCAGAGTCAGGAGCCGCCTCTATGGCAGACCCCTCTGTATCTATGCCAGAGTCAGAATCCGCCTCCATGGCAAGACCCTCCTCTGGGGCGTTTGACGACCCCCCTGCTTGGAGAGACTGTGATCCACAATCGTAATTGGGGTCCCCCTCCCCCCCGAGAGCGGAGTCAGGGGAGGAATGCCGGCCAGGCAGCCGCCAACGCAGCTGGTCTATGTGGCGCCGGAGGACGCGCCCATCATCCAAGACCACTTCGTATGACAGAGGCCCAGAGACCTTAGAGATTACAGCAGGTACCCAGAGATGCCCCTGCCCATAGTTCCTGGTCCAAACCGGATCACCCACTTGAAGTCTCCTAGGTGCCCGCGGCTGCGACACCTGTGAAGCCACCCGGTCTGGGTGAAGCCTGTCCAGCTTTGTGATAAGTCTGCGACCCCAGCGGAGTTCAGCTGGGCTCTTTCCAGTAGCTGTGCATGGTGTGGTGCGGTGTGTGAGAAGAAAATCAGCTAACCTGTGATGCCAGGGTCCTTGAGTGATTCTCTTTAATGCGTCTTTCGTGGTATGCACCATGCGTTCAGCCTGACCATTGGTGGCAGGATGAAAAGGAGCAGATGTGGCATGCCAGATCATGTTGGCTTGTCTGAAACTCAGAAGAGGTAAATTGTGGACCATTGTCTGAAACTAAAACATCAGGAAGGCCATGGGAAGCGAAGATTCCTCTGAGCACCTGGATGGTCCTGGCAGTAGTGGTAGAGGACACAGGAACGACCTCTAGCCACTTGGAATGGCTATCCACAAGGAGGAGGAAAAATTGCCCCTGAAAGGGCCCAGCATAATCTATATGGACACGTGACCAAGGAGTGAGTGTCTCCTCCCACCTATGTACAGGGGCCTGGGGCATTTCTGGCCGTGATTGCTGGCACACTTGACAGCTATGAACCTGGGCCTCGATGCCCTTATCGAGGCCAGGCCACCACAGATGGCTGCGCGCGAGTGCCTTCATCCTTACTATTCCCGGATGTCCCTCATGAAGAGAGAGCAATACTCTAGTCCTCAATGAGGCCGGGATGACTACTCGGTTGCCCCACAGGATGCACCCTTTAAATGTGGACAATTCGTGCTTCCTGCACCAGAAACTCTGCAAATCAGTACCAGGATACGTGTCAGGCCATCCTGACAACACACATGTCAGCACGCGTGCAAGCATGTGATCAGTGGCAGTTTCTGCAGCCACATCCCTAGCATTGAGGGGAGATTCAGGTAAGTCCTGAATAGACAGAATATGTACAGCAGGGGCAGGGTCTGCCTCTATTTGCTTAAGAGGTAACCTGCTTAGGCCATCTGCATGGCCCATCTCAGTACCTGGTTTGTGAACCAGTGTGTAATCATAAGCTGCTAAGAAGATAGACCATCTCAGCATTCTAGGAGATATTATCTGAGGAGTTTGTTTGTTGGTTGTAAACAACCCTAGCAAAGGCTTGTGGTCAGTATAGACTGTGAAATGGCGTCCATACAAGAAATCATGAAATTTCTTTATGCCTGAGATTATTGCCAAGGCTTCCCTGTCAATCTGCGCATAATTTCGCTCCGCAGATGAGAGGGTCCTAGAATAATAGGCCACAGGGACCTGTGTTCCATCTCCCTTGAGATGGCTTAGCACTGCTCCCACCCCATAAGGGGAAGCATCACATGCGATGCACACTGGCAATTGCTCATTGAAGTGAGCCAGTACAGCATTTGAGGATAATAAGGCTTTGACCTTTGTGAAGGCCTCCTCATGGACTTTTGTCCATGCCCACGGAGCCTGTTTGTCTAAGAGCCTGTGAAGTGGCTCAGCCACAGCAGCTTTGTTTGGGAGAAAAGAATGGTAAAAGTTCAAAAGGCCCCAAAAAGCCTGAAGCTCAGTTTTTGACTAGGGACTAGGGGCCAGTTGGATGGCCTTGAATTTGGACTCTGCGGGGTGGATGCCATCTGCACCAATGCGGAACCCCAAGAACTCGGTGGATGACACACCGATTTTACACTTGTCCTGCTGTAGCTTCAGCCCAGCTTGGCGGAAACGCAGCAAGACAGCCCTCAGCCTTTCGGCTAAGTTTCCTGATGATTCTCCTGCAATGAGGATGTCATCAAAATAGGGGCAGACCCCAGGAATCCCTCTGAGCGTTCGCTCCATCACCCCTTGGAAAATGCCAGGGGCTACATTGACCCCAAACTGCAGCCTCTTTACTTTGAACGCACCTCTGTGCGTGACTATGGTTTGGGCTTCAGCAGTCGCCTCATCAACAGGTAACTGTTGATATGCTTGAGCCAAATCAAGCTTGGCAAAGTACTTCCCTCCTTTCAGTGAGGCCAGAATGTGGCTCACCACGGGCACAGGATATGCATGCTGCTGTAAAGCCTTATTCAACGTGCATTTATAGTCCGCACAGATGTGGACTTCCCCATTGGATTTTAAGGGAGTTACTATGGGGGTTTCCCATGGACTAGAGTCCACAGGTTCCAGAATGCCTTGTTGGAGCAACTTGTCCAACTCGGCATCAATTTTGCTCTTTAAGGCAAAAGGCACCCTCCTTGGCTTGACCGTTATGGGTGTAATGCCTGGATCCAATTTCAATGCAATGGGAGGCCCCTTGTATGATCCAAGTTCTGAGCTGAACACATCTGCAAACTCCTTACATACTCCTGCAAGGCTAGCTGTTTGCAGCTGGTTCAGACCAGTCACTTGGATCCCAAGCGCCTCGAACCAATCGAGTCCTATGAGACTCGTTCTATCACCCCCAACAACTACTACATCCAATAATCCATTGAAGCCCTTTCGCTGCACTCTGAGCGTGGCTTCCCCCTTCACGCTTACTCGCGTGTTCTGGAAATCAGTGAGAACAAGATTGGAGGGCCTGAGCTTAACTCTTGAGCCACTCCGGAAGCAAATCTTATTGAACGTGTCCACTGAAATAATAGACAGCGCGGAGCCTGTATCCAGCTCCATAGCCAGGGGAACTCCCTGTAGCTTCACATCAATGCGCAGATTTTTCTTAAGGGGCCTATGCATTCCTGTCTTGAACACGCCCCTCTGGGACGCGCAAAAACCCACCCTGTTTTGGCTGGGGACCTTGGTACCTTTCAGAGGCAATTCTGGGGACCTGTTCTTAGGATGGCCCATGCAGGCCGACGCTATGCGGCCTTGCCTTCCGCACGCTCGACAGACAGCAGATCGAAATCGGCAATTGGCCCTCCTGTGGCGACCCCCACAGCCGAAACATCGAAGGGATGCAGGCGGTGGTCCTCTCCGATCCGGCAGTCGTCTCTCCGCCGATGGCTGGATCTTGTCCACCTCTTCCTCCTCGGAGTCTTCTCCAGAGGCCTCACGCGCGGCCTCCTGGTGGATCGGGACAGTCACTGAATGACTCTTCGTAGACCACAAGGCCTTCACCACGCCTCCTTCTGCTTCTTCTGCTGCAATTTCTCGTAAGGCATCTTGAAAGGTGACGTCCGTCCTCGCAAACAGTTTCTGCTGTACTTCGCGGCTTCGCAACCCGCACACCAGTCTATCTCAGAGCCTTTCCTCCAAGTCTTGGAATGCACATGGGCGTGCGGCCTGCCTCAAGGCCGCGACGAAATATGCAGCTGATTCGCCGGGCTGCTGGTCCCTTTGCTCGAATTGATGCCTCCACGCTATGATCGAGAGCTTGGGCTCGAAGTGTTCTCGCAGCATCTTCTTCAAATCGGCGTATGCGATTGATTCCAATGGTGCCAGGGCGACAAGATTCTCAGCTATTTCAAAGGTCTCTTACCCACAGACACAAAGCAAGGTAGCCGCTTTCTGGTCGTCTTCCTGGACTTTATTTACTCTGAAGTAGTTTTCGACGCGAGCTGCATACGAGCTCCAGCGTTCAGGATGCGCGATGTCGAATTCGCCGACTTCCTCGATGGCCTCGTCCACGCCTCTCGCCGTAAGAATTGAGAAGGGGTCCAACGAAGCCAAGCCTGCCTCCAGTGTATGTATGCTGGCCGGCGACTGCTCCTCCTGGACGCCACGCTTCTCTTCTCTTCCCGGCCTAGGTGAGTAGGCCTACTTCTGTTTCTTCGGGATCCCAAATGGCAGATCCCACCTTCGTCGCCAATGTTCTGTTCGCAACACAGACATGAAGACGAGGCAGTTGGTGCAAAAGATGTTCTTTATTGTGCACATGCACTGAACAGAAGCAAAGGAGAAAATGGCAAGGGGAGGCTCAACCAATGAATGCAGGCCATTCTCCCGCCTCGCGCATGTGCACGAGGCTGGAGACAGCCTGTCTGGGTCCCGGGCAAACACGTGGTCTGCCTGGGTCTCTGCAGTTGTCCTGCAGATTCCCTGAGCCTTGCTGATTAGCTCAGCAAGGCCCAGGACACAACAGTATGCATTAAATCAGGCCCTAAAATGGTTAGAAAACAAGGCTGGAACTGTTTATACAGATTCAAAGTACACCTTTGGGGTGGTCCATACCTTTGAAAAAAAAATTGGGTGGAAAGGGGGCTGATTAACAGCAAAGGAAAGGAGTTGATTCATGAAGAGTTAATAAAACAGATAATGGAATCCCTCCAGTTAGCAAAAAGAATTGCCATAACCCATGTAAGTGCACATGAGAGGGGCAATTCTTTTGAAAGTATGGGAAATAGGATTGTGGATGAAGAAGCCAGGAGGGCAGCAAATGAAGAAAGTATAAATGTCTTAATACCCATTGTAGAAACACTAGAAGAGATCCCTGTGTTTTCAGAAACAGAGGAAAAAGAAATAATGCAGATAGGTGGGCAACAAGGAGAGAAGGGTAAATAGTTTCTCCCGGATGGGAGGCAGGTAATCAATAAACCCATAACGCGAGGATTATTGGAGAAGTTACATGAAGGAAGCCACTGGCATTGGTGGATGAGCTTCTGAAACATTATGGGTGCATTGGAATTTATACCTTGGCCTAACAAATCACTGAAAAATGTCTCATATGCAAGAAAACAAACAGATAAGCCATGAGAAAACAGCAACTAGGAGGGAAGCCTCCAGCCCTTGGGCCATTTCAGTGCATTCAGGTAGATTTTACTACCCATGTAATACATGTGTAGTAGTGCAACAACTAATGTGGTTTCTAGGATACTGTTGGAAGTAATATGTGCATAAACTGTCCAGATATTTTGATTTTCTCAGGAAACAAGGATTGCTGGCACAAACACCTCCCTTGGAGTTTCCAGTCCACAGATTCCAGTTCGGAGATTGGGTGCTGATCCGGAGTTGGAAGGAGGAAAAGCTGGTTCCGAAGTGGGAAGGTCCTTTCCAGGTGCTGCTGAAATCCGAAATAGCAGTACGAATGGCAGAGAAGGGCTGGACTCACTACACCTGTTTAAAGGGACCAGTAACCGGAACTCCTACTGAGTGGAACATTGTGCCTCAACCTGATCCTTTGAAGTTGATAATAAGAAAAAGCAAAATATAGAGACATTAGAAAAGGGGTGGGGGAGTTTTAAATGTGTTGGTTTTGTGACTGTAAATGTTGGTGTAATTGTACCCATTGTCCAGACTGTGCACCGATACACAGAGACTGTGGAGAAGAGTGTGATATAGTGATCATCGAAGACTGGTGTCCTGAGTACAAATCTCAGCCCGTTACAGACGGAGGTGTTAAAAGTGAAAGGGAAGAAGTACTTTTCCAGGGGTGGACAGAATTGGGATAACGTTAGACCTAAATATAACTTTGGTTAAAAGAGTAATTAAGATATGGATTATAGTGGGAGTAGGTTTCGGGAGCATATGCAAAAGCCAAAGTACAGATAACCCTGACAACTGTAATGCTTGCATTAAAACCACTAAAATGGGTAATAAGATAACCGAAACGCTGACATATCATACTCAGATGAACTGCAAGTTGGTGGTGGGAACATGTGTCCATAATACCAACCGATTTTCCCTGTGTAATGAAACAGGAAGGGTTACATGTGTTGACCCCTCTAGTGTGGAATATCAAACAACTATTCAGGTATTTGCCCTTCAAAGTGGAAAGAGCCAAAAGCTATTATTAATTAGGACAAAACACTGATGATAAAAACCCACCTAGAGCGTGGACAGAGAAGGACAGTTGGTTTAATTTAACCAAGGAGGTCGGACAATCTGATTGTCTAGAAGACCATTGTACCCCCATCTGTTTTCATTTTGTAGATCCCAGCGAAGGATTACAGGAATATAGGCTGGGAATTGAGAGCGTGGGAAAGGATCCGAACACCCGCATTTCCATTAATGTAACCAGGAAAAATCTAACTCCAATAGAAAGGAGGTTATTTCATTCCTTTTATGAGGAACTTGAAAGGGCCCATCACCCTGAAACCTTGGGACTTACTTTTCTCACCAAAAATCTGTTTATAGATTTAGCTGAGAGGATAGCTTCCACCCTGGGAGTAAAGAATTGTTATATATGTGGTGGGACAAAAATGGGAGAACAATGGCCCTGGGAAGCCAAAGAAGTTGACATCCAAGATACTAATATTACATCTACATGGACTACTAAATTAACAAAGAGAAATCAAAAGTGGGCTCTAACTACATCCATTATAGGTTACTCCTGCTTTCAGAGAAACTGCTCCAAAAATCAGGAGGAAGTAGGAATTGTGGTAGGTCTTACGGGGACTCAAGTATTCAGAATTGGGGAACCATGCATAGTATTGATCATAATCCCTTCAATAACACAGTTTTACAGGAATTATGGGACCATGCATCCCAAGAATGGTTTGCCCCCCAAGGATTTTATTGGATATGTGGAAAATTTGCATATACCAGCCTCCCTAGCAATTGGTGTGGTTCATGTGTATTGGGAAATATAAAACCTAGTTTTTTCCTACTTCCCATTCCTCAAGGGGAAAAACTTGGAGTAGCAGTATATGAGGATAAGGGAGCTAGGAAAAAGCAATCATTGAAAATTGGAGAGTGGAAGGATAATGAATGGCCCCCTGAACGCATCATACAGGTATATGGGCCGGCTTCTTGGGCTGAGGATGGATCATGGGGATATAGAACTCCAATTTATATGCTGAATCGTATTATTAGACTACAAGCGGTTTTGGAAATTGTTACTAACGAGACAACGCTAGCATTGGATAAGTTGGCTAAACAGAGTACTCAAATGAGGACTGCAATTTATCAAAATACGTTAGCATTGGATTATTTATTGGCAGAAGAAGAGGGGGTCTGTGGAAAATTTAATCTCACTAACTGTTGTCTGCAAACAGATGATGAAGGGAAAGCCATTGAAGAAATAACGAATAAAATGAGAAAAATAGCCCATGTACCAGTCCAAACCTGGACTGGAATATTTGATGATGAAGGATTCTTGGGAGGAATTTTTAGAAATTGGAAACAAGCATTATTCATGGGTTTTTTTTATAACAAGTTTTATTAATGTTTCCATTTTTTTTGAACAAAGTATTTAGGAAACAACGTGGGGATAGGGTAATCAATCATCTTAAATCAAAAACATACATTCACAAATCAGCAATTGTCTAAAATCAAAAACATACATTTACTAGTCAGGTTAACTCCTTGGAGGTTCCCTCTCTCTTTCCCTCCATTAATATAACATATTCAAGTTAATACATTTCTAGGTAAATTTCAATCCGTCCATAGAATTTTTTCAATCACATTTTACCTATAAAAATTCCAAGTCCTGTTTTTAAGTTTAACTACATTCCAATTAGCACATTCCAATTTAACATTAATTAAACATACTATTTATATTTCAGGCATCCCTAATTTCCCTAATTACATAACATAACCATTATCATGTCTACAATAATATTCCAACAATTACCTTCTCATTCTATTGTTTCCATTCCATTAGAAAATAAATATCATATCTAACATAAACCTCTTATCTTCCCAAAAATAAATAAAAAATAAAAATAAGGTAAAAAAGAAAATGTATATCTTTACACTATTTCAACCATATATAATCTTAATAGGTACGCATTTAAAACATTTTTCATTTCACATTTCCAAACTATATTCTAACCAATAATTTCATCTCAATTATAAATCTGAATCCTAAATATTAAATCAATCCCAACATCCATTCCGTTATTTTCATTCCATTACAAAATAGATATACCTATGGTAAACATATTATCTCCATAAAAAGGAAAGGATAAAAAATAGAAATAAAATAAAAGAGAAAATATATACCTTCTTACTCTATTTCAACCATATATAATCAAGATAGAAATACATTTAAAACATTTTTCATTTCAAAATTCCAAATTATAATCTAACCAATAATTCCCTCACAGTTATAAATCTAAGTCCTAAGCTAGATCAGTCCCAGTTTTATTTTTCATCTCAGTTACTATTAATTCAGACCATATCTCTAAAAAAAACCTTTTTTAGCCATCAAGTATACATTTAAGTCCCATTTTTAAATCTGACTCTAGCTTTCTTTTTGTGCCAGGCCGGTTTCCATAAAAGGGCCACTATGTCAATAGATCTCGTTGTTTTGTTTACAATATTCATCCTCAATTCAATCTGGTCTCGTGTCAAGAAGCGGCGGCAGAGACTTCCGGTTCTGGATTGCGGCGCTGGCGGTCGTGCGAAGAGTCTTCTCTCTTCGCCGGCCGGTTTCCCTCCGCCGGTAGACCCTGGACAGAGTCGAAGGTCGCCCTGGAGGGCGACTACCGCTGGAGAGGACTCTCGTTGACTGCGGCAGGCGCGGCAGCGCCTTCTGCGGTCCGAGACAGCTCTTCTGGGCCGAGGAAAAGATCAGCCATTAACATGGCCGATCATCTAGCTGCACCAACCGCAAGTCAAACAACATCTAAGCGTCAAAGAACCACCATGGAAGATCTGGGTGAGACCTTTCCTTTCCTCTCTCTACCCTAATTATTCTCCTGTGAAAGCCTCTGAACTATTTCCCCAATTTTGTGAAGCAGCGTTTTTGCATGTGGGACTATAAGCCTTGAAACTATAACTAATCTATTTTCATTATTTTTTATCTTTATTTTTGGGTACTCTGGTTCCTGAAAAATTTTTCTTATTGAACTTTTTTTTATCTACTTATTAAACTGAACAATACTTTTTTTTATTATTGCTCTTGTTCTCTTAATTGGAAAAAAATACTATCTGGAAAAATACTTTACAGCCTACTGGGGACATCTTGTGGTGAAAATTGACATTACAACTGTACTATTTTTTGATTATGACTATAACTTGGCCTTCAAATTATCACTAAAAAGCAGCTGTGTGGAGGTGGACTGCTGATTGTTATTAAACATAGCCTCCACTAAAATACGAAAAGACTACTTGATCATGGAAATGGAGGATTTTTTTCCCACAGCTTGACTACAACCTTATATTGGAAAAAATCTTGGAATTTACTGAGAATATATACTTCAGGACGGAAACTAAAGATGACTCCCCAGAACTACAAACTGAGGAACAGATCAATACCATAGAGGTTTGTGTTCAACCCTATGTACAACATGAGACCGAGGAATTTTATTTACAACTTAACTACGAAAAAGCCTTTGCCTCAAAATCACAAATTGACATCCAGACTTCAGCTGATTTCTTCTTAAACAAAAAATCAACAGAACAAGAACTTACCACTATCAATGAGGATTCCAGACAATTCTATCTACAATCCATTGAATATCAGAACTATGACATCCTGGACAACCAACTAATAACTATAACACTAGATAAAATTGACTACATCACCCAGATGACAATGGAAGAAGCATTATTCATGTTAACAGTGATATTTGTAGGATTAATGTGCTTACCCTGTTTGATCCCTATAATACGAAGTATTGTACAAAACACTGTGGAGGGAATGGTAAATGCTATTAACAAAAATGACCAGCAAATGATGTTAAACAAGATAATTGAGCATAATGCAAAAATTGATTTTGAGAATGCTGAGGAGATCCGGGAAAGTTTAAAACCATTTGAAAAACAATATTTTTATTTTTAAATGAGTGTAAAAACAGAAAAGGGTGGATTTGTTAGAAATACATGTTTAAAAATAAAATGATTCTTCAAACCCATTCCCATCCTATGTCTCCAAGAGGAGAAAGGGGGGGAATGTTTATTGCTTCCTCTATTTACTTTACCTTTTGATCTGTATACCCTTCTAACTATTGTTTATGGCTCTTTATGGCTACAATGTGAGTTAGAAACAGGCTGATGTTATTTTTAACAAGACAAAAGATGGTCAAGGGAAGTTTTGAAACAGATGTAATCAAAGGGGGGGGTGATGTATTCTGGTTAGGTTAGGTGCCTTTTTCGGATAAGATTGTAAACCTTTGAAGTCCTATCAACAGGGACTGAAGGGGAGGGGAGTGGGAGCGTCGCGATAGGGATGTATATAATGCTTTGATTTGGAACAATTGGGTGTTAGAACTTCGTGTTGGAAGTGTCTCTTAGAGATCCACCGCACTTTGCAAACTGCTTTTTTTATTTTTTTTTGTAGAATAAACTCTTTTCTTACCAATCCAATTTTGTTAGTGTTTTAATCACGTTTCTAACAATACCAATAATTGTGAGAGTGATCTTGGAGTCCTAGTTGACAACCACTTAAATAGCAGTGTGGCAGCAGCCAAAAAAGTCAGTGCAATCCTTGGTAGCATAAACAGAGGGATAGAATTAAAATCACATGA
Organism: Azemiops feae; assembly: GCA_023970755.1. NCBI lineage: Eukaryota > Metazoa > Chordata > Lepidosauria > Squamata > Viperidae > Azemiops > Azemiops feae. Next base: position 274,342 of record JALGBA010000486.1, on the reverse strand, counting down.
AGTATTAGTACTGCTTTAGTAAATCCATCCCTGAAATACTGCATCTAGTTTTGGTCACATTATAAGAAAGCTGTTGTATGTCTAGTCTAGTGAAAAGAAGGACTAGGAGTGACATGACAGTGTTCCAATATTTGAGAGGCTGCCACAAAGAAGAGGGGGTCAACCTATTTTTCAAAGCACCAGAAGGCAGGGCAAGAAACAATGGATTGAATCTAATCAAGCAGAGAAGCAACCTAGTTCTAAGGAGAAACTTTGTAACAGTGAGAACAATTAATAAGTGGAACGGCTTGCCTTCAGAAGTTGTGGGTGCTCCATCACTGGAGACTTTTAAGAAGAGACTGAACAGAAACTTGACTGAAATGGTATAGGATCTCCTACTTGAGCAGGGAGTTGGATTAGAAGACCTCCAAGGTCTCTTCCAACTCTGTTATTCTGTTAAAAATTAGATTGTATAATGTTCTTGTTTATTTCAGTATAGACAAAGGAGTCCCATTAATTTTTCTAAATGAATGCATGTCTTCAATGTAAGATTTATGCCACATATCAAAAAGCAGACTTAGGTTAGCGAAACAAGGAGGAAAAGGTACATGGTTAGGCTTCTTTTAAACATAAATGTTTGTGATGAACATGTAATTCTGTTAAGTATTTTTAGAAAGGGGGAAACTGATTTCATACCCAATTGCAATGATTGAAACAAGACACAGAGAATTCCCTAGATATTAAATAGAGAAATTTCAATTATTGTGAATAATAAGACACAAAACTGAGATCCCTAGTCTTTGTTTTTTAATCCAAAGAAAGATCCCAATCAATTATAATATCAGCATATTTTCCCTCAAATTGTTTTGAGCTTTTACTAATGCTCATTTTGGGGACATTGTCTGTCGGTTTATTCACTCTGCAAAATCATCCAATTCCTCTATTTCACTTTTGTATTTTTCCCCCTATAGATTTTGTTTTAGGAATATCTGGAATCTTCATCGCCTCTTCATGAGCTCCCTCAAGCAAGCCCATTAGAGTCAGAAAACATGGACAGTTGCTTATTTGCACAAATTTTGTTTTCTGGCTGAGATGCTAGGAGTGTGCTAGCTTTAAAATATTCCAGAAAGCATGGGCATCCATGCAAGGGAGAGGAAGGGACAAGGGGGAGCAAATGATGAAATTCCTGCCATTACATCATGATGTAAATTCAGTGACTTTCATCCAAATAATTGTGTAACTGCTTGCATATTGTCATCATTTTGATGTTATCACAGTTTCTTGCAGATTCTGCTGCCCAAGAGGACAAAGCTTCAGAGCACAAAGAACAAGAAAAATGTATACCAAGAAGATTTTTCAGGCTACAATTTTGAACCCACAACTACTTTGAAAATATTTTCTCATGATCAATCACACTTCCTCAGCTGAAATGAGAGCTAGAAATTGACAAGGTCAGAAGAAAAGTTGGTGAGACTAGGCCCGCTTGTTACAATAACCATGCAGAGGTACTGTTTGCTTTTCCCACCAAGAAACAAGATTTATCAATCTGTTACAATGCATAGTTGGGAAAAAGCAAATATCTCATTTGAACATTCAGTCTGCTATAAATATGTGGTGGGCTGAATATTACAATTTGCAGTAGATGTTTTCTTCACTTTTACTGGCTTTTCTATCTGCAATAAAATCATGATTTATCAAAAGCTACATCTTTAAATCTCTCCTTGCATATCTTCAAGTTTAAATCTTCACCTGTGTGAAGCCTACCAATTTAGGTATCAGAACAAACTAGATAATTTAACATCCCTATTGGTTACTACCTGAGTAAAATATGTATGTTTCTCAAAGAAAATCTCTGTTGTGGTAAATAAAGCGCTCTATTTCCAAAACCTCTGCTTATCAACATATGCTCATGTTACCCAATGAATCAGTTTCTTTTATGCAATTGAAAAATAAAAAATGAATTATCTTACCTTGTTACAGTTTATTTTTGTTTAATACCGAATTTTGGTTCTCACCTATTGTTAGCTGCTTAAAATCTATTTCAGTAAAAGCGAGTGACAAACATAAAAACAACATATCTGTACTTTGAAAAAAGATGTCAAAGTGTTCATCTTTTTTCAAGGCACAAATATGTAGTTTTAAGTTTTCCTTGTGATGGGACATAAAGCTAGAGGCGTATATGTCAGTATGTTTGGCCCACCAAAATGAACTCTAAATCACCAAAACTACTGACAGTACAATCGTCAACACGATTGTTTAGAAGAATGGACAATTACATTAAATGAGTCTTATTTTTCAGATTAACGTAAAACAGGATTGCATTTTAGGAAGTTTTGACCTTCTAGGCCTCAGATTTGATATACCCTTAAGAGTTGTACATAATTATTTTATACAGATTTTTACTTGCAATTCTATTCACTGATTATACCAATTAAGAAAATTAATTTTAATATGAAAAGAAACTTAAGTTTGTTCAGATGAATGTAATTTTATATACATATATTCTCCAATATCTTAGAACATTCTGTTCCATGTTACAACAGATCTATAGTTATACTTATCTTAACATTGGTAAGCCACTCTGTCAAACTCTTAAAATATCAATAACAATTTAAAGCTATCAATTACATACAGTGCCTACAGGAAAGAAACATGGTGGAAAGTTTGTGATGACCATAAATTGTTCTGTAATACAAGACACTAATATGTTCAAACATTCACACTCTGAATATAATTCAAGTAGTACTGAAGTTAAAACCATTTGTTCAGTGACTGTTCAAAAATTACAGCAGCATTGAATAAATGGTACTTATCCCCAGACCCTGAAGTTATTATGGCTGTTATTATGGCTACCCTCATATTCACATGATCAAAATTCAGGTACTTGGCAGCCTGCCTGCAGATACTGTACATCCAAAGGAGTGCTTCACCTCACTCCCCTGCCCTACATATCTGCTCCATGTCTATGCCCTTTTGGCTGCCCTGCACAGCCTTGTAATTCTAGGCAGTGGCACTAGGCTGAGGCAGTCTTAGCCAGTCACCATTTCACCCAGGCATCTATTTCAGCCCCAGAATCACTATTGCCGCCAAATGCTGTCTCAAGCTCCACATTATAGCCAGCTACCCTGGCACCACAGTGCAGAGCCCTCACTACCCTGCACTTTGCAGACGCTACTGCACCCAGCTGATCTTAGCTGTTTTCCTCCTTCTGCTGCTGAGGTCATGTGATATTTCAGCTAATGACCACATTGCTTACTGACAGAAATTCCAATCCCATTTATCACTGTAATTCGAGGACTACCTGTACTGCTAAAACTTTTGACTAAATGCAGTTTATACACCAAATACTGTTCATTATATTTCTCCATGTCTTTCTATCTTTGCAAATCATCCTTGTTTCTACTAGCTCTATAAATCAATTCATGCACTGTTTTTTGCTGTTCACAATTCTCATCACTCTTTCTGATCCATCCATGTGTTTCTTGGCCTTTCCTTTCATTTCCAGATATTGATTTTTGCTGTTATTTGTAGTTTAATCATCTCAGTATGTCCACATCATTTGTTTCTTTTTTACTAGTTATTCACTTTGGTATTGAATTGTCATCTCTATTTTTTCTTGTTTCATCATATACATTTAAATATCTTATTCCCACTACATTCAACTTTTATGTTTATCCAGTTTTGGTCTTATCACATTTTTATACTTTCAGGAGTATGTTCTTTCCATTTATTTTTGGAAACACTTTACCAAGATATAAAAATTCATCTGCTTGTTCTAGTTTTTCACCACTGCTTTGATTCTGTACTCTTAGAGAGAGAGAGACCATATAGATGCAATCTGATCCAAAGCCCTTGTCATATTCCCATTCCAAGCTGAGATCAAAGCCTCAGTCAAACCCTGATTTAGAGTTTCTGAAAGCAAAAGTTCCTTCTGGAACTCAGTTGGGTCCATCAGTCACCTGGAGCAGACTGATCAAATAAGATGATCCAGGTCCAGATCACAATGCAACTGGCCCAAGACAAAAACCACATTAATGAATGATCTCCACTCGTCATACATTTTACAATATCTTCCTCTCATCTTCATTTTTGCAGCATTATCTTCCTGCATTTTTCTCATCCACAGCCTCTTTCATGTCATCATTCCACCAAGCATTTCCACTAGGAAATGTCACACACATTTGTGCCACTATAACAAAATTCTTTTCACACTACTGTTAGGAGTATTAAAATCGTGCTTCCTTATGTAAACTTTACTTTCATTGTAATGCAAAATTAGATTATTTTTCAAATAGGATTTTGTATATGTCAACTGTCCAGTTGGAGGATCCAGAAAAAGGAACTCCTTGGACATTATTTTACCAAGAGTATAAACTTTACTGAATAAACCATATTGGCACAGACAAAGCAAAACCAGCTCTGGATTTCCCATGCAAAAGCTAGCATAGTTAATTCCCCTCGTTCCCTATGGGCCATCCACAGTCCATTATGTCCACCAATCACTTCTATTCATTTTGTTATGGGAACCAGCAATGTGTCCTTGGGTTGGAGTACTATCCCACAGGAACCAACGATGCTCAGATGCAATTCCCCCCACCCTTGCATTCCATCCCACCTCCTCTCTTTTCTTTGTCAAGCTGCCATTGAAGCAGAATATAGGTGAAAGTGCAAATCAGTCTTGACAGTATACTTTTATTTCTTTCCTTTTCTTCCATGTTTATTATTCCCCAAGAATCATTCCTGACCTTAATAGGTTCTCATTCAGAACCTATCACTCTTTTATTCTTTACATGTCTATGTGAAAAAATATAATATATTTATCATATAGGGGCTGAATTTTTAGTAATCTTACTTACAGCTGCCAAATTTCAATGGGCACGAATGAGCATCCATAGGAAAATCTTCTAAGTGCATTGGACATTCAGCCTGGACTGTAAGTCTAGAAGGGAAAATGCAAATTTATGGTTATCTTCTGCTAAATGATGATGAAAATCTACTTCTCAAAAATTAATTGAATCAACACAGAGATCACATATTAAATTAAATATAAATTTAATGCAGTTTGCTGGTTTATGGACACTGTTTTATGATGTCAAAACTTTAGAAATATTTTATTCACAATTATTAGGAAAGACCAACTGAATTAACATATAAATTATAGAACCATAGCTTGACTAATAACAAGTAGAAGTCTATGCCACATGGATACAGAATTCATAGTCCAGGCAAATATTTCATAGTCAGAGGAAACTAGTAGGTAATTTAATTTGTGCCATTTCAACCAAAGCAAGCAAATAATTACATGATAAAAAAATTGAGATAAATATACCACAGGATCATGACATAAACTATAATTCAAAGAGGTGAACATACCTAATGCTCATTCTTCGTCCTGTTTTCTACATAACAGCAACCCTTTGAGGTGAGTTGGGTGACAGAGAATGACTGACCTAGTCAGCCAGCCAATTTTCTAGCAGGACTAGAATTCACAGTCTCCTGGTTTCTATCTTGGTGCTTTAATCACTAGACCAAATTAGTTCATATGACAATATACAGTATAATTTTACTGTACATGACATACACAAGATAATAAGGAAATACAAACAGAAAAGGAAATGAAAAGAAAAGCACATACCTCATAGTATATAAAAGAGTACCATCATCCTGGATTCGTAGTAGCTTGTTTGGCATAGTCATATTGTGAGCTACTGACTTCTTTCCATTGTGAAAGAATGTATCTGGAGTCCAAATTTTGCTGGCCATTAAATTATTCAGTCGGAGAATGTTCATGGGACCCTTGAATTTTAGCCTTTCATCTTTCCATTTTTGGCGGAAGAAAACATCTATTGTGTACTCCTGTAGTGGAAAAAATGTTTCAATATGACAGTCAACTAAATATAACAAAGTGACTAGAAAATCCTTGATAAGCATTTTTTTTTAAAAAATAAAATCCACCAATAAATAAATAATTCAGGAGTTTCTTGATCGTATTTGAAATTTATATGGGGTCTTTTGAAAAGATTCTGGCCTATACCCTCATGAACCTGTACTGGAAAGCATCCTATTAGGGTAGAAGCTATCATAATAGCGTTTTATCATGTTTTTGGTAAATAACCTGCAGGTGCCATTATGATGATATTCAAGGTAAATTTCCAGGATCATAGTATATCTCTATTAAAACCCAGAGATCAGATTCCCTTCACCCCTTTTACTTGGAGTCAGAGTTTTCTCCATCCTTTTCTACTAGCACTACTGCTGAGATCTCCCTGCTTAGAACTTTGTCTGCTATATACTTCCTTCTATCCATACTAGATGATCATACTTTTTTCTCTGGTAGTGGAAAACACAGAAATGAAATTATAAATTAAAATCCTATAAAAGAGATTTCCAAAGCAAACAGATTTATTTTTCAAAGAGGGATTATAGAGATTTTCTTAGTGGTATTTATATATCAGAATCTAGATTACTTATGGGTTAGTTACTCCAACACTCAGGTATTTATTCAACATTTATATGAGGCTACCTCTTTTTCTACAGTTATTCAAGTTTTCCTTCCATTTTTTCCTTCCACCTAAAACAAGTGATGAGTTATTTTTTCTGCTGTAGTTCTCCCAAGACATGCTGCTTGTCAAATGGAGTAAGCACTGACTGCAGATACTTGCAATAATCAACTATTCCCCTATTATTATGATTCTTGACAGATCCATTTGTATATCCATATAAGTTGTCTTAATACTCTCCCCAACCTCTTGACATCAGTTGACCCTGGCAAACACTAGCAATAGGAGCTCTTAAATGATGACTCATCAGCTTTGAAATTGCCCAGAAAATACAGTACTCTAAGCATGATCTGTTTTCAGGACTTTATGAATATAAGAACAGTGGCACACATTAAAAATGAAATTCTGATGCCCACTCTCAAAATAATACACACACACACACGCCCATTGGGTATCCATAGAGTCCATTTTGAATACATAGCAGAAAAAAGAATCTTAAGAGTCAACAAGGTTGATATTACTGTGTTTCCCTGAAAATAAGACTCATCCCGAACATAAGCCCTAGCAGGATGCTGCGTGGCCTGTCACGCTGGTGCCAATGCTTACGATGCTCCATATGGTCTCCTGCTGTGATTGGCAGCACTGGCGCAATGAGCCACGCAGCCTCCTGCCACGAGCAATGGCACCAGCATGATGCGCCATGTGGCGTATGGCTGCAAATGGTCGCAGAAGATCTCAGGCAGCAGCACGACAGGTGTTGGGGCATGGGAGGCCTGGCTGCGGCAGTCCTAAGGTAAGCGGGTAAGACATCCCCCCAAAATAAGACCTGGTGCCTTTTTTGGAGGCAAAAAAAATATAAGACAGGGTCTTATTTTCAGGGAAACATGGTATATGTTACAACAGAATCTAGTTGTTCTGCTTCAGATACCATGAAGCCTCCTCCCAGAAAGAAAACCAGTCATGGAGAGGATGTGTGAGGACTCTGATCAAGCAGCGCTTATAGGCCATGTCTTGGACAAAGGGAAGTGAACTCAGATTTTACATCTGTGGGAAAACTCATTGAAATCACTGGTGACTCAATTTAATGACACCTATATCCCAGGTTTGCATATGTTAAAAATGCATTAGTGTTTATTACAAAGCTTTTTTTGTTTTTGTTTTTTTAAATCCACCTTCTGCAGAGCTATTCTATAAATCCTTTACCACAGCAAAAGTATACTATAGTGTTGCACTTCATATAACTTACTGCAGAAAATGCAGTGTAGTAGAGCTGCATTCCATACACCCCTTATGGCCGCAAATGATGCAAGCAACATTTGGGCATTTAAAAATAGCTATGGAGATGCCCAGAGTCTCTTTGGCAAGAGGGGCATCCATAAAAAAATAGAACTAATATTAAATATAAATAACAGGTACAACAACTAGCTTTAGAATTGACAATGAAGATATTGAAATGGTAGCTCACTTCTGCCTTTTAAGATCAATTGTCAACAGTAAAACAAACAACCAAGAAACATGCCACAAACTAGCACTTGATAGAGCAGCTATTAAGTCCTTGGAAAACGTCCTTAGATGCCATGATACATCTGCATTTACAAAGATCAAAATAGTGCAAGCAATGATATTCCCTGTGACTATGGAAGCAAAATTTTAATTTTGAAGAAGGAGGATAGGAACAGTATTGATCTTTCAATTTTGATCCTGGAAAAGACTCTTGAGGTATACATCCAGAAAAACAAACAAATAGTGAAACAAGTCAATTCAGAGTATTCATTCAAGGCATAAATGACCAGGTTCAAATTATTCTATTTCAGACACATTATGTGACAACTTGGCTCTCTAGAAAAGGCTTTAATGCTGAGAAAAATGAAAGGAAAAAGAAGGGGATGACAAGCAACAAGACAGACTCTTATGGTATTAGAAGACCTGAAACACCAGGGACAGATTGTCACTAAGAGTTGACACCAATTTGATGGCTTGTACAGGTAGTCTTCAACTTACACTACAATTAGGACCAGAATCTCAGGTGTTGAGCAAAGTGGTTGTTAAACAAGATGTGTTGTGATTGCTTCGCTAAGCAATCAATTTGTAGTACTCTGAGTTGTAGCTATTAAACAATCTCCTGGTTCATTAAGTGGACAGATTGAAAGAGCTGCCCCCCAAACGATTTAAGCTCTGCACAGAATTGAATCCCACTGGCAGGCAACCCTTTCACTCTTAAAAAGAGAGCACAAGGGCTGTCTGATGGAGGAATTCGACTCTGCATGGAGTCAACCAGCCCCAGAAATGAGAGAGAATCCCTTTTGCAAGCAGCAGCAGCTTGCAACCTTCCCTGCCAGCAGAGTATTGCAAATAGCAATCATATGATTGTGGGTGCTTGTCAACCGGTTATAGGTGCAAACAGATTGCCAAGCATGCAGATCACAATCATGTGACCATGGAGTGGTGGTGCAACATTTTGCAATAGCCAGAAATACTTTACAGGCCTCTTACTGAGGCCATTGTAATTTCAGACAGTTATTAAACAAATGGTCTTAAATTGAGGACTACCTGTAATCTTTCAATCTATCTGTTTCTTTGGTGGAGTTCTTTTTAGCCATGGTTGAGTAAAATAAGAATAAAAGAATAAAGAAATACTGTGGAGCATCTAATTAGTTCTGGTGTCTTTATGTTAGCTTCTCCATTATGTAAGTCTCCAAAAAGATTAAGATCAAACTTAAATTTTGTTGGGCAGATTAAATATACTGTCTTTGAAATCTAGGGAAAGGATATCAAGGATATTTCTAAAGAAAGTAGAGCTTGCTTTTGCATGTCTATGTTGAGTATGTTATTTATTTACTCTTAAATACTGCCAAATATACAGTAATCTAAGAGTAAGATGTTGCATTTTCTAACTGAAGTTCCTCTTTTACAAAAATGTATTTTCTATTGTCTATTATCGCTGTGTAAAATTTAGAACTACTACATTCTTACATCAGCCCTGCAATTGTCACACAGTAAAAGGTGATATAATATGAATATGCACTTATTCAATTTTCCCAGGTCTTGATTTTTGTTTTTCTGGAAATTTCTCTTTTTAATCTGGAGCCAAAGGAAGATCTTTATAGCCCTAAACCCAGATTCTTCTGTCTTTGTTTTAAACAAGACAAATCATTTCTCTATCTAGCAGGAAGACAGGTTTGGATAATGTTCCTCTATTGGTGAAAATGGAGGTGATATCCTGTCAACCTATATGTTTTTCCCCTCAGTTTTATTTTATGTTAAGTATAAATTACTTTATTAGAAAATGAAGAAATAAATAAGAATGAACAGAGTTTTTAGACAATTGTCTCTTATGAAAAATGGAGAGAAGGCAGAGAAAATCAAGATACATCACTTTTTAAACCATAGCTGTTTCTTGATTACCAAAAAAAAAAAAATGAAAACAACCGAATTTAATACCTGTTATCTGTAATACAATTCAATGTCATAATCAGTTGCTAAGGATGAATTTTACCTTGAATATAGTCAGATGGCTTCTTAAGTAACATTCATACAGATTTAGCATCACTAAATCTTTTCATCTCAATAGTATATTTGTTTCCTTTAACTAATGTTAAGTGCTAGTGCATTCAAATCAGTCCAGGTCATTCTCATTCATGATTTTAATACCCCAATTGTCCCTAAAAAAGCATATGCTGAATTTAATAAGGCATTTAATAAGCCACCTATAGTGGATATGTAAAGTTTACCATATGTAGGAATATGAAAAAAACAATTCAAACAAATCCCAGTCTTTTCTTCCAGAGAGCACAAAGCATTATAATTTACTTAATACATATATTATGTTATTAACTGGACACTAGAGTCGTGATATGCTGTTGCAGTACATGTTAGCATGAAACATATTTTTTTAAAGTCTAAATTGGCAGGGAGGGAATGCACTTGGCAGTATTGGAGATATACTTTGCTTAGATGTAAATAAGAACATAAGACATATAGTAATGGATAACAGAATTCTATTTAGCATTGGCCAAAATTATAGTCCTCTAGGGCAGGGCTTTTCCACCTGTGGTACGCGTACCACTTGTGGTACATTAATGAGTGGCAGGTGGTACGCAGCCCTGCCTAGCCAAGTGTAGTGGGGAAGGGAAAGAGCCAGTGCAGGCAAAGACTTACAGTGAGAGAGTCCTCTGGAGCTGCAAAGGCCCCAGGCTCACTTCTGGCTCACCCTCCCCCATGAGAAAGGAGGAGGGGGCGGAGACAGGAGAGGCTATAAAAGGAGACAGTTTGGGCAGAAGAGGGAGACAGAAAAAAAGCAGCAGCCTTAGGAGGAGGCAGAATCAGCTCTAGCTGCACCGAAGGGAAAAAAGGAGGAGGAGGAGGAGGAGGGTGGGGGGAGAGGAGATCAAGCAGGCCGGCCGGCCATGAGCCAATCTACAACTGCTGTGGCAGCCACCTGTGCTGGCAGCAACAAACAGGCAAGAAATGCAGTGGGGGAGGGGTCGCCCTCCACAAGGAATGAAAAGCAGCAATGGCTGGAGGTGAGGCATGGAGGAGGGAGGGAGGGAGATGGAGAGTGGAAGGATTCTTATGTGCTTTTGTGACTTTGAAGTTCTGCGATTTGTGCAATGTGGGCTTTGTGTTCTTAAGGAGTGTTTGGCAATTTCTATTTGGCTGATGTCTCGTGTTAGCTTCTATTGCTCTGCTGTTGTTAGCTGTAAGTTTTGCTGCAAGGGATTTTGAAGTATTTTTCTCCTGAATGGATTTTACCTGTAGCATTCCTTTACTTATGAATGGAGCCATTTGGGGAGGCTGCCTTAGCTGGCAGCCAGTACTTACATTTTTTTTTCTTCCTTAAGTGCCGGCTGCACTCAGTAACTTTCCTTTCTAGCCAGTAGCTAATTCTTAAAGGGGAATGTGCCTTTTTAAGCTAGTTCACTCAGCAATTTGTCTTTTCTGTCTCTGGAAGCTTTTCCTTGTTTGATGAATATATGGAAGAGAGAAAATATAGGGGGGTCAAATTCTTCCTTCAGAAGGAGGTGGGCATGAGAAAGAGGGAGGGAGGGAGGGAAGTCACGCCTTAGCACTTGGCCACCAGCAGCACTGCCATTGACTTTGCTTGTCAAAAGGTTGCAAAAGGGGATCACATGACCCTGGGACACTGTGACCATCATAAATATGAATCAGTTGCCAAGCATCCAAATATAAATCACATGACCCTGGGCATGCTCCAATGGTCATAAGTGTGAAAAATGGTCATAAGTCATTTCAGTGCAATTGCAACTTTGAACAGTTTTTTTTTTTGGGGGGGGGTCATCAAGTTTTTGACACCTTGCTAGGTGGTACTCGAATATTGCCATATCCTAAAAGTGGTACAATCGGTGAAAAGGTTGAAAAGCCCTGCTCTAGGGAGCCCCTACAGAAATGAAATTATGTGCCTCAAAAGAACAGCCATATTCAGTCTGTTTGTAAGAAATTGGTTATGTAGAAGTGATGGACTGACATGATTTCAATATCTTTTTATGGCATAAAAAGGATCTTTATTTGGATAATTAGGAATAGATATGTGTAGATACGTACATGAAATTATAAGAACCCATAATTTAGAAACAAAAGAGGAATTCAGAGGTGGGGCTTCATATCACAAGCAAATCAAAAATTGATCTAAATAATCTTTTCATTTCCCATTTACCTGGGAAAAAATGTAAAGTAGAATGACAAACTACTGTTTGATTATTTTGTTTCCTTTAAATATTTTAATAAAAGGAAATTTTTATTTCTTTTTCAAAAGAAAAATGATTGTGATACTGTTGATGTTTGTGGACACAAGATTATATTTTTTCCATGTTTGATTTACTTCTATACTTGTTAATATTTTGCAACCAAGAAAGGTCCTGTTATACAATTAAAAGCAATGGATGAAGGCTCTTATAATGGATTGTGTATTCTGTTATTAACACATGCCATATTTTGATCAACATTGATTATTCAAGATTCTTACTTTGCCTTTAGAATTTAGAATAGAATAGAGCTGGAAGGGACCTTGGAGGTCTTCTAGTCCAGGCCCCTGCTCAAGCAGGAGAACTTATATCATTTCAGACAAGTGACTGTCCAGTCTCTTCTTCAAAATCTCCAGTGATGGAGCATCCGCAATTTCTGAAGGCAGCTGTTCCATTGGTTAATTGTCCTCACTGTTAGGAAGTTTCTACTTAATTCCAGGTTCTTCAGTTTCCAACCATTGTTTCTTGTCCTGCCCTCTGGTGCTTTGGAGAATAATTTGACCCCCCTCTTCTTTGTGGCAGCCCCTCAAATACTGGAATACTGCTATCATGTCACCCCTATTTCTTCTTTAATTTAGACTAGTCAAACCAAACTAGCGGCTTCCGGTTCCTGATCGCGGCACCAGTGGACGCGCGGTGAGAGCTCTCTCTCTGCCGTCCGGTTTCCCTTCGTCGGAAGACCCTGGAAAGGGTCGAAAGTCGCCCTGGGCGACCACCGCTGAGGACCCTCGCTAGATCGCGGAAGGGCGGCACCCCTTCCGTTTGATCCGAGGCAGCTCCTTTGGATTGACGAAGAAAAGATCGCCCATCAACATGGCCGATCACTTAGCCGTACCAGGCCAGTTCCTTTGAAAAATTGACAACTGGATGTCCTCCCTTGATTCAAACAACATGTGTAGGAATGAAGGGAAAGCCATCTGAGGATTTAAAGGCTCTGGTATGGAAGCCTGCTTGGCACAAAAAGAAAGCCAGAGTTAGATTTAAAAATGGGACTTAAAACTTCACTTAATGGGTTAAGGAGATTTTTAGAGATAGTGAGATTTAATATTTAGGATTTAGATTTATAATGGAAATGAAAATTAACTGCTAGATTATAGCTTTGAATTGTAATATGGAAATGGGTTTGTGACAATGAAAGATATTTTATTAGTAAATGAGGAGCTACCAGGATGAGAAATAGAATATATTAGTGAAATAAAGTAAGAATGTAATCTTCGGAACAATATGTGTACTCTAGATGCGATAATTATCTTGTAATGAATGAGGGAAATTAGGGTTACCTGAAGTTTAAATATTATGGTTATTAAAGGCTAAATTGGAATATGGTAATTGGAATTAAGTAAAACTTAAAAACAGGACTTGGATATGTATAAGTAAAATTTTATTTGTAAATGTATTGATTGATTGAACTTTATCTAGAAATCTATTAACTTGAATATGATATAATAATTAAGGGAAATAGAGAGTGAACCTTTATGATGTAACCTGACATATATATGAATGATTCTGTTATTGGATTATTGATTACCCTATCACCATGTTGCTTCCTAATTACTTGGATGTAAAAATTGAAAAATTAATAAAACTTGTTATAAAAAAAAAACCAAACTAGCCAAATTTCCAAAAAATAATTGAAAAACTAGCCCATTCTTTATTGCAGCATAGACCAACCAGCATAAAAAAACAATACATGTATGGTCAAAATACTCTGGTGTAGTGGAATGTAGTCTGGAATTCCAGAAGGGAGGTGCTGCTTTCCAGAAGGGAAAGAAGCAGCAGAGCTTGGAAAGTTTGGTCAGCAGAAAGAAGATTAAATGACTCCTCTCTAACTTTTCTCAGAGTATAACTGTAGTTATGCAAATAGTTATTTTAGTCTGGCAAGATTCTGTTTGTAAATGAAGAACAATAATGAAACTACTCTTAAGTAACTCCAAGTGTCATTCCTGCTTCTTGGGGCCTGTATTATGGTGAAGTATACACAATATTGTAAATTGCCATATGCAGCAAATGACAATTGCTGTCATTTGCAGCATAAACAAAGGGACTGCAGACCAAAAAAAGATCAAAAGGGACAAAAAAACCTAAGAAACATTAGTATAAAAATGACTAGGGAAGAATTCTATAAAACATTTTTGTCCACATATAGAGTAGAAAATTTCATGAAGCTATTTGCATTCAGCTCTATGTCTGAAATCTAGAGGTATCACCAAATCTATGAGATACCTTGTTAAACATGTCTCTTCATGCAATCCTACCGGGGCTATAACTAGATATATTACCAATAGTCCTTCTTTAGTAAATGCTTTGTTTAGATCTGATTTGTAGTTACAGTGGTAACGAAAAGGTAATTTTATAATTATTAGTATTAGTACCACTTTACAAAACCCTAGTAAGACCACATCTGGAATACTGCAACCAATTTTGGTCACCATACTACAAAAAAGATGCTGAGTTTGGAAAAAATTCACAGACGAGCAACTAAGATGATCAAAGGCCTGGAGACTAAAACATACAAAGAATGGCTGCGGGACTTGGGTTTGCCACAAAGAAGAGGGGGTCACGTTATTCACCAAAGCACCAAAGGGAAGGATGAGAAACAATGGTTGGAAACTGATCAAAGAGAGAAGCAACCTGGAATTAAGGAGAAACTTGCTGACAGTGAAGACAATTAACCAGTGGAACAGTTTGCTTTCAAAAATCGTGGGCGCTCCATCACTGGAGATTTTTAAGAAGAGACTAGACAGTTACTTGTCTGAGATGGTATAGGTTTTCCTGCTTGAGCAGGGGGCTAGACTAGAAGACCTCCAAGGTCCCTTCCAGCTCTACTCTACTCCAATCGGCCAGAGTAAGTGGGTTGATCATCAATGTTAGAGCCTCTAGATTAGTGAAACCTTTTCATAATCAATATCCTGATAAACCTAAATGATTGTTCTAATTTTCTGTTTTCTCCCATGTCTTCTGCAGGTTTAATCCCTCTCTTTTGGGGTGGCAGCATGTCAGGACACCTTTCTGGGTGCCCTGTCATTCTGGTGGATGGGGGAGGAGGATGCTCTGATGGAGCATTCTTTGCATGCTTTCGATTTTGCTGTAACTGCATGGGAATTAGGGAGGGGGATTGTCTTCGGAAAAAGAACAGACTCCATTCCAGTCAGTTCTAGCTTGACTCCAAGGTCGCTGTGCCCTGAGGATGACCCGTTATCTGTCCTGTACCTTAGCGCTCTCAAAACAACTTTGTGGCACAGTATTGGCTGCTGGTGGACTGGTCAGGGGGGTTGGGTTTCAAAGTGGGAAGAATAGCTTGGTGCATATCAACATTTGTTACATTTTTCTAATAATATCAATAATATCAGTTTAAAATATCTTTTCTAGCCAAAGCATATCTTAATTGCATTTGCACTCAATTTCCACTTATTTAATCCATATCCTATTTTTGCTTTTTTCTATTTTAATTTCTCATCCATGTTCAAAGTATCCCAATCATTTATAATTTCAAAACAAGTTATATTTGGGCAACCAAAAGCATCCCTTATTCAAAGTTCTTAACATATTCTTATTTCCCTTTTCATACCAAGATATAATATTCTGATTACAAATCCTAACTATCTAATTATAATAATACTTCTATTATGGTTCCAAAGGAAGAGGCTTTTCAAAGAAACTTGAGGCATTGTTTTCCTTTAAGAATCTTTTAATGGCAACATAACTTCGGCACATACATGAACGAAGCCAAAATCTGAACCCTCCTACTTCATCCCACAGTATCTGAGCACATTCCCCTTTCCAGGGTCCCCCAGCAGGGCGAAACCAAATGCGAAAGAGGGAGCCCCATCTTCCTACATCTGCATCACTGCGACTTCAAAACTGGAAGTCGTCAACAGATTTTTGAGATGGTGCCTGAGCAGCAATTACTTTGCCCATAGAACCAATCTATCAATTTGTTTCATACATGTCAGAACTCATTTCTTTGTTGGGGGGGGTGGTTCTGTTCCTTTCAGTTTTCTTTCTGTCTGTGGGTTCTGTCATTCTCCTGGGGGGAGGGGAGGGGAGAGGCTCCAGAGACCGCATCTTTTCTCCTTTTTGCTTAGCTACAATGTATCCTCTGTGCCTATCCTATCTGCTTGCTCTTTGAACTGTTTCCCCTTGATGTCAACCTGGGTTGAGAAAGGAATGTGCCTCCGGCCATCTGGCTTATCTCTCACTGCAGAAGAGAAAGGTGCGAAGATCTTCACAAGCATGGGAACGGACTCCGTTCCCACAGCGGATCTAACACCTAAGGATTGGCTCGTTTGAACTGACTGGATGAACTGTTGGGGTGGGGTTTGCTTGATGCTCTTTTAACCTATTGATCTGAGCGGGAAACCCTCAGATCCTGCCTTCTGTGCCTGCTGTCAGCTTCTCTTAATAAAAGTTCCTTTTGGAATGGAAATGTTCCAAGAGTCCTGCTTTCTTGGGATGAGGTTTTGAAGTAGGTCCTCACAGTACTATGCTTTCTTAGTAAAGCTCTCATTTTCGCCCAACCATTAATTAGCCAAATTAGTCCGACTTTATCTCAAAGATGTTCACTAAGACACATTATTACTCTACATTTTGTCAGGAACAGCTTATTCAGCTGTTCATGTGCTGTCCATTTCTTTTATTTATTTGCATCTCAATTATTTGAGCCAACTTGAATTTGTATGTGACTCTCATGAGAGGAACGTTATTTTTGTGGACTTGAGATGCCAACCATTTCAAGCTGTCAGCCTGCCAATTATTTAAAAGATAGCCCCCAAACTGCCTGCTATGTTTTCAGATGTGCCTGTCAGACCATGCCACTGTAATTGGATCTGGTGAGTCTGATAGTAGATCAGTCTTGAATTTTGCTCACAGAGATTGAAAAAATAATTACAGCTGGAAGTAATTAAGTAAGTGCTATTTTAGTATCCTGGACTTATATTCCATCCTAAACTGATCTGATGCAGTAAAAAAAAACCCCTGCAATGACAGTCCACTGATATTTTATTTATTATTGCACTGCTGTCTTCTGAGGATGATAATGATGATGCACTTTATGAGGATTTTTTTCTTTTTCCATTTTGACTTATAACCATTTAACAACCAGTTACAATGGCACTGAAAAAACTAACTTATGACTGACCAGTCCTCACACTTACAACTGTCGCAACATTACCAGGATCATGTGATCAAAGTTTGGGTGTTTGGCAACTGGCATGAATTTACGACAGCTGCAGCATGCCAGGATCATGTGGTCACCATTTGTGGCCTTCCCAGTTGGCTTCCCCAGAAAAGTCAATGGGAGAAACTGGATTCAATTAACAACCAGGTGATTCACTTAACAACTATGGCAAAAAGGTTATAAATTTGATGTGACCTGCCTATTAATCACCTTGCTTAGCAACAAAAATTCTGATCCCAATTGTGGTCATAAGTTGAGGATTACCTTTTATTGCAATGTGATTAGCATTTCCAAGAAAATTAGGAGGCTGTGTCCATAGAGTCCATTGGAGACATGAGCTTGACTTTTTATTATTGTTACTAAAGCACCAGCCTCTAAATCTAGACATTTATTTATTTATTTGTTTGTTTGTTTGTTTGTTTGTTTGTTGCCCATCTCACTGTAGGGCTACTTTGGCAGCTTACAACAATAAAACAGAAAAAATTATTAAAAAGTGTAAAAATAACAATAGTAAAGGAATGAAACAATAAAAATAAACAGTGAAGGTACAATATGAAATTTGACATTGATCAAATCTAGATAATTAAATCAACATCTAGATATTAAAATATTTTTTAATGGTCAAACATCTTATAATGCATTTCTGTTGCACAGGCCCAATTTTTCTTCACTAGCTCATCCAAGGCTTTTTTTTTTTAATAACTGGTCTCCAAGTTCTATGAGAAGCTGCTTTGTTTACATTAGATTTAGATTCGTGCAAAAAAATATGCAATCAGCAATTGACTGACAAATACCAATAAACCAAAAATGCTATCACCTCAAAATTATACTCACATCAAGAGTCCACATTCTTAATGCATACCGTACATTTTGTACATCTTCTTCATTTTCTGTACTAAATGTTATGCTTATACGTTTCTGTCCTTGTCTCTTTCCAATTTCTCTTTTCCTCAACCTTATTACTGCCTTACTTAATCCTACTTGAAATTGGGCAGGAAACAAGAGAGGGTGCAAATATGTGATGGCAGTAAATGGAAACATAACTTTCCACATGCTTATTGCCATCTAGTAGTGATCTAGAAGTAGGCAGTCCAGATATGGTAAGCTTAGGAAAGACCCACAGTAAGGCACTCCACATATAGAATTTGCCTTACCAACCATGTTTCTTCCCCTGGTGGAAAGGATAGCAAAACAGAAATCAGATGGTAAATCAGGACAGTTAAATATTGGTTTTATCATAGCAATCTAATCTCACTAAATTTTATTTTAAGTGATCCTACAATGCAGTTCATCTCTCTAATAGCCTTATGCCACAACTGTTTCCTGCTGCTTACTGTACAGCATCAACAGACTGTGATCTCTTTCACATGCTGCCACTCTTTCTTTCTCTCTACCTTATTTGCTGGTGCTAACTACAAGAACAATAGTCTTTGGGATATTCATGTCTTAGAAATTTATCTAAAATGAGGAAGCACGAAATGTATATCAACAACTTATGAAAAAGAGATACAGTGATATTCTAAAACTGAGAATATAGCTGAAAGTTTGATAAATATTTGGGATTATAAATTAGAGTAAACATTGAGAGGAATATACTGAGATTCTGCAAAGAGTGCAGAGAAGATGATTAGGGGGCTGGAGGCTAAAACATGAAGAATGATTGCAGGAATTGGGTATGTCTAGTCTAGTGAAAACAAAGACTAGGGGGTGACATAATAGCAGTGTTCCAATATCTGAGGAGCTGCACCAGAAAACATGACAAGAAGCAATGGATGGAAACTAATCAAGGAGAGAAGCTTAAAACTAAGGAGAAATTTTGTGACAGTGAAAACAATTAACCAGTGGAACGGGTTGTCTGTCCAGAATGGTATAGAAACTCCTGCTTGAGCAGAGGATAATAATAATAATAATAATAATAATAATAATAATAATAATAATAATAATAATAATAATAATAATAATAATAATAATAATAATAATAATAATAATAATAATAATAATAATAATAATAATAAAAAAGTTGGAAGGGACTTGGAGGTCATCAAGTCCAACCCCCTGCTAAGGCAGGAAACCCTATACCATTTCAGAAAACCATAAAAAAGTTGGGACCTGTAGTGCTGCATTTCCAAACTGTCGTTCTTCTTAAAAAACTCCAGGTTGGAGCATCACGCTTCTGGCGTTGACAGGTTGTTCCACTGTTAATTTCTCTAACTGTCAGGAAGTTTAGTTTATTCTTGTCCTTGCTTTCATTATTCCTCTTCTTCCAGGCGCTGGAACAAATAGCTTGACTCCCTCTTCTTTTCCCTGAGATTGGAACATTGCTATCATGTCCCCCTTCTCTTGTATATTTAGACATACCAATTCCAGCAACCGTTTGTTATATGTTTTTAGCTCCAGCTCTTCTCTACTCTCTAGAGTCTCAACATTTTTTTACATCTGGTGACCAAAACGGATGCAGTATTCCAAGTGTGGCCTACAAAGGCATTGTAAAGTGGTATTAATACTTATGTGATCTGGATTCTAACTCTGTAAGCAGCCTAACACTGTGTTCCTTTTTTGTTAGCTGCCAGCACATGCTGGCTCACTATTTAAGTGATGCTCCATAGGACTCCGAGATCCCTCTCAGAGTTGCTACTATTGAGCAAGGTACCACCTATACTGTACCTGTGCATTTGGTTTTTCTTGCCTAAATGTAGAACTTTACTTTTTTCACCATTGAATTTCATTTTGTTAGATAGCACCAGTGTTCCAGTCTGTCAAGATCTCCTGTATCTTAAGCCATCTTCTGGAGTGTTGGCTATTCCTGCCAGCTTGGTGTCGTCTGCAAATTGATGAGTTCCCCATATCCCCTCGTCCAAACGTTGATGAAGATGTTGAAGAGCACTGGGCCTAGAACAGAGCCCCACTACACACTTCCTCCATGTAGATGCAGTTCCATTGAGGACCACACGCTGAGTACGGGCCGGTCAGCAGCTACGAATCCATCTGGTGGTGATGCTGTCTAACCAACATTTTTCTATCTTATCAAGTAGTAGGTTTGATCTACTTTATCAAATGCCTTACTGAAGTCCAAGTAAATTATATCCACAGCATTCCTCTGGTCCACTAATTTTGTCACTTGGTCAAAGAATGCAGTAAGATTTGTCTGGCATGATCTGTTTTTGACAAACCCATGTTGGCTTTTAGTAATGACTTTGTTTGCCTCTAGGCGTTCGCTGATTTGTTGTTTGATTATCTTTTCCAGAATCTTCCCAGGTATTGAGGTCAGGCTGATAGTTCTGTAGTTTTCTGGATCTATTTTCCCCCCTTTTTTGAAGATGGGAACTACATCAGCTCTTTTCCAGTCCTCTGGTAGTTCCCCTGTGCTCCAGGATCTTTGAAAAATATAGTTCAGTGGTTCTGAGATCACATCTGCCAGTTCCTTGAGAACCTTGGGGTGTAATCCATTGGACTAGAAGACCTCCAAGGTCCCTTCCAACTCTGTTACTCTTATTCTGTTTTTTTTGGGGGGGGGCATTATCAAAATGGCTCTAGGATAGAGTCCCTCAGGGTTCTATTATGTATGCCCATTTTGGCTAAATGGAAGAATGTGGTAGAACTGATCTGATATCTGGAAGCTGTCAGACCTGAATTGGGAGAAACTCAGATTCATACCTGAACTCCAACAGGCTACCAAGTTTGACTCTTGATGGAGTTTAGCTTCCCAGAGAAAGCAGGCTGGTTTAGAGGTCCTTTTAGACTTACAGCTCTTACTAGATGAGGAGATGGGACATGGAGAGAAAAGAGATTTTGTATAGCTTCACCTGGTGTGCCAATTGAGATACTGCTTAGATCAGGTTATGCATTTGTCCTTTCAGAAAAGAATTACTGTAATTTGCTGTACAAATTACCCAAATCTGGTAATGCCATGTGAGATAGTATGTGCTGATATTTTGCTAGGCATAGTCAGCAAATATTCATTATCTCATATAGCATTACTCAAAAGTAATTTCATCAGTAAAAAGAAGCTGAGAAAGGGACTTCCGGTTTGGAGTGCGACAAGATGGGTGGAAGAAGCCGGGGCTCCGGCTTCCCAGCCCAATTTCGGGCTGCCCAACGTCCCCAAAGGGTCGTAATGTTGCCCTGGAGGGATACTCAGGGAACCCGGACCAGATGGCAGTCGGTCCAGGCGGACTGAAGAAACCCTCTGAAAGGACAGAGGAAAGGCTGCCGGGCTTGCCCAGGCAGCCCAAGTCATCACCAGCCAGAAGGAAAGAGAGGCGCCATGGCGCTCCGCCAGACAGCTGACTGTCAACAGTGTGCTGAAACTGGGTGAGCCAGCCCTTTTTCCTTTTCCTTTTGGAACTACAATTAAAACGTTGATCCCCTGATTGGGCAGAGCTCAAAAGCAAAGATCCCAGAAGGACTAAAGGAGAAGTTAAAAGCAGCGAGCAATTACAAGAGAGAAGGTCTTTTAAGGAATACAAAAAAATCTTTTAAAATTGGACTCAGATTGATTAAAAAAAAGATTACTTGTTTTGCAAGAGGTGGAAAAAATTTTCTTAGCTACAATCCTAAGAGTAAATAACTTATAAAGGAATTTTTAAAAGGAAAACTTTGCAATAACTTTCTCACCAGACATTGACTAAATAGCAAAAGAGGACATCTAGTGGTGAAAGAAGAGGATACTACAGCAATATAAAACAATAAAAAAATTTTTTGAAAGACGTGACCTTGAGACAACACCTGGTCTAAACAAAGTGCCTGGTGTGAGTTTTTAAATGAGAAGACTTTCCACAACTAGATTTGTTGACTCTGGATATAACTAAACAGAAATTATTGGAGACAGCAAAGGTTTTACATCTGAGACTGACCGAGGAGTTGGATTGGCCTAAAGTAGTTGGCTTGTTCTTTTTTTCCCCCTTTTTCCTCAATTGGATTTTAATCGAAGATAGTGGTTTTTTTCACTTTTTTCTCTTTTTTTCTCTTGTTCTTGGCATTATTCGGTTTCTCTCTCTGAGATACTGATTTAGCCTAAAAATAGTTGGCTCCTTTTACAGTTTGGATTAAGCCTAACAATAGTTGGCTGGAAGAATGAGTGCACCAAAACCTTACTAGACTTATGAAAAAGACCTCCTCTGCACCATCTGTGGGAACACCTAGTCCAACAACCCAGGGATCTATTTAAACAATGTTGTAGCGTGAAAAAATAAGCACCGCTCAAAATGAGATGCAAAAATACATTAAATCGATTCAGGAATTAATGCAAAAAAATCATGAAAGAGACAAAAAGTAAATTTGATAAACTAAGTAAGAAGAAATTTGGATGTAAAGATACAATTTGAAATTCATCATTAAATGTTGCTTAAAAATGAACAAGAATTCAGAAAATGGAAAATAAATCAGGAATGATATGAAAAAAAGTGGAATACATTGAAAGAAAATGAGAAATTAGAGCAAGCAAATCAAAACCTTGAAGAAGCAGTGGCAATCCTAGAAATGGAAAAAGCAGAACACTACTTAAGATTTCAAAATATCCTGAAGATAGAGAAGAAAAACATAGCAGTTGTGATTATCACAACTCTTGGCAGAGGCTTTGAAAGCTGATAGAGCAGAGATACAAATGCCAGAATGGATTTTTAATCAACTGGAATAGTACAAGATACCGATTGGATTCAATTGGAAAGCAGAAGATTTTGAGGGAAAAAAAACAGAGTGTCCTAGATGAAGGAGTGCAACATCAAACAAAAGGAGAGAAAGGAACAGAAAACAAATGGAAGAGACATCTGAAGAAGCAACTACACAATCAGGAGAACAGAAAGCAGAAATTTTGAGCAAGAGAGTGAAGGAGCGGCTAGAGAACCAGAGGATCACGAGATCCACTAGGTAGACCTAAATATAAATAACTGAATGGAGAAAGAAAACGGATTTTTTTCAGTGAACATAAATGGACTAAACCTCCCCATCAAAAAGAAGTAATTTTTTAGGAAACTGCAGAAATTAAAATATAGTCATAATTTTTTATAAGATTTTATTGATTTTTTTCTTACATACATATAAATAATTTTTAACCAATGTGCTGTTTCTGAGTTTTGAAAGCGCTAATACAATTTAATTCCTAATCCTCATTTTTTCTAGCCATGAAGAATAGCCCAAGTTGGAATATTGTTTCTTTATTTTTCTTTAAATTTCATAATCAATCTGTCCATCTCTGCGCATTCCAATATTTTTTTAATTATTTCTTCTTGGTGGTGTTCCTTCATTTTTCCAATATTGCGCAAACATTTATTCTTGCAGCTGTTGTGATGTGTAGGATCAAATACAGGCTTTGTTTGTAATCTTTTCTGGGAAGCAGAACTCTTGGAAACAATTTCTTCCAACAGGAACTTTATTAAGAGTAGTGATAGCAGTCATAATAGACAGGATCTGAGGGATTTCTTTACAGATCGATATTTTTAAAGTGTCCCTAAGTAAACCCACCCCACAGTTCATCCGGATGGTTCAGACCCGGACAATCCCCAGGTGTTAAGTCCATGTGGGAAAAGGGAAGATAAATCAATCCAGTCCATTTGTAGCATGATGTTTCACAGTCTTCACACTTCCTTTTGAGAAAGGAGAAATAAGCAGGTCCCGGAGGTTTGTATTTCTCCCCCCCCCCCTTTCCTTAGATGCCGGGTTAGGAGAAGAAGGTTCAAAAGATGCATAGTGCAGGAGGCAATTTGTTACATTGTTAATGGGTAGCAGCATGGAGGCAATAAACAAAAGGTTACATTGTAGTGAATAGAGGAAGTGAAAGAAATAAACACCCAGGCATATCCCCCCTCCCCCTTGGGAGTATGGCAGAATCCAGGGGAAGGTGAGATTTGGTTTTAGATCAGAGGAGATAGATAGAAATGAAATATAAATGGATTGTGATAGTTATACCTAGTAGGAAAAGTTCAGGTTTAAAGTCTACATGTTCTCCCAATATCTTTTCTAACCGAGTATGTATCTTTTTCCAATAGCTCTTTGCTTTGTCACATGTCCACCAAACATGATAATACGTGCCGGAATTATGTTTACATTTCCAAATCTATCTGACATGCTTTTTAAACATTTTTGTAATCTTGCTGGTGGCAAGTGCCATCTATATAAAAATTTTATATAAATATTCTTTATACAAAGTTGACATTGTCAATTTGTAATTTCTCTCCCATAACTTTTGCCATTTTTCTAATCAATATTATACCCAAAGTTTTTCACCCATCTATTGTTTAAACTTGTTCACTTTCCATTTCCAGATATTAACAAAAAAATTATACATTTTCTTGATTGATTTCTCATCTGAAGTTAACAAAATCTTATCAAATACAGTTTGTTCTTATAGAAACCATATAATTTAAGCATATAGACCATAATTTGTTTGCAAGAGACACATATAAAAAAACAATTTCATAAGCTTTTGGAATATCAAAAATTGGGAAAACTTTATCATGCATCAGCGCAACAAAAAAAGAGAGAGAGGTGTTGCTTAATATAATTAAAGAGACAATAGATCTATTCAGATGAAGACGGAAGAATGTGATGGTAGAAATATATTTACATTCAAAAAACAAATATTGTTGGTAGTAATTATGCACCAAATAATAACCAGGAAGAATTCTATCAAAATCTACACCGAAAAATAATAAAACGGAGTATCAAAATATTTTTTAGTAGGAGATTTTAATGCGATTGTGGATGGGGACATAGATATATAAAAGCAGTAAAACAGGGAAAAACTGGAGAAGACTACCTAAGACTTTTTTCAAATATAGATAGAAGAGATTGGAGTACAAGATGTTTTAAGAGAAATTAATCCAGGAAAATTACAATATACATTTTATTCAAAACAGTCAAAAATCTGGTCTAGAATCGATTGATTTGGATGACACCGGAACTGAGGATGATATGCAGGAAATGGAGACAGAACAGGTACATGGGCAGTTATTAACCCTTTAAAAGTGATGGGAGAGGAACACAAAAAAAAACAAGATGGACTTTGAACCAATCTATATTAAAAGAAAGAGAATTTATAGAATTAGCAACAAAAGAAATGGAAGTTTTTTTTTAAAGAAAAACAAAAAAGAAGATACAACATACAAAATGTATGGGATACAGCTAAAGCAACTTTAGAGGCATAGCTATAACATATGTGGCAAAGAAAAACAACAGAAAAGACAGCAGTATAGGTAGTACTAAAAGAAAAAATTGAAAAATTAGAATCAGAACTGCAATGACCCGCAAACAAAGACTTTAAAAAGAGAAATGGACATAATTAAAACATAAATTTAAATTTGTTGTACTCAGAAAAATTGGCACAGCAAATAAAAAACTTTTTTGAAAATGCAAATAAAACCAGGCAGATGGTTAGCCTATAAACTTAAAAAACAGAAGAAGAAGAAAATGATAAATAAATTAGTAGATGAAAACGGGGGTCTACAATTAAAAAAATGAAGAAATAAAAAAGACAATCAAAGAATATTATAAGAAACTTTACGACTTAGAAGAAATTCCCGAAGAGAGAGAATGATGCAATATTTGGAAGAAAAATAATCTTCCAAAAAATTCCCCAGAAACTTATAAAACTATGTTAGAGGAAAAAATAACAATGATGGAAATAACAGAGGCCATAAGGAGACAAAAAAATGAAAAAAAAAAACACTGGGTCCAGATGGATTACCGGCAGAATTGTATAAAAACTTTACAAGATATATTAAGTGAACCATTGAAAGAAATTTGCAATGAACTTTTGTTGGAGGCTAAACTTCCAAAGGACATGGATAGAAGCAAAATATTACCTTAATACCAAAAGAAGACTCAGATTGAACAGATAAAAAACTACAGGACCGATATCATTATTGAATGTGGACTATAAAATTTTTACTTCAATAATGGCTGAGAGACTTAACTGAATTATACATTCAGACCAGAATGGTTTCTTACCAAAGAGACAAATTAAAAACAACTAAGAGTGATAATAATGGATGAATATCCGAATACAATGATTATGGGACAATGGCACTAATATTTCTCCGCTCAAAAGGCATTGATAAATTTCCTGGCAATTTTTCAGCAATTACGAATAATGAACTTTGGACAGAATTTTATAAATATGATAAAAAAACGATATATAATAAACAGCGAAAGTGATTGTGAATGGAGATTACACTGAGAAACTTTGGAGATAAGGAAAGGAAACAAGGCAAGGATGTCCATTATCTCCATTGTTATTTATTTTACTTTGGAAGTCTTAACAGAAATATTAGACAAGATATAGAAAATCAAAGGATTAGAAATAAAATGCGAAACATAAAAATTGCAAGCATTTGCTTATGATTTGGTGTTCATTTTAGAAGAACTTTGGAGATGATTTCTAAACTACTGGGAAGATAGAACCGTGTGGAGGAAATGGCAGGACTGAAAATAAACAAAGAAATAACTAAAGTAATAGTTAAAAATCTTACAGATAAACAAAAAAAACAGATATCGGAAAAAAACAGAATTACAGATAGTTAAAAAAGGTTAAATATTTGGGAATACAGTTGACAGCAAGATGTTCAACGATAAAAGAAGACAATTATATGAAAATTATTAAATCAAATAAAACTGGACTGGAAAAATGGAAAACATTTGCAATTGTCAATACTAGGAAGAATGCTACAGTGAAAATGAATTTACTACCGAAAATCTTATTTTTATTTCAAACAATGCCTATAAAATTGAGAGAATTTTTTTTTTGAAGATTTGAATTCACTAGTTTTGAAAGTTATTGCCAAGGAAAGGAAGCTAGAATTAAGATGAAAATGTTACAGATGCTGAAGGAAAGGGAGATTTGGCTACCAGAGTGGGTTCTATATTATCAAGCATCGTAAACATGGGTAAAAGAATGGATAATACTTAAAAATAAAAGGTTGATATCTGGAGGACATGACTTACAATTAGGGTGGCACACCTTTTATGGTATGGGAAAAATAAAGTTCATAAATATTTCCAAAATCACTATATAAGAAATGCATTGTTAAAACATGGGGAAAAATAAAAAGCAAAATAATTGAAATTCCAGGGTGGTTGTCAATAATGGAAGCATTGCACACCCAAATTTAGTGGAATTTGAAAAAAATCTGGCATATAGAGATATCTAAACTCGGAAGGACACTTAAAATCTAAACAAGAAATGGAAAATCAGGGCATCAACTTATCATGGTAGATAACATTTACAAATACAAACTAGATGATGATAAAGATGTTAAAAATGTATGGGGTTTATAAAGAAACAAACTGTATTGAAAGATTTGTTACTTCGGATTGAAAAAAAATTAAGAAAATATATAATTTTTATTTTTGGAAATGGAAGACGAAACAGTTAAAGAAAACAATGATAAGAGGATGAAAAAAATTTTGGATATAATTGTAGAACTAGAAAGATGGCAAAACTAGGATAAGAAATTATAAAACTGACAATGTCAACTTCTTATAAAGAAAATTTATAAAATGTTTTATAGATGGCACTTGCACCAGCAAGATTAGTGAAAAGTTTAAAAATATGTCAAGCTAGATGTTGGAAATGTAAACATAAGTCAGGCACGTATTATCATGTTTGGTGGACATGTGATAAAGCAAAAGAACTATTGGAAAAAGTACATACTTGGTTAGAAAAGATATTAGGAGAACATGTTGATTTAAACCTGAAATTTTTTTATTAGGTATAATGCAGAAAAGACCAATAAACAAAGCTTATATTTGACTTCGCACGTTACAATAAGCTGATATAAGAACTGTACTAGCTTAAATATGAGATACTAGACATTAGAGAAAAAAGAGAGGAAGAAATTGATGTTGAAACAAGATAAATTTTGGTTACTAAAATTTAAGGCATTTGAAAATTAATAGAAAATGAGAATGTTATACTGTATTATTAATTAGATGATGTAAGATGGTAAGAAAATAGAATATATCAAATAGATAAGATGTACCTGAATATTAGACTTGGGTTGAATTGTGATAAAAGGGAACTTTGGTTACTAAAACTTGGAAATTATAAATATTAAATGTTAAATTTAAATATTAATGGGGAAACTAAAAATTGGGGAAAAACTAATTAGGGACATTGATGTCTATAAACACTGGAATGTTAAAATAATCAGGATATGTATAAGCTAAAAATTATTGATAAATGTAAGGAATGTTATTTTATTTAATTGATATAATAAGAGTTGTATTAGTTTAAACATGAGACAGTAAATACTAACGGGAAAAGAGAGGAAATATTTAATGTGGTAGTTTAAGACTGGTACTAAAAGATACTTGTATGTCATTGAATTATCGATTAACTCAGCCGTCATGTTGCTTTTTAAATACTTAAATGTAAATTAGAAAATCAATAAAACATTTTAAAAAAAAAATAATCTAGGTGGAAGCTATGTTGGGAAATACATTTCCTAGAGCAGGAATGCTAAATATGCAAATCAGGCTTGTCTCTAAGCTATGGGAAAAGTGAGAGAAAGAAGGCTTGAATTTAAAACTAAGATAAGATATGAAGGAGCTATGATTTCACACTTTTAAGGGGAAAGCAATTGTTATGATGTCTTCGTTGAATAATAAGGAGATTTTACAAGACTTGCCTTGTTGAATGTTTTAGAGCAGAGGTTTTTAAACAGGGGGCCAGTTCATTGTCCTCATTGGGGGGGGCACAGACTATAGTTTGAAAAAAAAAATAATGATTATAGAACAATGTAAAATCAAGTATAAAAATGAAAAAAAATGAACAAGAAAAAATGAGTTGGTTAATATTGAATGAGTTTTTAAGTGAAGAAATATACAACATTTCCAGTGAATCATACGTTTTGTTTGGGGATGCAACTGCTGTTTTTCCGTAAATAGTTTTTGAGTTGTGGGAAGATGGCAGAAGTTTCCTCCCTCATTGTTTAATGAGTATGTCCAATTTTACTTCAAATGCTTTCACATGTGAATGCATATCACAGATGAGCTTCCCCTTTCTTGAAGTTGCACACTGAAACTGTTACATCTTGTCAGAAAAGGCAAAGTGCCATTTCCATCAAACATTTCTTGCTGATGCCTCATGACCCCAAACTAGGTAACATCGGCAATGCCAGAAGAGAGGGGGTTTTGGAATGGAGGAGGAGAAGAGGAGGAGGGCGGCTGTGGAGTCAGCTCTCTGAGCTGGTGGCTCTCTTGCAGACGTTTCATGACCCAAACTAGGTAACATCAGCAATGCCAGAAGAGAGGGGGTTTGTGGAATGGAGGAGGAGAAGAGAAGAAGGAGGGCGGCTGTGGAGTCCTTGGTGCTTTCTGAGCTTGGTGGCTTTCTTTCTTTCTTTTTTATAACTTTTTTATTGATTTTTTAATGTTACAATTATATCTTTGAAAAGCAAGTGGCGCTGAGTTACAAATAATTCAATAACATACAGATATTATTAGTACAAATCTCAAAACTATTACAGCCAATATTTCCTCTCTTTTTCCCTTAATATGTACTGTCTCTTATTTAAGTAGTATACTTCTTTTTTTATCTATAACAAGTTTTATGAATATTTTTGTTTTTACAACCAAGTGCTTAGGAATTCATCATGGAGATAGTAAACATAGGAACAAAGTAAAAAATATAATCATACATGAAACAATTTAAATTACTCTTAAAGTTTCCCTCTCTATTTATCAATCAAAAAAAAAGAAAAGAACAAAAACTATCAATAATATTTCCACCCGTTTTCAGGCTTAATAATTTCAATAACATATTCCAATTTGGCCTTACATAAACATATAGTATACAATTCGGGTCTCCATATAATATAGATTGTTTCTAACATATAAATATTACTCCAATTATCACTTTATACTTCTCAATAAATTCTATCTCATTCTATTCTATTTCACATACATATTTATAAATGAACATGACTTTAAGTATTTTAAAAACCATTTTACTTTTAGCCTGAATTATTTCTAATTATTTTTAAAATAGACATATATAAATAACTATTATATATATATATATATATTGTTAATAAAACTTCTTACAAGAAAAAGGCGAACACCAGGATAAAAATAAACAAGGCTGTTTAATATAAACAGGCCTGTAGATAAAAGAGCACTTAGCTTTCGTCCGCCAACTCGGACGTCCTCAGAGTTGGAGTGGGAGGCATTCTGGGAGCTGGCCTATATAGCCTCAGATCGCTCCAAAACGGCCGAGAGGGGGGAAGGAGATAAGGAGCAAAGGCAGATGGACAGCCACCCCCCGAGTGCATGTAAGGAAAGCGAAGGAGGATCTGAAGGCACAACCAGCAAGGCCACTGAACAGATTGCCAGATGTAGACAACTCAGCACATTGTGGACTATTACAACCAATGGGCCGATGACGCGCTCGAGAAGCCGGGCGGCGCAGAGGAGGAGGAGGCTATATAGGACAGTCCAGAATGCCTCCCACTCCAACTCTGAGGACGTCCGTAGTTGGCGGACGAAAGCTAAGTGCTCTTTTATCTACAGGCCTGTTTATATTAAACAGCCTTGTTTATTTTTATCCTGGGTTCGCCTTTTTTCTTGTAGAATTTTTCACATGTTCATTCAGATTTGCATTTTAGTATTATAAAGGACATATATATATATCTATTAATATTTCTCAAACTATATTCTATTTACTGTACTCTATCAAAATTTATAAACAATCCAACATTCAATCATTGCAAATAAAAATATCAGTAATATTTCACCAATCTCAATCCAACTCCTTTAATTTTAAACTTTTTCCAATTTTCCGTAATTGCCATTCCAGACCATAATCAAATCCATAATTAACATCAATATAATCAGACTAAAATCTTAGACCTTAGAAATTCAAAAATATTAGCTCAATCAAAGTCTCTATAAGCCATTTTACCCGTCAGATAAAGTTTTAACACATATTTTTAAACCTAATTCTAGCTTTTTTTTTATGCCAAGTAGGTTTCACAATAGAGCCTTTAGCTCCTCCCATCTTAATATTTGGCTATACACATTTTTCCCACAATGCGTCCGATCGTATAGCTTCTTCTCTTTTTCCAGTATGTCTGCACTATGTAATCAGTCTTAAATCAGTATGGTGATTTCGTTGTTTGTTCATATTGTCAGCATTTTAATGTCTCGTATTTGAAAGTCCATTTCTGTTGCTTTTAAGATTATAGATGTTTTAGTTGAATTCTGCCTTTGGTCTCAGAAATCTCCATCATTGTATATAGGTGTAGCCTCTTCCTCTTCAGTGGGTTGTAAAATATAAATCCTCCATCTCATTAAGTTGTAAATCTAGTTGTGTGTCATGATCAGTCAAAATTTGAGATTCCATTTTTAACTCTGGAACATCCTCTTTCCTGAGTTATAAAAATGTTCTCTTAATTCCTCTTTCATTTCCAAAAACTTTTCTAGTATAAGTCCATAGTTAAGCTGTGAGTGGGATTCCATTCTTCGTTTATTTTTTTTAGTGAAAGTTCAGCTTAAAAGATAGATTGCAATATTATAAAATATAAAATCCAAACAGAAATAGGAAAAAAAAAAAAAAATAATCAAGCCAGCACAAAGATAAAGACAGCAAAAATTCCAGTCAGTATTGTGAATATCTAATTTATAATCCAAAGTGATAATAAAAGAGGATTGTTTAAAAGTCAATTATATATTGTAATCTAAAGCGAAAGGAATCATTTTTCAGGGATGTATATTTTATTATAAAGTCAAACAAACTAGAAGTAGGAAATTGAGCAAGTTCCAAAAGAATATACCAATGTCTGGGCGTCACGCCAAGTTCAGGGAATGAAAGTTCAGCTGCAAATGGTTACATGTTCAATAGAGCTGTCTGGGCTTCACGCCAAGTTCAGGATACATTGTAACCATACAATCCACATGAATCCGCCCAGAAAGCCAAAGTTTTTTTTTCTTTTAAAGTAGATAAAAATGTCAGAAGGGGGGGGGAGGAAGAGAAAAAACACTCCACCCCCCCCTAATGATTTCCAATTAAGCTGAAAACAAGCAAGCAGAGAAAGAGTAACAGTAAGGATTTTTTTTTTTCAGGATCCCCCGAATTCCAACAGTCAAAAAACAATTAAAAAGTAGTTATTTTTTTTCCAAAGCCGTTTCCCCAAATTCGATTTTTTCAAGGGAGGTTATTTTCTAAAGCTTTTCACAGGGAAGTAAATAAAATCAAGAGGGAAGGAAAGGTCTCACCGGATCTTCCACGGTGGTTCTTTGCTAGATGTTGCTGTGACTTTCGGCTGGAGCAGCTAAGTGATCGGCCATGTTACTGGCTGATTTTTCCCCTTCGGCCCAAAGGTGATTTCTCGGATCGAGAGGGAGCTGCCGCTCCTCCGCGATCAGACGAGTGTCTCCTCCACGGTGGTCCCTCTCCGGGGCGACTTTCGACCCTGTCCAGGTTTCTACCGGAAGGGGGAAATCCGGTCAGCAAAGAGAACATACTTTGGCACGGGACCGCAGGCTGCGACCGGAACTGGAAGTCTAAGTTAGTATACTTGCTTATTCTATCAATCAGATAATAAAAAAAATTTCTTGCATTTATCAATAATTTTTAGTTTTATATGTCTGTAATTGTTTAACATTCCATCTTTTAGACATCAATAACCTAGTAAATTTTTTCCCAGTTTTAATTTTACATTAATATTTAAGTTTAACATTTAATATTTATCCATTCCAAGTTTTGAATGACCCCAATTCTCTTTATCACAATTCCCCACAACTTGGTATTCAGGATACATATCTTTATATTTCTTGATCACCATCTACATCCACAAATTAAATAATACAATGATAATATTCTTGTTTTCTTATAATTTCCAAAGATCTTAAAGTCAGTAACCAAAATTTTTCTATTCAGCGTTTAGTACTTCCTCTCTCTTCTTCTTTATATCGACTTTCGTATTTGAGTTAATAATTTTCATTCTTACCCGCTACATCAAGACATATTTTATTTACATACATCAATAAGTTTTTAGATATATGTCTTAATCACCTTTACATAATCTTTATAAGCAACTCGATGTTAAAATTTAACTGTAATATTTATACGTTCTAGATTTTAAATAGCCAAGATGTTCTCTTATCTTCAATTTCATAACAATATCTCTGTATTCAAAATACATGTCAACGCTGTTTGTTAAGATATAGGACATTATTGCTTTTGACAAGATATGTAGAACTGTTGAGTATTTTTAGAGTTAGTTCAGAAGGCAGAAACAGAACGGAGAGGAAAGCCGGGAAAAAGAAACGGAAGTAAATCTTTGGCCTCCAGCCCTAATTGGACCGACGTAATTCATGACTGTAAAATAAGGGGGAGGGGCTTGTGTAGTTTGTAGCAAGAAAGAAAGACGACCAGCCAGAGAAATTCAGTTTTGGCATCCACCATGTAAGTGTCAAGGTTATTTTTGCAATAAATGGACTCTCAGAGGTAAGGCTCTCATGTTCTCATTAAATGCAATTTTCCTGTGGAACCATAACATCATGACAGAAACTAAAGCCTTTTCAACCAATGGAGGTCAATTACCCCCACCTCTTTCTACGAGGTGGAGTGAGAATGAGAAGAATTCAGGGGCGAGGAAATATATCATGAAACGGGACTTTGCTAAACACAGCCCCGGCAGCTGCTAATATCCCAGAGGGGAGTTAATAATAATAATAATAATAATAAAGTTGAAGGGACCTTGGAGGTCATCGAGTCCAACCCCTGCTCAGGCAGGAAACCCTACCATTTCAGACAAATGGCTGTCCAGTCTCTTCTTAAAAACTTCCAGTGTTGGAGCATTCACCGCTTCTGGAGGCAGGTTGTTCCACTGGTTAATTGTTAAATGTCAGGAAGTTTCTCTCAGTTCCAGTTGCTTCTTTCCTTGACTTTTCCAATCCATTACTTCTTGTCCTGCCCTCAGGCGCCTTGGAGAATAGCTTGACTCCCTCTTCTTTGTGGCAACCCCCTGAGATATTGGAATACTGCTATCATGTCACCCCTAGTCCTTCTTTTCATTAAACTAGACATACCCAATTCCAGCAAACGTTCCTGATATGCTTTAGCCTCCAGTCCCCTAATCATCTTTGTTGCCCTTCTCTGCACTCTTTAGAGTCTCAACGTCTTTTTTACACGTGTGGACCAAAACTGGATGCAGTATTCCAAGTGTGGCCTTACCAAGGCATTGTAAAGTGGTATTAATACTTCCGTGATCTTGATTCTATCCCTCTGTTAATGCAGCCCAGCACTGTGTTGGCTTTTTTGGCAGCTGCAGCACACTGCTGGCTCATATTTAAGTGATTGTCCACTAGGACTCCGAGATCCCTCTCACAGTTACTACTATTGAGCAAGGTACCCCCTATACTATACCTGTACATTTGGTTTTTCTGCCTAATGTAGAACCTTACTTTTTTCACCATTGAATTTCATTTTGTTAGATAGCGCCCATGTTCAAGTCTGTCCAGGTCCTCCTGTATCTTAAGCCTGTCTTCTGGAGTGTTGGCTATTCCTGCCAGCTTGGTGTCATCCGCAAATTTGATGAGTTCCCCATCTATCCCCTTGTCCAAAATCGTTGATGAAGATGTGAAGAGCACTGGCCCCAGAACAGAGCCTGGGGCACCCCACTGCACATTCCCCCATGTAGATGCGGTTCCATTGAGGACCACACGCTGAGTACGGCCGGTCAGCCAGCTACGAATCCATCTGGTGGTGATGCTGTCTAACCCACATTTTTCTATTTATCAAGTAGTAGGTTGTGATCTACTTTATCAAATGCCTTACTGAAGTCCAAGTAAATTATATCCACAGCATTCCTCTGGTCCACTAATTTTGTCACTTGGTCAAAGAATGCAGTAAGATTTGTCTGGCATGATCTGTTTTTGACAAACCCATGTTGGCTTTTAGTAATGACTTTGTTTGCCTCTAGGCGTTCGCTGATTTGTTGTTTGATTATCTTTTCCAGAATCTTCCCAGGTATTGAGGTCAGGCTGATAGTTCTGTAGTTTTCTGGATCTATTTTCCCCCCTTTTTTGAAGATGGGAACTACATCAGCTCTTTTCCAGTCCTCTGGTAGTTCCCCTGTGCTCCAGGATCTTTGAAAAATATAGTTCAGTGGTTCTGAGATCACATCTGCCAGTTCCTTGAGAACCTTGGGGTGTAATCCATTGGACTAGAAGACCTCCAAGGTCCCTTCCAACTCTGTTACTCTTATTCTGTTTTTTTTGGGGGGGGGCATTATCAAAATGGCTCTAGGATAGAGTCCCTCAGGGTTCTATTATGTATGCCCATTTTGGCTAAATGGAAGAATGTGGTAGAACTGATCTGATATCTGGAAGCTGTCAGACCTGAATTGGGAGAAACTCAGATTCATACCTGAACTCCAACAGGCTACCAAGTTTGACTCTTGATGGAGTTTAGCTTCCCAGAGAAAGCAGGCTGGTTTAGAGGTCCTTTTAGACTTACAGCTCTTACTAGATGAGGAGATGGGACATGGAGAGAAAAGAGATTTTGTATAGCTTCACCTGGTGTGCCAATTGAGATACTGCTTAGATCAGGTTATGCATTTGTCCTTTCAGAAAAGAATTACTGTAATTTGCTGTACAAATTACCCAAATCTGGTAATGCCATGTGAGATAGTATGTGCTGATATTTTGCTAGGCATAGTCAGCAAATATTCATTATCTCATATAGCATTACTCAAAAGTAATTTCATCAGTAAAAAGAAGCTGAGAAAGGGACTTCCGGTTTGGAGTGCGACAAGATGGGTGGAAGAAGCCGGGGCTCCGGCTTCCCAGCCCAATTTCGGGCTGCCCAACGTCCCCAAAGGGTCGTAATGTTGCCCTGGAGGGATACTCAGGGAACCCGGACCAGATGGCAGTCGGTCCAGGCGGACTGAAGAAACCCTCTGAAAGGACAGAGGAAAGGCTGCCGGGCTTGCCCAGGCAGCCCAAGTCATCACCAGCCAGAAGGAAAGAGAGGCGCCATGGCGCTCCGCCAGACAGCTGACTGTCAACAGTGTGCTGAAACTGGGTGAGCCAGCCCTTTTTCCTTTTCCTTTTGGAACTACAATTAAAACGTTGATCCCCTGATTGGGCAGAGCTCAAAAGCAAAGATCCCAGAAGGACTAAAGGAGAAGTTAAAAGCAGCGAGCAATTACAAGAGAGAAGGTCTTTTAAGGAATACAAAAAAATCTTTTAAAATTGGACTCAGATTGATTAAAAAAAAGATTACTTGTTTTGCAAGAGGTGGAAAAAATTTTCTTAGCTACAATCCTAAGAGTAAATAACTTATAAAGAATTTTAAAAGGAAAACTTTGCAATAACTTTCTCACCAGACATTGACTAAATAGCAAAAGAGGACATCTAGTGGTGAAAGAAGATACTACAGCAATATAAAACAATAAAAAAAATTTTTTTGAAAGACTGTGACCTTGAGACAACACCTGGTCTAAACAAAGTGCCTTGGTGTGAGTTTTTAAATGAGAAGACTTTCCACAACTAGATTTGTTGACTCTGGATATAACTAAACAGAAATTATTTGGAGACAGCAAAGGTTTTACATCTGAGACCTGACCGGAGGAGTTGGATTTGGCCTAAAGTAGTTGGCTTGTTCTTTTTTTCCCCCTTTTTCCTCTCAATTGGATTTTAATCGAAGATAGTTGGTTTTTTTCACTTTTTTTCTCTTTTTTTCTCTTGTTGCTTGCATTATTCTGTCTTCTCTCTCTGAGATACTGGATTTAGCCTAAAATAGTTGGCTCCTTTTACAGTTTGGATTTAAGCCTAAAATAGTTGGCTGGAAGAATGAGTGCACCAAACCTTACTAGACTTATGAAAAAGACCTCCTCTGCACCATCTGTGGGAACACCTAGTCCAACAACCCAGGGATCTATTTAAACAATGTTGTAGCGTGAAAAAATAAGCACCGCTCAAAATGAGATGCAAAATACATTAAAATCGATTCAGGAATTAATGCAAAAAAATCATGAAGAGACAAAAAGTAAATTTGATAAACTAAGTGAAGAAATTTTGGATGTAAAGATACAATTTGAAATTCATCATTAAATGTTGCTTAAAAATGAACAAAGAATTCAGAAAATGGAAAATAAATCAGAAGATATTGATAAAAAAAGTGGAAATACTATTGAAAGAAAATGAGAAATTAGAGCAAGCAAATCAAAACCTTGAAGAAGCAGTGGCAATCCTAGAAATGGAAAAAGCAGAACACTACTTAAGATTTCAAAATATCCCTGAAGATAGAGAAGAAAACATAGCAGTTGTGATTATCAAACTCTTGGCAGAGGCTTTGAAAGCTGATAGAGCAGAGATACAAATGCCAGAATGGATTTTAATCAACTGGAATAGTACAAGATACCGATTGGATTCAATCTGGAAAGCAGAAGATTTTGAGGGAAAAAACAGAGTGTTCCTAGATGAAGGAGTGCAACATCAACAAAAGGAGAGAAAGGAACAGAAACAAATGGAAGAGACATCTGAAGAAGCAACTACACAATCAGGAGAACAGAAAGAGAAATTTGAGCAAGAGAGTGAAGGAGCGGCTAGAGAACAGAGGATCACGAGATCCACTAGAGTAGACCTAAATATAAATAACTGAAATGGAGAAAGAAAACGGATTTTTTTCAGTGAACATAAATGGACTAAACTCCCCATCAAAAAGAAGTAATTTTTTTAGGAAACTGCAGAAATTAAATATAGTCATAATTTTTTTATAAGATTTTATTGATTTTTTTCTTACATACATATAATAATTTTTCAACCAATGTGCTGTCTGAGTTTGAAAGCGCTAATACATATTTAATTCCTAATCCTTCATTTTTTCCTCTAGCCATTGATAGAATAAGCCCCAAGTTTGGTAATATTGTTTCTTCTTTTTCTTTCAATCTCATAATCAATCTGTCCATCTCTGCGCATTCCAATATTTTTTTAATTATTTCTTCCTCTGGTGGTGTTCCTTCATTTTTCCAATATTGCGCAAACATTATTCTTGCAGCTGTTGTGATGTGTAGGATCAAATACAGGCTTTGTTTGTTAATCTTTTCTGGGAAGCAGAACTCTTGGAAACAATTTCTTCCAACAGGAACTTTTATTAAGAGTAGTTGATAGCAGTCATAATAGACAGGATCTGAGGGATTTCTTTACAGATCGATATTTTAAAGTGTCCCTAAGTAAACCCCACCCCACAGTTCATCCGGATGGTTCAGACCGGCCAATCCCCAGGTGTTAAGTCCATCGTGGGAAAGGGAAGATAACATCAATCCAGCTCCATTTGTAGCATGATGTTTCACAGCTCTTCACACTTCCTTTTGAGAAAGGAGAAATAAGCCAGGTCCCGGAGGTTTGTATTTCTCCCCCCCCCCTTTTCCTAGCTGCCGGGTTAGGGAGAAGAAGGTTCAAAAAGATGCATAGTGCAGGAGGCAATTTGTTACATTGTAATGGGTAGCAGACATGGAGGCAATAAACAAAAGGTTACATTGTAGTGAATAGAGGAAGTGAAAGAAATAACCCCGCAGGCATATCCCCCCTCCCCCTTGGGAGTATGGCAGAATCCAGGGGAAGGTGAGATTTGGTTTTAGATCAGAGGAGATAGATAGAAATGAAATATAAATGGATTCTGATAGTTATACCTAGTAGGAAAAGTTCAGGTTTAAAGTCTACATGTTCTCCCAATATCTTTTCTAACCGAGTATGTATCTTTTTCCAATAGCTCTTTGCTTTGTCACATGTCCACCAAACATGATAATACGTGCCTGAATTATGTTTACATTTCCAACATCTATCTGACATGTTTTTAAACATTTTTGCTAATCTTGCTGGTGGCAAGTGCCATCTATAAAAAATTTTATATAAATATTCTTTATACAAAGTTGACATTGTCAATTTGTAATTTCTCTCCCATAACTTTTGCCATTTTTCTAATTCAATATTATACCCAAAGTTTTTCACCCATCTTATTGTTTAACTTGTTCACTTTCCATTTCCAGAATTAACAAAAAATTATACATTTTCTTGATTGATTTCTCATCTGAAGTTAACAAAATCTTATCAAATACAGTTTGTTCTTTATAGAAACCATATAATTTAACGCATATAGACATAATTTGTTTGCAAGAGACACATATAAAAAAACAATTTCATAAGCTTTTGGAATATCCAAAAATTGGGAAACTTTATCATGCATCAGCGCAACAAAAAAAGAGAGAGGTGTTGCTGTATATATTAAAGAGACAATAGACTCTATTCAGATGAAGACGGAAGAATTGTGATGGTAGAAATATATTTACATTCAAAAACAAATATTGTTGGTAGTAATTTATGCACCAAATAATAACCAGGAAGAATTCTATCAAAATCTACACCGAAAAATAATAAAACTGGAGTATCAAAATATTTGTTTAGTAGGAGATTTTAATGCGATTGTGGATGGGACAATAGATTATAAAAGCAGTAAAACAGGAAAAACTGGAAGAAGACTACCTAAGACTTTTTTCAATATGATAGAAGAGATTGGAGTACAAGATGTTTTAAGAGAAATTAATCCAGGAAAATTACAATATACATTTTATTCAAACAGTCAAAAATCCTGGTCTAGAATCGATATGATTTGGATGACACCGGAACTGAGGATGAATATGCAGGAAATTGAGACAGAACCAGGTACATGGGCAGATCATAACCCTTTAAAAGTGATGTGGAGAGGAACACAAAAAAAACCAAGATGGACTTTGAACCAATCTATATTAAAAGAAAGAGAATTTATAGAATTAGCAACAAAAGAAATGGAGTTTTTCTTTAAAGAAAACAAAAAAGAAGATACAACATTACAAAATGTATGGGATACAGCTAAAGCATACTTTAGAGGCATAGCTATAACATATGTGGCAAAGAAAAACAAACAGAAAAGACAGCAGTAGGTAGTACTAAAAGAAAAAATTGAAAAATTAGAATCAGAACTGCAAATGAACCCGCAAACAAAGACTTTAAAAAGAGAAATGGACATAATAAAACATAAATTAAATTTGTTGTACTCAGAAAAATTGGCACAGCAAATAAAAACTTTTTTGAAAATGCAAATAAACCAGGCAGATGGTTAGCCTATAAACTTAAAAAACAGAAGAAGAAGAAAATGATAAATAAATTAGTAGATGAAAAAGGTGGTCTACAATTTAAAAATGAAGAAATAAAAAAGACAATCAAAGAATATTATAAGAAACTTTACGACTTAGAAGAAATTCCAAGAGAGAGAATGATGCAATATTTGGAAGAAAATAATCTTCCAAAAATTCCAGAAACTTATAAAACTATGTTAGAGGAAAAAATAACAATGATGGAAATAACAGAGGCCATAAGGAGACAAAAAAATGAAAAAACACTGGGTCCAGATGGATTACCGGCAGAATTGTATAAAACTTTACAAGATATATTAAGTGAACCATTGAAAGACATTTGCAATGAACTTTTGTTGGAGGCTAAACTTCCAAAGACATGGATAGAAGCAAATATTACCTTAATACCAAAAGAAGACTCAGATTTGACACAGATAAAAAACTACAGACCGATATCATTATTGAATGTGGACTATAAAATTTTTACTTCAATAATGGCTGAGAGACTTAACTGAATTCATACATTCAGACCAGAATGGTTTCTTACCAAAGAGACAAATTAAAAACAATCTAAGAGTGATAATGGATGTATTAGAATACTATGAATTACATCCAGGGGAACAAATGGCACTAATATTTCTAGACGCTCAAAAGGCATTTGATAAATGTTTCCTGGCAATTTATGATTCAGCAATTACGAATAATGAACTTTGGACAGAATTTTATAAATATGATAAAAACGATATATAATAAACAGCGAAAGTGATTGTGAATGGAGATTACACTGAGAACTTTGAGATAAGGAAAGGAACAAGGCAAGGATGTCCATTATCTCCATTGTTATTTATTTTTACTTTGGAAGTCTTAAACAGAAATATTAGACAAGATATAGAAATCAAAGGATTAGAAATAAAATGCGAAACATAAAAATTGCAAGCATTTGCTTATGATTTGGTGTTCATTTTAGAAGAACCTTTGGAGATGATTTCTAAACTACTGGGAAAGATAGAACCGTGTGGAGAAATGGCAGGACTGAAAATAAACAAAGAAATAACTAAAGTAATAGTTAAAAATCTTACAGATAAACAAAAAAACAGATATCGGAAAAAACAGAATTACAGATAGTTAAAAAGGTTAAATATTTGGGAATACAGTTGACAGCAAGATGTTCAACGATAAAAGAAGACAATTATATGAAATTATTAAATCAAATAAAACTGGACTTGGAAAAATGGAAACATTTGCAATTGTCAATACTAGGAAGAATTGCTACAGTGAAAATGAATTTACTACCGAAAATCTTATTTTTATTTCAAACAAT
Source organism: Azemiops feae (assembly GCA_023970755.1). Taxonomy (NCBI): domain Eukaryota; kingdom Metazoa; phylum Chordata; class Lepidosauria; order Squamata; family Viperidae; genus Azemiops; species Azemiops feae. Next base: position 232,493 of record JALGBA010000486.1, on the reverse strand, counting down.
GCCTATAAAATTGGAGAATTTTTTTTTTGAAGATTTGAATTCACTAGTTTTGAAATTTATTTGCCAAGGAAAGGAAGCTAGAATTAAGATGAAAATGTTACAAGATGCTGAAGGAAATGGGAGATTTGGCCTACCAGAGTGGGTTCTATATTATCAAGCATCTGTATTAACATGGGTAAAAGAATGGATAATACTTAAAAATAAAAGGTTGTTATATCTGGAGGGACATGACTTACAATTAGGGTGGCACACCTTTTTATGGTATGGGAAAAATAAAGTTCATAAATATTTCCAAAATCACTATATAAGAAATGCATTGTTAACAACATGGGGAAAAATAAAAAGCAAAATATATTTGAAAATTCCAGGGTGGTTGTCAATAATGGAAGCATTTGCACACCCAAATTTAGTGGAATTTGAAAAAATCTGGACATATAGAGATATTCTAAACTCTGAAGGACACTTAAAATCTAAACAAGAAATGGAAAATCAGGGCATCAACTTATCATGGTAGATACATTTACAAATACAAACTAGATATGATAAAGATGTTAAAATGTATGGGTTTATAAAGAACAAACTGTATTTGATAAGACTTTGTTAACTTCGGATGAAAAATTAATTAAGAAAATATATAATTTTTTATTAACTTTGGAAATGGAAGACGAACAAGTTAAAGAAACAATGATAAGATGGATGAAAAATTTTGGATATAATGTAGAACTAGAAAGATGGCAAAACTTATGGGAAAGAAATTATAAACTGACAATGTCAACTTCTTATAAAGAAAATTTATATAAAATGTTTTATAGATGGCACTTGCCACCAGCAAGATTAGTGAAAATGTTTAAAAATATGTCAAGATAGATGTTGGAAATGTAAACATAAGTCAGGCACGTATTATCATGTTTGGTGGACATGTGATAAAGCAAAGAACTATTGGAAAAAGATACATACTTGGTTAGAAAAGATATTAGGAGAACATGTTGATTTTAAACCTGAACTTTTTTTATTAGGTATAATGCCAGAAAAGACCAATAAACAAAGCTTATATTTGACTTCGCACGTTACAATAGCTGATATAAGAACTGTACTAGCTTAAATATGAGATACTAGACATTAAGAGAAAAAGAGAGGAAGAAATTGATGTTGAAACAAGATAAATTTTGGTTACTAAATTTAAGGCATTTGAAAATTAATAGAAAATGAGAATGTTATACTGTATTATTAATTAGATGATGTAAGATGGTGAGAAATAGAATATATTCAAATAGATAAGACGTGTATCCTGAATATTAGACTTTGTGATGAATTGTGATAAAGGGAACTTTGGTTACTTAAAACTTGGAAATTATAAATATTAAATGTTAAATTTAAATATTAATGGGAAACTAAAAATTGGGAAAAACTAATTAGGACATTGATTGTCTATAAACACTGAATGTTAAAATAATCAGGATATGTATAAGCTAAAATTATTGATAAATGTAAGAATGTTATTTTTATTTAATTGATATAATAAGAGTTGTATTAGTTTAAACATGAGACAGTAAATACTAACGGGAAAAGAGAGGAAATATTTAATGTGGTAGTTTAAGACTGGTACTAAAAGATACTTGTATGTCATTGAATTATCGATTAACTCAGCCGTCATGTTGCTTTTTAAATACTTAAATGTAAAATTAGAAAATCAATAAAACATTTTAAAAAAAAAATAATCTAGGTGGAAGCTATGTTGGGAAATACATTTCCTAGAGCAGGAATGCTAAATATGCAAATCAGGCTTGTCTCTAAGCTATGGGAAAAGTGAGAGAAAGAAGGCTTGAATTTAAACTAAGATAAGATATGAAGGAGCTATGATTTCACACTTTTAAGGGGAAGCAATTGTTATGATGTCTTAGTTGCATAATAAGGAGATTTTACAAGACTTGCCTTGTTGAATGTTTTAGAGCAGAGGTTTTTAAACAGGGGGCCAGTTCATTGTCCCTCATTGTTGGGGGGCCAGACTATAGTTTGAAAAAAAAATAATGATTATAGAACAATGTAAAATCAAGTATAAAATGAAAAAATGAAACAAGAAAAATGAGTTGGTTAATTATTGAATGAGTTTTTAAGTGAAGAAAATATACAACATTTCCAGTGAATCCATACGTTTTGTTTGGGGATGCAACTGCTGTTTTTTCCGTAAATAGTTTTTGAGTTGTGGGAAGATGGCAGAAGTTTCCTCCCTCACTTGTTTAATGAGTATGTCCAATTTTACTTCAAATGCTTTCACATGTGAATGCATATCACAGATGAGCTTCCCCTTTCCTTGAAGTTGCACACTGAAACTGTTACATCTGTCAGAAAGGCAAAGTGCCATTTCCATTCAACATTTCTTGCTGATGCCTCATGACCCAAACTAGGTAACATCGGCAATGCCAGAAGAGAGGGGGGTTTTGGAATGGAGGAGGAGAAGAGGAGGAGGGCGGCTGTGGAGTCCTTGGTGCTCTCTGAGCATGGTGGCTCTCTTGCAGACGTTTCATGACCCAAACTAGGTAACATCAGCAATGCCAGAAGAGAGGGGGTTTGTGGAATGGAGGAGGAGAAGAGAAGAAGGAGGGCGGCTGTGGAGTCCTTGGTGCTTTCTGAGCTTGGTGGCTTTCTTTCTTTCTTTTTTATAACTTTTTATTGATTTTTTAATGTTACAATTATATCTTTGAAAAGCAATGTGGCGGCTGAGTTACAATAATTCAATTACATACAGATATTATTAGTACAAATCTCAAACTATTACAGCCAATATTTCCTCTCTTTTTCCCTTAATATGTACTGTCTCTTATTTAAGTTAGTATACTTCTTTTTTTTATATATAACAAGTTTTATTGAATATTTTTTGTTTTACAACCAAGTGCTTAGGACTCATCATGGAGATAGTAAACATAGGAACAAAGTAAAAAATATAATCATACATGAACAATTTAAATTACTTCTTTAAAGTTTCCCTCTCTATTTTATCAATCAAAAAAAAAGAAAAGAACAAAAACTATCAATAATATTTCCACCCGTTTTCAGGCTTAACTAACTTCAATTAACATATTCCAATTTGGCCTTACATAAACATATAGTATACAATTCGGGTCTCCATATAATATAGATTGTTTCTAACATATACATATTACTCCAATTATTCACTTTATACTTCTCAATTAAATTCTATCTCTTATTCTATTCTATTTCACATACATATTTTATAAATGAACATGACTTTAAGTATTTTAAAACCATTTTACATTTTAGCCTGAATTATTTCTAATTATTTTTAAAATAGACATATAATATAACTATTATATATATATATATATATATGTTAATAAAATTCTTACAAGAAAAAAGGCGAACACCAGGATAAAAATAAACAAGGCTGTTTAATATAAACAGGCCTGTAGATAAAAGAGCACTTAGCTTTCGTCCGCCAACTACGGACGTCCTCAGAGTTGGAGTGGGAGGCATTCTGGGAGCTGGCCTATATAGCCTCAGATCGCTCCAAAACGGGAGGGGAAGGAGATAAGGAGCAAAGGCAGCTGGACAGCCACCCCCCGAGTGCATGTAAGGAAAGCGAAGGAGGATCTGAAGGCAACCAGCAAGGCCACTGACAGATTGCCAGATGTAGACCAACTCAGCACATTGTGGACTATTACAACCAATGGGCCGATGACGCGCTCGAGAAGCCGGGCGCAGAGGCAGGAGGCTATATAGGCCAGCTCCCAGAATGCCTCCCACTCCAACTCTGAGGACGTCCGTAGTTGGCGGACGAAAGCTAAGTGCTCTTTTATCTACAGGCCTGTTTATATTAAACAGCCTTGTTTATTTTTATCCTGGTGTTCGCCTTTTTTCTTGTAAGAATTTTATTAACATGTGTATTCCCAGGATTTGCATTTTTAGTATTATAAAGGACATATATATATATATATATTAATATTTCTCAACTATATTCTATTTCCTGTACTCTATCAAATATTTTTATAAATCAATCCAACATTCAATCATTGCAAATAAAAATATCAGTAATATTTCACCAATCTCAATCCAACTCCTTTAATTTTAACTTTTCCAATTTTCCGTAATTGCCATTCCAGACCATAATCAAATCCATAATTAACATCAATATTAACTCAGACTAAAATCTTAGACCTTAGAAATCTCAAAAATATTAGCTCAATCAAAGTCTCTATAAGCCATTTTACCCGTCAGATAAAGTTTTAACACATATTTTTAAACCTAATTCTAGCTTTCTTTTTATGCCAAGTAGGTTTCCACAATAGAGCCTTTAGCTCCTCCCATCTTAATATTTGGCTATACACATTTTCCCACAACTGCGTCCGATCGTAGTCTTCTTCTCTTTTTTCCAGTATTGTCTGCACTATGTAATCAGTCTTAATCAGTATGGTGATTATTCGTTGTTTGTTCATATTGTCAGCATTTTTAATGTCTCGTATTTGAAGTCCATTTCTGTTGCTTTTAAGATTATAGATGTTTTAGTTGAATTCTGCCTTTGGTCATCAGAAATCTCCATCATTTGTATATAAGGTGTAGCCTCTTCCTCTTCAGTGGGTTGTAAATATAAATCCTCCATCTCATTAAGTTGTAAATCTAGTTGTGTGTCATGATCAGTCAAAATTTGAGATTCCATTTTTAACTCTGGAACATCCTCTTTCCTGAGCGTTATAAAATGTTCTCTTAATTCCTCTTTCATTTCCAAAAACTTTTCTAGTATAAGTCCATAGTTAAGCTGTGAGTGGGATTCCATTCTTCGTTTATTTTTTTTAGTGAAAGTTCAGCTTAAAAGATAGATTGCAATATTATAAAATATAAAATCCAAACAGAAATAGGAAAAAAAAAACAAATAATCAAGCCCAGCACAAAGATAAAGACAGCAAAAATTCCAGTCAGTATTGTGAATATCTAATTTATAATCCAAAGTGATAATAAAAGAGGATGTCTTAAAAGTCAATTATTATATTGTAATCCTAAAGCGAAAGGAAATCCATTTTTCAGGGATGTATATTTTATATTATAAAGTCAAACAAACTAGAAGTAGAAAATTGAGCAAGTTCCAAAAGATATACCAATGTCTGGGCGTCACGCCAAGTTCAGGGAATGAAAGTTCAGCTGCAAATGGTTACATTGTTACAATAGAGCTGTCTGGGCTTCACGCCAAGTTCAGAGATACATTGTAACCATACAATCCACATGAATCCGCCCAGAAAGCCAAAGTTTTTTTTTCTTTTTAAAGTAGATAAAAATGTTCAGAAGGGGGGGGGAGGAAGAAAAACACTCCACCCCCCTCCCTAATGATTTCCACTTAAGCTGAAAACAAGCAAGCAGAGAGAGAGAGTCACAGTAAGGATTTTTTTTTTTCAGGATCCCCCGAATTCCAACAGCTCAAATAAACAATAAAAATTAGTTATTTTTTTTCCAAAGCTCGTTTCCCCAAGTATTCGAATGCTGCTTTCTCAAGGGAGGGAAATATTTTCTAAAAGCTTTTCACAGGGAAGTAAATAAGATATCAAGAGGGAAGGAAAGGTCTCACCCGGATCTTCCACGGTGGTTCTTTTTGCTTAGATGTTGCTGTGACTTTCGGCTGGAGCAGCTAAGTGATCGGCCATGTTACTGGCTGATCTTTTCCCCATCGGCCCAAAGGTGATTTCTCGGATCGCAGAGGGAGCTGCCGCTCCCTCCGCGATCAGACGAGTGTCCTCCTCCACGGTGGTCACCTCTCCGGGGCGACTTTCGACCCTGTCCAGGGTCTACCGGCAGGGGGAAACCGGTCAGCAAAGAGAACATACTCTTTGCACGACCGCAGGCGCTGCGACCGGAACTGGAAGTCTAAGTTAGTATACTTCTTATTCTATCAATCAGATAAAAAATAACTTTCTTGCATTTATCAATAATTTTTAGTTTATATATGTCTTAATTGTTTTAACATTCCATCTTTTAGACAATCAATAACCTAGTAAATTTTTCCCAGTTTTAATTTTCCATTAATATTTAAGTTTAACATTTAATATTTATCATTTCCAAGTTTTGAATGACCCCAATTCTCTTTATCACAATTCCCCACAACTTCTGGTATTCAGGATACATATCTTATCTATTTCAATTCTCACCATCTACATCCATAAATTAATAATACAATATAATATTCTTGTTTTCTTATAATTTCCAAATATCTTAAATTCAGTAACCAAAATTTCTTCTATTTCAGCGTTTAGTACTTCCTCTCTCTTCTTCTTTATATCTACTTTCTCGTATTTGAGTTAATAATTTTCATTCTTACCGCTACATCAAGACATATTTATTTACATTCATCAATAAGTTTTTAGCATATATGTCTTAATCACCTTTACCTAATCTTTATAAGCAACTCGATGTTCAAATTTAACTGTTAATATTTATACTTCTAGATTTTAAATAGCCAAGATTTTTCTTTATCTTCAATTCATAACAATATCTTGTATTCAAAATACATGTCAACGCTGTTAATATAGGACATTATTGCTTTGACAAGATATGTAGAACTGTCTGGTATTTTTAGAGTTAGTTCAGAAGGCAGAAACGGAAGGAGGAAAGCCCGGGAAAGAAACGGAAGTAAATCTTTGGCCTCCAGCCTAATTGGAAGACGTAATTCATGACTGTAAAATAAGGGAGGGGTGTAGCAAGTAAAGAAAGACGACCAGCCAGAGAAATTCAGTTTCTGGCATCCATCCATGTAAGTGTCAAGGTTATTTTTGCAATAAATGGATTCTCAGAGGTAAGGCCTCATGTTTCTCATTAAATGCAATTTTCCTGTGGAACCATAACATCATGACAGAAACTAAAGCCTTTTCAACCAATTGGAGGTCCATTACCCCCACCTCTTTCTCCGAGGCTGGAGTGAGAATGAGAAGAATTCAGGGGGAGGACAATCTATCATGAAACGGGACTTTGCTAAATACAGCCCGGCAGCTGCTAATATCCCAGAGGGGGAGGTAATAATAATAATAATAATAATAAAGTTGGAAGGGACCTTGGAGGTCATCGAGTCCAACCCCCTGCTCAGGCAGGAAACCCTATACCATTTCAGACAAATGGCTGTCCAGTCTCTTCTTAAAAACTTCCAGTGTTGGAGCATTCACCGCTTCTGGAGGCAGGTTGTTCCACTGGTTAATTGTTCTAACTGTCAGGAAGTTTTCTCTCAGTTCCAGTTGCTTCTTTCCTTGACTTTTCCAATCCATTACTTCTTGTCCTGCCCTCAGGCGCCTTGGAGAATAGCTTGACTCCCTCTTCTTTGTGGCAACCCCCTGAGATATTGGAATACTGCTATCATGTCACCCCTAGTCCTTCTTTTCATTAAACTAGACATACCCAATTCCAGCAAACGTTCCTGATATGCTTTAGCCTCCAGTCCCCTAATCATCTTTGTTGCCCTTCTCTGCACTCTTTAGAGTCTCAACGTCTTTTTTACACGTGTGGACCAAAACTGGATGCAGTATTCCAAGTGTGGCCTTACCAAGGCATTGTAAAGTGGTATTAATACTTCCGTGATCTTGATTCTATCCCTCTGTTAATGCAGCCCAGCACTGTGTTGGCTTTTTTGGCAGCTGCAGCACACTGCTGGCTCATATTTAAGTGATTGTCCACTAGGACTCCGAGATCCCTCTCACAGTTACTACTATTGAGCAAGGTACCCCCTATACTATACCTGTACATTTGGTTTTTCTGCCTAATGTAGAACCTTACTTTTTTCACCATTGAATTTCATTTTGTTAGATAGCGCCCATGTTCAAGTCTGTCCAGGTCCTCCTGTATCTTAAGCCTGTCTTCTGGAGTGTTGGCTATTCCTGCCAGCTTGGTGTCATCCGCAAATTTGATGAGTTCCCCATCTATCCCCTTGTCCAAAATCGTTGATGAAGATGTGAAGAGCACTGGCCCCAGAACAGAGCCTGGGGCACCCCACTGCACATTCCCCCATGTAGATGCGGTTCCATTGAGGACCACACGCTGAGTACGGCCGGTCAGCCAGCTACGAATCCATCTGGTGGTGATGCTGTCTAACCCACATTTTTCTATCTTATCAAGTAGTAGGTTGTGATCTACTTTATCAAATGCCTTACTGAAGTCCAAGTAAATTATATCCACAGTATTCCTCTGATCCACTAATTTTGTCATTTGGTCAAAGAATGCAATAAAATTTGTCTGGCATGATCTGTTTTTGACAAACCCATGTTGGCTTTTAGTAATGACTTTGTTTGCCTCTAGTGTTCGCTGATTCATTGTTTGATTATCTTTTCCAGAATCTTCCCAGGTATTGAGGTCAGGCTGATAGGTCTGTAGTTTCCTGGGTCCATTTTTTTTCTTTTTTGAAGATGGGAACTACATCAGCTCTTTTCCAGTCCTCTGGCAGTTCCCCAGTGCTCCAGGATCTTTGAAAAATATCAGTTCAAGGATTTCTTGAGATCACATCTGCCAGTTCCTTGAGAACCCTGGGGTGTAATCCATCACGGGGTACTGGTGATTGGAACTCGTCTAGGCTGGACAGGTGCTCACTTACCATTTTCTTGCCTATCTTAACTTGTGTTTCTATTCTGTTTTTTTATGGCACTATTTTTGATAGGTTGGTCTGTTTTTTCCCTTTGTGTAAAGACAGATGCAAAAAATGAGTTAAATAGTTCTGCTTTCTCCCTATTGCTTGTCACCTTCTTGCCACTTTCACCCACTAATGGACCAATAATTTCCTTCACTTTTTTCTTATTTTTTACATGTTGAAAGAAGCTTTTTTTGTTATTTTTGACTTTGGTCGCAAGCCTTAGTTCATTATGAGCCTTAGCTTTCCTCACTTCATCTTTGCAGGCTCGGGCTATTTGCTGATATTCTGTCTTAGCTATGTGCCCCTCTTTCCATTTTCTATACTTGTCCCTTTTATCTTTCAATTTATCAGAGAGTTCTTTATGCAGCCATGCTGGTTTCTTTTGAGAGCTGTAATTTTTCCTCTTTGTTGGTATTGTGCTAGACTGGGCTTTTATTATCTCCCTTTTCAAAATTTCCCAAGCTTCTTGAGTTGTTTTCCCCTTGAGGATTCTCATCCATGGAATCCTTCCCAAACCCTCTCTAAGTTTATTGAAATTAGCTCTCTTAAAGTTCAAGACTCTAGTTTGACTGTGTTCTATTGCTTGTGCTTCCATAATGTTGAATTCCAATATTGCATGATCACTCCTCCCAAGGTTCTGTGGCTTCAAACACCTTCTATCATTTCATCCTGTTAGTGAGAATTAGATCCAAAATGGCTAATCCCCTAGTTCCCTTCTCTACTTTTTGGAGAACAAAGTTGTCTGCTAGGTTTCAAGGAATCTGTTTGATCTTCCACTTGGTGTGCAGAGTTTGTCCTCCCATTGATGTCAGGGTAGTTAAAAGTCCCCCATTACTATTGTGATGTGCTTCCTACATACCTTAGTTAGCTGACTAGCAAAATGTTCTCTATTTCCTTGTTTGGTTGGTTGCCCCTGTAGTATAAACTATGGCAATGTCATTCCCCCCCCTTTTACAATGACCCAAATGCATTCAGACAGTTTTCATCACTGTTTGTACTCTAGGTCTGTAGAGATTGTAGTATTTCGTACATATAGAGGCAACTCCACCTCCTCTTTTAATTGGTCTGTTCTTTTAAATAATTTAAACCCTCTAGCCTGGTGTTCCGTTGTGGGTTCATCCCACCATGTTTCCGTACTGGCAACAAGATCATATCGCCATCCATTAGCCTGAATTTCTAATTCACCCTCGGTAAAGACAGCATGCTGTAGGAAGATGAATTTGGGCAGACGGATGAAAATCGGTGGACAAACGGACAAACTGCCACTCAAGGCCTGGGTGAGTTACTGGAAATATCTCAAAACCCAGGGGAGAGAGGCAGAAACCCACCCCTGAAAAAAGAAGCCTACAGCCCCTCCAGTTCATATCAGACAGCCTTTCAGACCCTGTCTTCCTCTATCAGGGACCCCAGCCCTGGAGAGAGAGGGAATCCATGTCTGAGGCCTCTGCAACAATGGGGAGTATGGCATTCGAAGCAGGCAGGCAGCAGACGACTTTTGAGCTCACCACAGCCGATAGGGACCTTGCAACAGATAGGGGTGGTGCAGGGCCCAGGAGGTCAGCAGCTAGAGGGAGGATGGCCACAACAAGGAGATTGGCCCCAGGCCCTGAACGTGCAACCCCTGGGCATAAACCAGCAACCAGGATGGGGCCAGCAGCAGCAACAACCACAGTGGGGGCCCCAACAACACATAATTACTCCATTCAGAGCAACCTTCGAGGGGGACCCAGAGAAACTGATTTTTTTCCTTAACCAAGTACGCTCGCACTTGAATAGCTGGGCTTATCTCTACCCAGACCCAGGGGCTATGGTCGATGTGATTGCGTCTGGCCTAGAGGGAGACGCATCCGAATGGCTGAACAATTTATATAATGAGCAAGCCCCAGAATTGGAAGACCCCCAACTCTTCCTCCTGGGTCTGAAAGAAAGATTTGAGGACCCATCCCTTGGCTTAAAAGCAAGAGAACAAATCCACAAAATAAAGCAAGCCAGCAGGCCTGCCCTGGAGTACGTGCGAGAGTTTCGCAAGATAGCAGGTCGGATAGAGGGGTGGCCAGAGCAGTCCCTAATCTATCACTTCATTGAGGGATTAGATGATCACCTCTCTCAGGCCTGCATTATTCGAGCAGTACCTGACCGACTGCACGAGTGGTACCAGACGACGGTGAAGCTAGATGTTCAGCTCGCCCACTATAAAAAGCCTTCCCCACCTGAATCTGAGCAGCAACCAGAGCAATCCGAACAACAATCACCCCCACAAGACCCTCCAGCTACCACGATGACTGAAAGAACCGGGCCACCCGCAAGCGTGTCAATAAAGTGTTTCCGATGCGGAAATAAGGGACATCGAGCAACAAACTGTCCAGTCCCCTACCCCCAACTGCAGAGCAGTCCAGAACCAGCGACGAAAAGGAGACCTACCCAGCAGCTAATGAGAGAAAAATCCAACCGGGCCACGCAAGCACCTGTTACCCAGATTACACCTCCCACACAAGAGAACGCCGGGACTCCAGGTGGACCCGCCCCAGCTCTACCCTCCTTTGACGGCGACGACGAAGGGGAGAACGACCCGATGGTGAGTCGACAAATCCCATCTTTTTCACTAGCTGCCAAGCTTACAATCCCTAAGTCGGGAGCACAAATAGACTTAAGCGTATTAATTGATTCTGGATGCACCCGATGCATTATTAGCCTACCCTTTGCCATGAAAATGGGCATACGGGCAAAACAACTTTCCAACCCTGTGAGGTTCAAGCAAGCTGACGGCTCCCTGATGGGAGGGACTTTAGTCACACAGTTAACTGAGCCCTTATGCCTAGAAATAGGGGCACACTGGGAATTTATTCGGTTCCTAGTGGCCCCAAAAATGACTGAGACTGTGATTCTAGGCTTAGCCTGGTTGGACAAATGGAAGCCACTTATCTGGTGGGAGAAAGGAATGAGAACTGTGAGACTACCTATAGGGCCTGAGCCTCCCACTGATTCAACTGACGTTGCGGGACACTTTAGGCCACCTAATGAGCGAGCACTCATAGCTGCCTCACCGTCACCAGATGGATCACTCATCCCCAACAAATACCGGGACTTAGCAGAGGCATTTAGTGAAAATGAATGCGATGTCCTACCCCCTCACAGACCCAATGACTGTTCTATTGAACTGGTGCCAGGAGCCAAACTTCCACGCCCGAGAATGTACGCCATGTCCCCCCTCGAGATGGAAGAGATGCAGCAATACGTGAATAAAAATTTAGCGAGGGGGTTCATTGAACGGGCCAAATCTACTGTGGGAGCTCCCGTGTTATTTAAAGAAAAAAAAGATGGGTCTCTTCGTCTCTGCGTAGACTATAAGGGCCTCAATGCTGTAAGTGTGGAAAACAGATACCCCCTCCCCCTCCTAAAGGACTTATTAACTCATCTGGCTAAGGGGAGTGTCTTCACTAAATTAGACCTGAGAGAGGCGTATCACCGAGTGAGAATAAAAGAAGGAGTTGAGTGGAAAACCGCCTTCAACTGCCCCATGGGGAGCTATCAATTCAAAGTCATGCCATTCGGACTACAGGGGGCCCCAGCCGTATTCATGCAATTGATTAATGAAGTCCTACATGAACACTTGTACAAAGGGGTTCTGGTGTACCTTGACGATATTCTGATATACAGCACGAATATGACTGATCACATAAAGCTGGTGAGAGAAGTGTTAAAGAAACTATTGAATGCCAAGCTTTATGCCAAATTGTCAAAATGTGAATTTCACCAGACCCGATTAGATTACCTCGGCTACAGAATCTCCAATGAAGGCATTGAGATGGATCCAGCCAAGGTGAAAACTATAATCGAATGGCAGCCCCCAAAAACCCACAAACAACTTCAGAGCTTTCTAGGTTTTGCCAACTTTTACCGTCAATTCATCCCCTCTTTTGCCAAAATTGCCCTACCCCTTACAGATTTACTAAAAACAGGAAAAAAAGGAGGGAAGCCGCGACCGGGCCAACCACTAGCATGGACTATGAACTGTCAAACAGCTTTTGAGAATTTAAAAAGACTATTTGCTGCCAAACCGGTCCTAAAGCACCCCTGTCTAGGGGAGCCCTTTGTAATTCAAGCCGACACCAGTGATGTGGCAGTTGGAGCTGTATTGCTTCAAAAGAACAAGAAGGGAGTCCTGCAACCCTGCGCCTACACCTCCAAAAAATTTACGGAAAGTGAACGGAGATGGGCAATATGGGAGAAGGAGGCCTTCGCAATTAGATGGGGGCTGTTAAACTGGCGACACTACCTGGAGGGGAGCAAGGTGCCATTCGAAGTATGGACAGATCACAAAAACCTAGAGGCACTGAAAACTCCTCGCAAATTGTCCCCAAAGCAAGTACGGTGGGCACAGTACTTCAACCGCTTCAACTTTACTCTAAAGTACATACCAGGGGGAAAAAACTTCCTAGCTGATGCACTATCGAGATTGCCCCAATACAAAAGTGAACGTGAAGAAGTCAACGAGGCGATTATCTCCAATCCACAACCTGTTACACAAATCACGCCTCGCAGGGTCCCTAATCCGGATGACCCTGGAGCAATGAAAATAAAACGAGAGCTCCTCACCGATCAATGGTTCAAAGATAATCAAACCTCCTTGACGTGCAGGGATGGTTTGGCTTACAAAGGGGGGAAACTGTATTTGCCCAAATCCCTCCATCTCAATGCTCTCAAACACAGCCATGATGTAAAGCAGGCTGGACACTTTGGATATCTCAAAACACTACATCTCACCCACTGGCAATTTTGGTGGCCAGGACTGAAACGAGATGTGGAAAACTATGTGAAGAGTTGTACTGTATGTGCCACAATGAAAAGAATACCGGGGAAAACCCCTGGATTACTGCAACCGGTGGCAGACCCTTCCCAACCCTGGGAAGAAATAGCTATGGACTTTATCGTAGACCTACCTGAAAGTAGAGGAAATACGGTCATCTGGACTGTAATAGACCTGTTTTCGAAGCAGGCTCATTTCATCGCCTGCAAAGGACTCCCATCCACTCAACGACTGACTAAATTGTTCCTGAAACATATCTACCGACTGCACGGCACCCCTAAACGAATAATCTCAGACAGGGGGGTGCAGTTCACAGCAAAGTTTTGGAGGAGTTTTCTTAAATTAATTGGATCATCTCAAGGCTTATCATCCGCTTTTCATCCGGCCACCAATGGAGCTGCAGAAGCCGCTAACAAAATGGTGGAGCAATATCTCAGATGCTACGTGTCCTATCAACAGATGAACTGGACTGACCTTCTCCCTTTTGCAGAGGTGGCGTACAATAATTCTGTGCACAGCAGCACCGGCTACACACCTTTCAGAGTAGCCACAGGCAAAGAGTTCGGTCCAATACCTGAATACCCCCAGATGCCAACAGCTTCCCAGACACTTGACCAATGGGTGAGGGGATGGGAAGAAGTTTGGAGAAACACGAAAACTGCTTTAAAAAAGACTTTTGAAACCTATAAAAAGCAAGCTGATAAAAAGAGAGCTCCCCAAAGAACGTTCCAAGTTGGGGAAGAGGTTTATCTGTCGACCAAATATTTGCGCCTCAAATTACCCAGTAAGAAGTTAGGACCGAAATTCTTAGGGCCTTTTCCCATCATAAAGGTCATCAATCCGGTCACAGTAAAACTGAAACTCCCTAGGCTTTTGGGTAAAATCCACCCTGTCTTCCATAGTAGCTTGTTAAAACCTTATCGGGGTTCCACTTTAAGACCTCCCCCGAAGAAAGCACCTGGGCCCCTCGTAGTTGCGGGGCAGACCCATTACGAAGTGAAACATGTTCTTGATTCTAGAATTTTTAAAGGGAAATTGCAGTACCTAGTACAATGGAAGGGATACCCATTGTCTGAAGCTACTTGGGTGAAATCCAGTGAGGTGAAAGCTGACAGACTCGTCAAAAGGTTTCATACGAAACACCCCAACAAACCGAAAACTAATCATTAATATATGCTTTTGCTTACATTACAGGATCTGTCCTTTTTGTAAGGGGGGCCGGATGTCAACGCTGTTAATATAGGATATTATTGCTTTGACAAGATATGTAGAACTGTCTGGTATTTTTAGAGTTAATTCAGAAGGCAGAAACGGAAGGAGGAAAGCCCGGGAAAGAAACGGAAGTAAATCTTTGGCCTCCAGCCTAATTGGAAGACGTAATTCATGACTGTAAAATAAGGGAGGGTAGCAAGTAAAGAAAGACGGCCAGCCAGAGAAATTCAGTTTCTGGCATCCATCCATGTAAGTGCCAAGGTTATTTTTGCAATAAATGGATTCTCAGAGGTAAGGCCTCATGTTTCTCATTAAATGCAATTTTCCTGTGGAACCATAACATCACACATCTTATCTACTTGAATATATTCTATTTTAAATCTCATAAGTCAAAACCCCATTCTTCTTCAGTCTTATTCTAGCTTTCTTTCTTTGTCAAATCGTCTTCCATGTCTGTGCTTTTGAGTCGTCAAACAAATCTCCTTGTATTGTTATATGTATTGTGTGATGTTGAAAAAACCATCCAGTCGCCATTTTTTTGAGAAGGCTAGCAGGTCTGGCAGGTCGTCTCTTTATTTTTCCCTCTCGACATAGTTGTCCTGAATTATTTATCTTCTCTTCCATCTGTTCCTCTTGTTGATCCTCAGGTTCTTCTGATTTATATAACAAGTTTTTTCCTCCTTCCATATTTTCAGATTCTTTTCTGGATTTTCCATTGGGCAGTGTTGTTGGGCAGTTAAATCTTCTGTCATCATATTTAATTGTTCCACTTTTTCTGTTGTATTCTGTATAGTTGATTTTTTAGTTGTAATCAAAGTTTGAGTTTGCATATCTGAGCTGCTTTCTCATTTTTTTTCTGAAGGCTCTCATTTCGTCGCCAGCTGTAAGAAGGGTTTGGTAAATTGCTTTCAACGTGGCAAGAATTTGTTCCTGATTTTCCTCCATAAGAAAAGTCTGTTCCTGATCTTCTTCCATAATGATGAGTTAGATTGAAAGCTTTTACAGTTTTTTTTTCAGTAAATAGAAAGCATAGCTGAGTCTCTGTTTCAAGGTTGCATGCATCTTATCTTATTTTCTGGGCTGTCAGCCAAGTTTCTTTTAGAGAATAACAAATTGAAGTTTCAGGTTTATCCACAAGATGTCACCTCTACCATTTGAAAATTTCCTTTGAATCTCAAAGTTATTTTAATCTTTTCAGTTTTGCTTCTATTTTATGAGGAAAAACCCAGATCTTCAATAAAAATAGAAAGTAAAAAGTAGATAGTAGAAAATCTTTTAGTCCACAAACTTTAGGAAATAAAATTCCGATTGGGATTCAATTATTTTTTCAACGTTTTAAACTCCCCTGGATAACTGGTCGCTGCTGTTTTTGGAGGGAGGGCTAAAATCCCCCTTCCCTCTCCACAGGGGGGAAAGTACTTTAGCAGCTTACGTAGGTAGAAAAAGGTAGTTAGGATTTAAGAGAGGTAGATCTCACCCAGTCTCTTCCACACTGCTTTAATGTTGCCTGGTGGTAAGTGTGACTTTGGCTGTCTGTGGACCGGCCTAGTGACCGGCCATATTGCTATGGCCAGTCTTTTGTCCGCCGGCTCGGAGGGTAACGCCGGCTCTAACGGGAGAGCTACTGCTCTCCTGCGATCCAGCGAGAGCCCCTCCTTGCTGGTTGCCTCTACGGGGTGGTTTTTGACCCTTTTAGGGCCCCCCAGCGATGCAAAACTGGACGAGGAAGACGGAGCTCGTCTTCCAAGCGTCCATGGCAGTTGCGTCGGCAAACTGTAAGTCTGAGTTTGGTGGCTTTCTTGCAGACGTCTCATGACCCAAATTAGGTAACATCATCAGTTCACTTATTATCCCACTTTGGGTCCTGAAACATCTGCAAGAAAACCACCATCCTCAGAGACCCCCCCCCCAAGGACCCTTCATTTTAACCCTGAGCCAGTAATATTCTCCTTGATTGGCATTCCGGACCTTTCATCGCCTCAGCTCCACACAACCCCTTGCAACCCCAAAATAACTTCCCAGGAGCAAATTCTCCTTTTTTCTCGCTCATCCCGGCTGCCCCTCACAAATACCTCGCCCTTCGCCTGCTGCCCTCAGACCCATAACCAACGACCAGTAGCCCTACTCAAACCCACTCACTCGGGGCTGTCGCCCTCGCCGCCATCGGTGAGGCTGGGTTCCTCAGCGATAGTGGGGGTGATGTTGAAGACCAGCAATTTCCTCTTGGCTGGTATGGCGGTGGCGGCAGCAGCATCGGAGGCTGGGGCTAGCGTTCTGTAGTGTGTAGCGAGGGACCTGCCTCAGAAGAAGCAACAGCAGTGGCGGCTTCATCGCCAGGCTTGGCTGCCCTAAGCGAGGCCGAGGCTGCAAGCGAGGCCACACCTCTCAGCCTGGCCCTGAGGTAAAAACACGAAGAGGAGAGATGAGGAGAGGAAAGGGGCATGGCCGAAGTGCAAATGCGCACTTGGGTGCGCGAGGGAGAAACTGGGAAAAAAACATCTCCTCCCACCAACTCGCTGTCCTGCCATTGGCGCCATTGGCCACCATCCACCCACCCTCTCCTTGCGATTGGACGGCTTGTCCGGGAGGTTAAGGCAGGCCAGATAAAAAGACAGGGTGGGCCACATGCGGCCCATGGGCCATAGTTTGAGGACCCCTGTTTTAGAGGTTTCAAGGCAGCTAAGGGTGAGAACCTGATACCAAATTTTCTCATAATTCTCTCAGAAATCAAGCCACTGAAAGGTCATAATATATCCTTTTACAGAAGTACACAACTAGAAGCCAGTTGTCTAACAGACAAAATGATACTTTAGCATGGAGAATCATGATGACAAGTACCTTACTGATTTATGTTTTGTTTTTGGTGTCTTCAAATCAGTGTTGACTCCTGGTGATTGCCTGTACACATTGCTACAGTTTTCTTGGCAAGATTGCAGAAGTGGTTTGCCATTACCTCCTTTTTAGAGTTGAGACTGTAAGAATAGCACAAACTCTGCCAATTGGCTTCATGCTTAAGGCAGGACTAGAACTCAGGGTTTCTAGCCTGATGCTTTAACCACTATACCTAATTGGCTCTCTCATTATACATTTAGGGGGAAAAAACCTTAGTATCGTGGAGAGGCCAAACATCTACTATTAAGCAAAGGGAAAAGTGATAGTAGGGAATTACAGATGCATGAAAGTATATGTCCTAGAAATCTACAAATGCCAGCCGCTTCCCATTCTGCAAGGAGGGAAAGATGGAAGCAAATGAGTATCATCCTGAAACAAAAGTTTTTCAAAAACAAGTTCAGATGGCAAAGGTTTATCATAGATCCTTCTTAAGAATGATAAAATAGTTACAAAAGAAAACAGGAATGCAGTCCCATGTCAATAGTTTATTTCTGTGGGGAAAAAATATGTCATGTACTTTCTGGAGGGATCCGAGAAGCAACAGGGTGGCTTAGTGTGGCATTTGTCCAGAATTCAATATGATAACACATTTGTTAAATTATGGAATTTCACATAATTTGAAACCTCAATATATCTTGAGTGCAGATGAGTACCATGAAAAACTGGATCAACCACTGATTCCAATTGTATCAAACATACATCCTAGTATAATAAGACAGCATGAATCTTATTGAAATAGCAAAAAAAATACACATTAGGAACAGAATGAGCAAGTATGACCAATTATGATTTCGGAAATCTTGAGATAGGATGAGCCCTTGGTTTTAACTACTTTGCTGTACAAAAGGGTAGTCCAGAAGAGTAAAAATTAAGGGGAAACTTTTTTTGTATAGATTTTATTAGTTTTTATAGGGTTAGGGATAAGGTGGGGTCGGGATTAGGGTTGGGATTTGGGTTAGGGTTAGGATTGGTGTTGGGGGGTTTTCAAATAACATTTTCAATATTTAGCAAACAGCATAATGTCTGGGTACATGTATCTAACTAACAATAATAGATATAGTTAATTATCATAAACAATATGTTAATTCATCACTCAATAGCCTTCTTGCTAATATATATTCAAAATTATATATCACATTCCTTTCTCTCTGACTCGTTTTTCTAGCCATTGATAAAAATTATCCCATGTTCTAAAGTATACTGAGTCTTCTTTCTCGTTAATCTTTAAAGTCAATCTATCCATTTCTGCACACTCTAGAATTTTCTTAATTAGTACTTTTTCAGTTGGTAAATTTTCTTTTTTCCAATGTTGGGCAAATACAATTCTTGCTGCCTTTAATATGTGTAGTATTAGATATCTGCAATCTTTCTCATAAGTAGCTCCTATTATTCCTAACAAAAATAATTCTGGTTTTGCTTTGGGGCATGTCCACCAGATATGATAATAAGTACCTGGTCTCTGTTTACATTTCCAACAGTTGTTTGAAGTATTTTTAAACATTTTTGCTAATCTCACTGGTGTCATATGCCATCTGTAAAACATTTTATATAAGTTTTCTTTATATGCCACTGCTTTAGTTAATTTAATATTTCTTTCCCATAACTTTTGCCAATCTTCTAATTCTATATTATATCCAAAATTCTTTGCCCATATTATCATTGTTTCTTTTACTTGTTCTTCCTCCATCTTTAAGTTTAACAGAAATCTATAGAGTTTCTTAATCAACTTTAACAGTATCTGATCAAAGTCTGTCTGTTCTTTATAAAATCCCGTTGTTTTAACATCTTTTTCATATCTCGTTTGAATTTGCAGATATGGCCACCATGCTAAATCAATGCTTTGTTCTTGTAACTCTTGTCTGTCTTTCAATGTTCCTTCATTGTCCAAAATATCTTTATAAGTCACAACTTTATCATAGTTAATTAAATTTGGATAAGCAAAAGCTTCCATTGTTGAAAGCCACTCGGGTATCTTAATGTAAATTTTTTCTTTTATTCTTTCCCATTCTGAAAGAAGTGCATTCCTTATAAAATGATTTTGAAAGTATCTATGTATTTTATTCTTTCCATACCACAGAAAGGCATGCCAACCGATTTGCAAGTCATGCCCCTCTAGGTACAATAGTCTTTTATCTCTAAGCATTATCCATTCTTTAAGCCATGTTAGAATGGTTGTTTGGTAGTATAACCTCCAGTCCGGCAGTCCAAATCCTCCACTGTCTTTTGCTTCTTGTAGCATTTTCACTTTGATTCTAGCTTTTTTTCCTTGCCAGATAAATTTCAATATTATTGTATTCAGTTCATCAAAAAAGGCTTTTCCCAGCCTTACAGGGATCGTTTGAAATAAAAAGAGTATTTTTGGTAAGATATTCATTTTCACTGTTGTTATTCTCCCCAATGTTGAAAGTTGGAAGTTCTTCCACTTTTCCAAATCCAATTTTATTTGTTTTAGCAGTCTTACATAGTTATCTTCTTTTACTGTTACACATCTTGCTGTTAGATAAATTCCCAAATACTTGATTTTTTTAAACTATTTGAAGATTTGTTTTTTTTGTTAATTGATTCTTTTGTTTTTCTGTTAAATTCTTTGTTAGCACTTTGGTCTTTTCTCTGTTTATTGTCAACCCTGCCACTTCTCCAAATTTTTCTATTTTCTCCAGAAGCTTAGTGCTTGTTTCCAGTGGATCTTCCAGTATAAAAACCAGGTCATCTGCAAATGCTTATAATTTATATTTTTCATCTTTTATCTCCAGGGGAAACTGTCTTGAATATCTCCTTCTGAGATTGACTCCTGTGCTTGAAGAGGAACCAGTGAGGACTGGGAAATATGAACTGGAAAGTCTATCAATAGTGGAACTGGCAGTAGCAGAGTTGGGAAAGGTTATGTAGAGAAAGCTCATGCTGCTGGAATAGGAATCAGAGATGCACTAAACTTTCATCTCTCTTTTTCTTTTGACCTTGTGTCAAAATTGTTTAGAGCTCTTAGAAGCTTTTGAATCCTTAGTGGATGATTTCCTCAGTACAAAAAATAATATAGCAAAGACTTGGGAGAGAGAATTTGAGTAATCTGTTGAAGAGATGAGGGAACTGCCACGGTAGGAGATATAGGCAAAGGCAAGAATGCTACAATCATTTCAGAATCTGTTGCCTTAAAATTTTCTGCTGGAAAATAGCTTGTAAAATACAATGGTTGAAACATTGGTGGTATATAAGAGTGTGGGGGCAGCTGCTAAGAATGCATATTACCAGTTTCTTCCCCTTACTTCACATGTGGGTAAGAACTCTCACCATTCCTTCCCAAAAAAGATGCACTGAATGGCCAAATCTAATTGGAAGATATTGTAAGAATTCATATATAAAAACATTAACACTGGGATGATTAAAAAAATACGAGCTCACTGGAAGCCATGCTAGTTGGATTGAGGCCAGGGATCCTTCCAAATAATCCTATAGGTCCGTGGTGGCGAACATATGGCATGCGTGCCACAGGCGGCATGCGGAGCCGTCTCTGGTGGCACGTGAGCCATTGCTAGGCCAAGCTGCTCCCTCCTCCTCTCCGCACATGCACAGCTTTCTGCAGAGCTGCGCATGTGCAGCTTTCCGCGCATGCGCAGTTTGGGAATAGGCGAGAGGCTATAAAAACAGGAACTTTCCGCGGAAGCAGCATTTGCTGCAGATGAGAGAGCGAGCACGAGTCGGAGCGGATAGCGAGCGAGCGAGCATGAGCCGACAGCGTTAAGTTTCAGCAGCCAGCCACACAGGGGAGGAGGACGAGGGGCGGCGGGGGCAGCAGAGCAGTAATGGGGGCAGGGGGCTGCCTTGTCTTGCGTAAGCTGATGGCGGCAGCCGAGCGATAATGGCAGTCGGGAGGGGGGTTCCTTGCCTTCCCTCGGCCACGTGTAAGCCAGCAACCAAGCAATAATGGCAGCCGGGGGGGTGTTCCTTGCCTTCCCTTGGCCATGTGTAAGGCGGCAGAGATCGTTCATGGCAGCCTTGTCCTCGTGTAAGGCGGCGGCGGTGCTGGCCTGATGCAGGCGGGTGGGATGGCAAGCGCATGCAGCATCTCCCGTCTTCCGCCCGACCTTTGGCGGCAGTTGGGTGCGGGAGGCTCGGAGGCTCTTCTCGGGCGCCGGGCGCGCATTGGCGGCCCCTTTCCGCTTCCCTGCGGCTCGGAGTCCAGCCATGAGGGGACCGAGGGGGACAAAGTGAAGCCCGGAGGCCTTCTGGTTTCTTGCGGGTGAGGAGGGCGGGTTTCCTCACCCGAGTAGCGCCTGCAAAGTGGCGGTGGCACCGAGTGGCCAGAGATTCTTCTCCCGAGGCTTTTCTTTTCTCTCGCCTGGGAAAGGAACGGAGAAGCTGCCTCTCGAGTCCCACCCGCAACGCTCTCCTCCCGAGTTACTCGCACGGCTCCACCCAGGTCAGTAGCTCGCATCGCTGGTGAGGAATGACTCAGCCTGCTGGGGCCTGCCTTGCCTCGCCACATGTAAGCTGGCAGAGATCATTCATGGCAGCTTGTCCTCATGTAAGGCGGTGGCGGTGGCCATTAATGGTGACGGGGTGGTGGTGGTACTTTGCCCTCGTGCTGCTTTAAGGCGGCGGCCACCATTAATGGCAACAGGGGGTGGTGGTGGTACCTTGCCCTTGTGCTGCTTTAAGGTGGCCGCCGCCATTAATGGCTACGGGGGGATAGTGGTACCTTGCCCTCATGCTGCTTTAAGGCGGCGGTGGCCACCGTTAATAGGACGGGATGGTGGTGGTGGTACCTTGCCCTCGTGCTGCTTTAAGGCGGCGGCTGGCATTAATGGCGACGGGGGGTGGTACCTTGCCCTCGTGCTGCTTTAAAGCAGCGGCAGCCGCCATTAATGGCAACAGGGGGTGGTGGTGGTACCTTGCCCTCATGCTGCTTTAAGGCGGCCGCCATTAATGGCTACGGGGGGATGGTACCTTACCCTCGTGCTGCTTTAAGGCGGCGGCTGCCATTAATGGCGACGGGGTGGTGGTGGTGATACCTTGCCCTAGTGCTGCTTTAAGGCGGCAACTGCCATTAATGGCGACGGGGGTGGTACCTTGCCCTCGTGCTGCTTTAAAGTGGCGGAGGCCACCATTAATGGTGACGGGGGTGATGGTACCTTGCCCTCGTGCTGATTTAAGGCGGCGGCGGTGTCTGAAGCTGCCTCAGCTGGCCGCTGGCCTCAGCAGGCCCCAATGAGGCAGCATTCACACTCACCGGCTGCCCAGCCTCGTGGGGCTGTAGCAATGGTGTGTGGGAGGTGGCCTGGTGTCTGAAGCTGCCTCAGCTGGCCGCTGGCCTCAGCAGGCCTCAACGAGGCAGCATTCACACACTCACCACCTGCCCAGCCTCGTGGCAGCAGCAAGGGGTGGGCATGCGCCAGAATGTGAAAAATGGTCTTAAGTCACTTTTTAAAATGCCGTTGTCACTTCAAACAGTTACTAAGTGAACTGTTGTAAGGTGAGGACTACTGTACTTTATCACTTTTTTCCTTTTTTGGGGGGGGGGGTCATCAAGTTTACATCAAGCTTTTGACACCTTGCTAGGCAACTGGAAAAGCCCTGTTAGAGTACCCGGATTGCAGCTGTTTTCTTGCAGGTATGTGGAATGGCGTGTGACCCACAGGGTTTGCAAAGTTAAGTGAGGAAGTTGGTTACAGCTTATTAGGAAAGATAAAATAGACAACCAAGAATGCTTTATTGACCATTCTTCATCCAGATTTTATATCAGTTGCATCTGCTAGTACAGGCATTCTGCTTCAGATTTCTGTTATTTTCAGCATCTGGTAAAATGAATGAGTACTTTTCCAACAACCTGTAAAATCCAAGACACTGCTTTCATTGTTTAATTCCCCCCTCCTAGATTGTTGATTCAGGGAATATCCATTTCTTTAGTGTTAACTAATACTGTTAGTTATTTAGAGATAGATTTGTATTAGTTGCTTCATTTTTTTTAATTTTGTGTTTTTTTAGACTCCAAGTCTTGTATACCCACCCAAAAATGACTACAGCCAAAAAAGTCAAAAACAGATAGTGGAAGATCATTCCAAGAGGCCTGGACACAGTCATTTGGAGTGATTGAATGCAGTGGGAAAGCATTATGTGTTCTATGCAACGAAAGTGTTGTGTGTCGCACATCAAGTGTCAGACGGCACTTTGAAACCAATCACAAAAATGTAGCCCAACTTGGTGATAATGAAAGGAAAGAGTTTCTTGAAGGGAAATTGAGGAGCTATCATTCCCAGCATCTTAGTTTTTCCAACTATCTTTCCAGAACGAATCATCGGACAGCTGCCAGTTTTAAAATTTCACTGTGCATAGCAATACATGGTAAGCCCCTCTCTGATGGGGATATTATCAAAACGGCCATGTTGTCTGGGAGTGATTCTCTTTTTCATGATTTCCCAAACAAGGATAAAATTATTCAACGCATCTCTGAGATACCACTGAGCATAAACAGTATTAAAGATAGAGTCCAGCGCATGGCAAGTGATGTTAATCAGCAGCTCACCACTGACTTACAAAAGGCAGCCTGTTACTCCATGTGCTTGGACGAAAGCAAGATATCAATAACCATGCAAGGCTGGCAGTAATTTTGCGTTATGCTGTTGGTGACATCATGAGAGAAGAGCTGCTGAAACTGATGTCTTTGCCTGAAAGAACACAAGGTGTAGATATCTACAATGCTGTGAAGGAAGCTTTTTTATCACAAGACATAAGACCAGAAAAGGTGGTTTCAATTACAAGTGATGGAGCACCTTCTATGGTGGGGGCAACATCTGGTTTCATACAGTTGTTTCTTCAAGAAACAAAACATAAAGTAATTCAATTCCATTGCATCATTCACCAGGAAGCTCTTTGTGCCAAGGAAAGCAACAAAAAATTTGACGATGTCCTCAAAGCCGTCACAAAAATAATGAATTACATCATGGCTCATGCTCTGAATTGTCGGCAATTTCAAGTACTTCTTGAGGAGGTTCAGGCACAGTATGATTGTTTATTTATGTACAATAATGTCCGGTGGCTGAGCAGAGGATGAGTCCTGGAGAGATTTGTGGTCTGTTTGGATGAAATTCGGCTGTTTATGCATGAAAAAGGGCAAGAATATCCACAGCTCACGGATATGGCCTGGCTTACCAACCTCATGTTTTTTACAGACTTTACACACCACTTCAGTCTGCTGAACAAACAATTACAAGGTGCAGGGAAAACAGCAAAAAGGATGTTTTGTGATATCAAAACATTTGAGAGAAAACTGCAGGTTTTTGAAAGAGACCTTGAAAGTGGGCAGCTGAAATATTTTCCTAGTCTAAAAGTTCATTTAGAAAATTCTACATCATTTGCAGACAATCCTACACGCCATCAGGAAATCTACAAGGAATTTTCTAGCATTGTAGCAGCTGCAAAGGTAAATTTTAGTAACAGATTTTCACAGTTCCGTAAGATTTTAAAGAAACTGTTTTAAAGAAACTGCAAGCTGCCCATCTATATGCCAAATTATCGAAGTGCGAATTCCACCAGGAAAGAATAGACTACCTGGGCTATCGCATATCCCCACAGGGCATTGAAATGGACCCAGAGAAAGTCAGAGCAGTATTAGAATGGGCACCACCTGGCACAAGGAAGCAGCTGCAAAGTTTCCTGGGTTTCGCAAACTTTTACCGCCAATTCATTCCCTCATTTGCCCAGATAGCCCTGCCCCTCACATACTTACTAAAAATGAAGGGAGAAGCCTCAGTGAAACCTAGCCAACCATTAAAATGGACAATGGAATGCCAAGCGGCGTTTGAGAGATTAAAGAGACTTTTTTCTGTCGAACCAGTACTGAGGCATCCAGACATGGATAAGCCTTTCATCATACAGGCGGATGCAAGTGATGTGGCAGTGGGGGCTGTACTATTTCAAGAAAACGATGAAGGGGTATTGCAACCATGCACGTATACATCCAAGAAACTCACCGAAACAGAACAGCGCTGGCCCGTGTGGGAGAAAGAGGCATATGGGATACTTTGGTCATTGCTTATGTGCCGCCGGTTCCTTGAAGGGAATAAAATCCCTTTTCAGGTGTGGACAGACCACAAAAACCTGGAAGCCTTAAAAACACCCAGGAAGCTCAACCCCAAGCAAGCCCGCTGGTCCCAGCATTTTCACTAATTCCAATTTAAGCTCAAGCACTTGCCGGGAGGAAGAACTTCTTGGCAGATGCACTGTCTCGTATGCCCCGATTCTAAACCACTTATGGCAGGCCACCGATTCTAAACCACTTATGGCGGAACCATAGCTGGCAGCGCCAGTAACCACCAGAGCCCAAGCTAAATTAAAACCGCAGCTGGGTAGCCAAACCGGAATCGAATTTCAGAAAACTTTGGAAACAGATGAATGGTGCCAGAAAAATAGACACGTGTGCACAATCAAGGACGGACTGCCTTGGGTGGGGGAGAAGTTATATATACCAACCACCCAGAGGGTCACATTCATGCAGCTTTGCTATGACACAAAATCAGCAGGGCATTTTGGATTTGTAAAAACATTACACTTAATTAAAAGGCAATTTTGGTGTCCATCCATGAAAAAGGACATAGAAAGTTACGTGGCCAGTTGCCCAACGTGCACAACTGCTAAGAGGCTGCAAGGGAAATCGCCCGGACTGTTACAACCAGTGGTGAATCCCTCAGCCCCCTGGAGGGAAATAGCCATGGATTTTATAGTGGAATTACCAGAAAGCAATGGAAACACTGTCATCTGGACGGTTACGGACTTGTTTTCCAAACAGGTGCACTTTATTCGTTGCCAAAAGATTCCCACCGCAAAAGCCTTAGCGAAACTTTTCGTGCAGCACATTTACAGATTGCATGGGGCACCCCAATGCATCATATATGATAGGGGAGTGCAATTTACATCAGCATTTTGGAAGGAATTTTTATCCCTCTTAGGAACCACTCAGGGACTGTCATCTAGTCATCATCCTCAAGGGAACGGTCAATCAGAACGCTCAAACTCAGTACTTGAGCAATATTTAAGATGCTTTATTAATTTCCAGCAGGCAAATTGGACAGACCTACTCCCTTTCGCAGAAGTTGCTTACAATAACGCAGTCCACTCCAGCACAGGCTACACTCCTTTTCACATAGCAACCGGTCAAAGTTTCAACCCTATGCCAGAACTAATCCCA
The DNA here is from genome assembly GCA_023970755.1 of Azemiops feae. Taxonomy (NCBI): domain Eukaryota; kingdom Metazoa; phylum Chordata; class Lepidosauria; order Squamata; family Viperidae; genus Azemiops; species Azemiops feae. The sequence goes on along the minus strand of JALGBA010000486.1, from coordinate 205,793 downwards.
AACGAATCAGAAATCCCATCACTGAAAGAATGGATAGAATAATTACAAAACACCTGGCCAATAGTTAGAAAAGCCTTAGATGAAGCTAGGCAAGCATACGAAACACAAGCGGATAAAAAAAGAGTTGAACCCACACCATTCATTGTAGGAGAAATGGTACATTTGTCTACAAAATACCTAAAATCCCTACAACCTTGTAAAAAACTTGGACCAAAATATATAGGACCTTTTCCAATTAAAAGTATCATAAACCCAGTAACAGTAGAATTAGAACTACCCAAAAATCTCAGACAAATACACCCAATTTTTCACTGCAGTTTGCTGAAAAGAGAACAACAGTCAACCTTACGGCCAAAATTCCCCCCCACCACCACCTCCGATCATAGTGGAAGGAGAACAACACTTTGAAATAAAGGAAATCCTAGACTCTAGGAGGTATCATGGGACAACTCAATACTTAGTAGCATGGAAACACCTCCCCTCCTCACAAAACGAATGGGTCCATAAACGTCATGTCAGAGCCCCAAAACTGTTGAAGAAGTTTCATACAGAGTATCCCAACAAGCCAGACTAATTTTTATACCTGTTTTGTTTTCTCTACAGGTAGATCTCTCTTATTTTTAAGGGGGGGGCAGGATGTCAGAATCCAGTTATATTTCCTTTCTACCTATCTTCTCTGATCTAAAAACCAATCCTTACCCTCCCCTGGATCCTGTCATACTCCCAAGGGGGAGGGGGGAATATGCATGCGGGTTTATGACTTTCACTTCCTCTATTCACTACAAAGTAACCTTTTGTTTATTTGCCTTCGTGTCTGCTATCCATTACAATGTACCAAATTGCCTCTTATCCTATGCCCCTCTGAACGTCTCCTTACCGGGCAGCTAGGGAAGGGGGGTGAAAAGTCACAGACCTCCGTCATCAAAATAAGGTGAGGAGAGCTGGTGAATGATCGTGCACAACAGAGCCAGATTGATGTTATCTTTCCTGGATTTAACACCTAGAGAATTGCTGGTCTGAATCGCCCGGAGGGACTGTGGGGTGGAGTTTGCTTAGGGACACTTTAAAACATCGATTTCTAAGGGAATCCCTCAGATCCTGTCTATTATGCCTACTATCAATTTCTCTTAATAAAAGTTCCTGTTGGAAGAGATTGTTTCCAAGAGTTCTGCTTTCTTAAAGCCAAATTTGAAGAACTTGATCTTTCCTGCTTAGAGTGGTTAGATTTAGGAAATTTAGAAATGGAGCTACTGGAACTTCAGGAAAATACTATCTGGAAAAATAAATTCTGTGACCTGCATGAAACACTAGAGAAGATGGAAGGGATGACAAAGGACAGCACAGTTAGTGCTGAGAACGAAATCCTCAAAGTGTGGAATTCTCTGCCAGATAATTTTAAATCCATGAAAACACTTGGGATTACTTTCCTTACTTTGTTTGGATCATCTTACGCTTGTGAGCAGCTGTTTTCAGCTTTGAATTATATAAAATCTGACACCAGAAGCAGACTAACAGATAACCTGAGTGCTGCATGTGTTGCTCTTAAACTTACAAATTATGAGCCAAGGGTAGATAAATTATCAGCAGGCATACAACAGCAAAAATCACATTAATTCTTTAAAAGCATGCCAAATGCAAACTTACTTTTCAATAAAAACTTGTTTGTATCATTGAAAGCTCTGTTGTTGTGTTTTTGGGAGGTGGAGTGAGTGGGGGATTTTTACTTTTTGCCTCGTTTTACTCTTTTAAAAAGAACGTGCTCCAACGCCCCCCTGCATAGCCAGAAGCCTTGCGCCATCACCATTCTCCTGCCGCGCTGCCCCAGGCCCTCTTTCCCTTCCTCTGAAACAAACAACTGCCCCCAATCCTCCCGTTCCTTCCTTCTGAATTAAAACGAGAGAAAGCCAACTTTTTTCTTTTCTGGTCTTTACATATTTAACCTTCAGAAGGAAGTGGGGAAGAAAACCATCGCGAGACACTCTTCTGTTTAAACTTTTTTTCCTTGTCGCTTTTTGGAGTTTTCATCCTGCTTTTGTGAGATGGCAGTGTTTGGGAGGGGGTGTAGCTGCCCTTCTCCTCCAAGCCATCAGTTGAGCAAGATGCCCACCTGCCCGCGCTCTTCCCCCCTGTCCGAGGCTTTCATTGAGGATTGGCGGGGGGGGCTGTTTGGTTTTTATTCCCCTCCCATCTGCTGGGTGGTTGCAGCAGGTTTTGGTCTCTTCTGTCGTGCTTTGAGATTACCCATGAAGCACGTTTGTTTTTTGGGGGGATCTCCACTCTGGTTGCTAAGCTTGCTTAAACCCTCTTCGACCTCCTCCTCCTCACCGGAGCCCCCCTTTGTCTGCAACCAGCCCCTGCCTCGCCTTGCCCCACGGCAATGGCACCCTTGCCCTGCCACCTCCCTTGCCTCACCTCACCCTGCAGGACGAGCCTCCTACCCACAGCCCCACCCGCCAGAGAACCCCTGGATCTCCTCCAATCCTACCCGGCCCTCACAGGCATCCCTCCCCAGGAGCAACATGGAGGTGGCCACGCCCACCCTGGACAAGCCCATGCTGCCACGACTATCATAGCCATGCCCACTTGATGGCCATGCCCACTCAGTGGCCACACCCCCGGCACCCGGCGATGCATAAGTGGGTTTCGGGTTGCAGTTTGGGCACTCGGTCTCTAAAAAGTTCGCCACCACTGCTATAGGTTTTAGAAAGTTTCAGGTGGATCTCAGCATGTGGGCCTGATCTATGTATTAAATCAAAGAAACCACAAAAGACAATTGGCCAAAAGACAAATGTTTGAAAGAAATATCTACAAGTGTTCTAGAATACACACACACACACACACAGAGAGAGACAAACATATATGTTCTAGAAACACTATATATAGGTTATTTCAGTTGGCATACTCACCATGTCAGTATCTGAAACTGGTCCAAAACTGGTCACATAGATGTTTGTAAAAACTTCAGTTGTACTATCTGGAATAAACAAAGAAAAGAAGATAAAATTATGAGACTATCTGTTTTTTCCTTGGGTGGCTACTGATTTATATACATATTTGGCCCACGGGGCCGCCCCGGAGACAGCGAGGGACCGGCCCCTGCTGCCCGACCCCGCCCAGCCCAGTGGCCCCCCAGGCACATGCACAGGAGGGGGTGAGTGTGTGGGGACCAACAGTATCCAGCAGCAGAGCCTCTGCAGCCCACTGCAACCACCAGGCTGGTCCTCCAAGCAGCAGGTGTTACAGCGGCACTGGCAGAAGGAGGAGTCGGGGAGGGAGGCATGTGATGCAGACTGGCAGACGCGCCTACTCCGTCCCGTCTGTTTTTGCTTGTGGTTGGAGAGCAGGTTGCTGCTGGTCATCTCCTCGGCCCCCTCATGGGTCTTGCCCTTGGCCCACGCATCGATCACGTTCCTCAGCCCTGCCGCAGGCCGCTGCCACCACCAAGGCCACCAGCAACTCACTGCAGGTCCATTTTCCAAGCAGGGAAAGCCTAGGCCCAGCCAGAATCGTGTGCCTCCCCCCACAACACGGCTGGGCCTGGGCAGCCATGGCACCAATGGGGATCTGGCTTTCCCTGCTCGGGGTGGCTCTCTTTTGCCTGCTGGGCTGGGTGTGCTCTACCACCTCCACTCGGGCTTCCTAGCCGGCCGCTTTGCCTCCTTCATGCTGGGTGCCCCTGCAGCTCCAGGCAGTGGCAGCCTAATAGACCTGCGCAAGCTACGCATTTCACACGCGGGCCAAGGGCAAGATTATGAAGGGGCCGAGATGACCAGCAGTGACCTGCTCTCCAACTGCAAGCAAAAGCAGACGGGATGAAGTAGGTGCGTCTGGCAGTCCGCATCATGGGCCTCCCCATCCCCAACTCTGTCTGCTACTGGTGCCGCCGCAGCGCCTGCTGCTTTGAGGGCCGGCCCAGTGGGTGGCAGTGGACTGGGGAGCCCCAGAGTGCGCCGGCTGAGGGCCCAGCAGGCTGGGGGTGCTGATGGACACCATCAGCCCCCATGTGCTCATTGCCCCATGTGCGGGGGCCGATGGTGTCTGGCAGCAGCCACCCCACCCCCTGCCTCACCCTACCTCGCTCCATGGTGACATCCTGCCCTGCTCCCTGCCTTGCCTTAGCCCATGGGACGAGCCTCTCACCCACTGTCCCACCTGCCAGAGACCCCTGGATCCCCCCCAACCCAACCAGGCCCCCACACGTGCCCCCCACACAAGCGATGTTGAGGTGGCAACGCCCACCCAGTTGGCCATGCCCCCACCAGGGCAACCACAATGCTAATGCGGCCCTCAATGAAATCGAACCCTCTGCCTTAAGAGAACAAAAATATTTTATAAAGATCAGAAAATTTTATACAATAATTTTGGATATCTAACTTCCGAGCTTTCAAAGAATTAGTATACATTTGTTAACTGAAGTAATGGAAATTAAACAGTTACATTACTTTTGGAGTCAAGTACAAAAGATTGAAAAGAGACAAGATTATAGGAAGATAAAATGGAAACAGGGAGCCCAGGAAACAAATTCTGTCCTTCAGAAACAAAATTCTTACCATTTTTTGTTTTATATGTTCTGATTAACATAAGTATCTTTTTCATAGATACATTACCAAATGGTCCACTGTCTATTTCCCACATCATAGATACCAAAAGAAATGGTCAAGCCTCAGACTTCCGGTTTGACATCATAGTGACATGGACGCAGGAATCTGCTTTCCGTGCCCGATTTTGCTCTTCAGGGCCCCCTAAAAGGGCCTAAAATCGCCCCGGAGAGGCGATGAAAAAGGAGGGGTGCCTCGTCGATCATGGAGAGATGGTGGTCAATCCGTTTGATCTGAGGAAGGCCCTCCAAACCGGCAGGGGAAAGACTGGCTGCACTCCTGTGGCCAGCCTCCAGCTACAGACAACCGAAGAAAGATGCACTAATTAGCAGATCGTAAACAGCATGTTTGGAACTGGGTGAGAATATTGATCCTTTCTTTACTATTTTACAACTGGATTTCCTGGAAAAATCTCCCAAGAAGCTAAAAACCTCCAAACGCGAGAAGGAAGGGGATTGCAGCCCCACCCTTCCAGGGGAACGGAAATGGCATTTTAATTTTTTTATGGGGGACAGAAACATTCAACATTCAAGTGGAAGTAATATAAAGCTATAGTTTTGACAATTTTGAGAACTGAGAAATTTGTTTTCTCTTTGAAAAAATAAGACAGTCAGGCAAGGCCGATGCCCCATGGCCGAATACACCGAAGAGTTCCGAGACCTGGCTTGCCATCTCAACTGGCCAGAGGACATCTTAGTGAGCTGTTTTAAAGATGGGCTGAATGATGACCTCTACCATGCTTGCACTGCCCAAGGAGCCCCTGCGCACCTCCATGACTGATGCATCCTAGCCGAGGAAGCAGAGATCCACCAAGCCCGGAATCAACACCGCTTTTGTCGGGCGTGGAGACATTCTCCACTGGAGAGGAAACAAGAGGCGACAAAAAACCCTGCAGCAACTCCGTGCTCAACTGCTTGTTTTAAATGCGACAAAGAGGGCCATTGAGCTGCAGAGTGTCGTTTAAAAACTCTGGTGAGAAAAGGAGACCGACCATTTCCCCCCAGCACCCCAGGGAAATGGTGATGAAAATCACTGAGGTCGTGGAGTTCCAACCCACCAAGAAATCAGGAGAAGGAACTCCGACCCCACCGGAGAAGGATCCAGAAACGTTCAACAGTGACTACGATGATGAATCCTTGGTGAGAGAACTCATTGCACCAATTATCATGCCCATAGAACTGCTAATCCCAGGCATGGAGAAGAAAGTGGCCCTGAAGACCTTACTGGACTCGGACTGCATCAAATGTTTAATAAGCCCAACCCTGGTGGGGAATTTGGGGATTTGTGTAAAGAGACTAAAGAAGCCAATTTCATTCTGTCAATTAGACGGGTCTATTGCAAGGGGCGTCCCGGCCATCCTCGCCACAGTACCCATGAAATTAACCATGGGGAACCACAATGAGACTTTGACTTTTATAGGGACCCCTGGCATGGAGTGGCCCCTAGTCCTAGGACTGGCCTGGTTAAAAAAATGGAACCCATGGGTGAACTGGAGAACGGGAGGCTTGAGATTTCCTAGGGGGACACCCCTCTCGCCCGAGAGTTGCCGCAGTTCCAGAGTGAACCCTAAGCGTGAAGTGGTGGCTGCACTCAACGATCAGGAAGTAGAAGGCATACCCTGAGAATACCAGGACCTGGCTGAGGTTTTTAGCGAGAAGGGCTCTGATGAACTATCCCCCCCAACCACCCCACAGTCTGTGCCATTGAAATCATCCCCGGAGCTAAGTTGCCAAAACCCAAGCTCTATTCTATGACCCCCTGAGAGTTAAAACAGCTGCGCTAATTCATAGATAAGAATTTGGCGCACAGTTTCATTCAACCGAGTAGACCAAAAATGGCTGCTTTGGTGCTATTTTGAGAAAAAAAAGATGGGTCTCTTTGTCTCTGCGTGGATTATAAATGCTTGAATGCCATGTGTGGGGGCAATGTATACCCCTTGCCCCTCATGAAAGACATGCTGGCCCACCTCTCAAAGGGGAAGATTTGCTCCAAGTTAGACCTACGAGAGGCATATTACCGGGTTAGACTCAAGGAGTAGGATGAGTGGAAAACCGCTTTCAACTGCCCCCTGGGGTGCTTCCAATTCAAAGTACTTCCGTTTGGGCTATAGGGAGCCGCCGCAGTATTTATGCAACTAATTAATGAGGTCCTTCATGAGCATTTGTACAAGGGGTTTTTGGTGTACCTGGCTGACATATTAATCTACACCGAAACAAAAGCTGAGCATATAAAATTAGTCAGAGCAATTTTAAATAAGTTCCGCGCAGCCAAACTGTATGCCAAACTTTTGAAATGTGAATTCACCAAAGAAAAAATTGACTATTTGGGCTATCGGATTTCTCACGAAGGGGTGGAAATAGACTCAGAAAAGGTTTTGGAGTGGGCCCCACCACACACTCAGAAACAGCTGCAAAGTTTTCTAGGTTTCGCAAACTTTTATCAGCAATTCATCCCCTCCTTCGCTCAGATCGCACTCCCCATTACTAACTTACTGAAAATCAAGGGGGAAAACAAGCTGAAACCTAGCCAGCCGTTAAAATGGACTATGGAATGCCAAGCGGTGTTTGAGAAATTAAAAGGACTTTTTTCCATGGAGCCAGTGCTAAAACACCCAGATCCAGAAAAGCTGTTTGTCATCCAGATACCAGCAACACAGCGGTGGGCGCGGTACTACTCCAGGAAAACCAGGAAGGCCAGTTGCAACCCTGCCGTTACACCTCAAAGAAACTCACAGAAACTGAGCAGCGAAGGGACGTCTGGGAGAAGCTTATGCTGTGCGTTGGGCCCTCCTCACCTGGAGGCACTTCCCGGAAGGGAACAAGATCCCTTTCCAAGTATGGACTGATTATAAAAACCTTGAAACAGTAAAGACCCCCAGGAAGCTGTCCCCTAAACAGGCTTGATGGGCCCAGCACTTCCACTGGTTCAATTTTACTCTCCGGTACTTGCCTGGGGGAAAAAACATTTTGGCAGACACCCTGTCAGGGATGCTGCAATACAACAGCACAAAAGCTGAAATAGTCAAATCGCTGTTACCTGCAAAGCAATTGGCAGCCCCAGTCGCCACGAGGGCTCAAACTAAAAGCATTCTGCCACTGGATAGTACAGCAGCCACCGAATTCAAGCAAGCCCTGGAGAAGGATGAGTGGTTGCTCGGCCACAAAAACCTCTGTTCGATGCGAGAAGGATTACCCTGAGTAGGGGGGAAATTATACATCCTTACGATCCAGAGACTAAAGTTCATGTAACTCTGCCATTAAAAGACGCTTGCTCCTGGGGAGGAAAGCTATGGCAAATTTAGACAGCATACTAAAAAGCAGAGACATCACCCTGCCAACAAAAGTACATATAGTCAAGGCCATGGTTTTCCCAGTTGCAATGTATGGCTGTGAAAGTTGGACCATAAGAAAGGCTGAACGCAAAAGAATTGAGGCCTTTGAACTATGGTGCTGGAGAAGACTCCTGCGAGTCCCTTGGACTGCAAGGCGATCAAACCGGTCAGTCCTAGAGGAGATCAACCCTGACTGCTCCTTAGAAGGCCAGATACTGAAGTTGAAACTCAAGTACTTTGGCCACCTAATGAGAAAGAAGGACTCACTGGAGAAGAGCCTAATGCTGGGAAAGATTGAGGGCAATAGAAGAAGGGGACGACAGAGAATGAGGTGGCTGGATGGAGTCACTGAAGCAGTAGGCGTGAGCTTAAATGGACTCCAGAAGATGGTAGAGGACAGGAAGGCCTGGAGGAACATTGTCCATGGGGTCGCGATGGGTCGGACACGACTTCGCAACTAACAACAACAACTCTGCCATGATTTGAAACTAGCAGGACATTTTGGGTTTGTGAAAACCCTCCACCTCATAAAGAGGCAGTTTTGGTGGCCATCTCTAAAAAAGGACATTGAGAGCTATGTAGCCAGTTGCCCCATTTGTGCAGCAGCTAAATGGAGACAAGGAAAAATGCATGGTCTCCTGCAGCTGGTTGCAAAACCTTCAGCACTCTGGAGAGATATCTCTAAGGACTTTATCGTAGAGCTACCAGAAAACACAGGAAACACTGTCATTTGGGTAGTAATGGATTTATTCTCCAAGCAAGTCCATTTCATTCCTTGCCAGAAAATTCCAACTGAAAAAGCCTTGGCTAAGATGTTTGTACAACATATCTATCGGCTACATGGGGCCCCACAACATATAATCTCAGATAGAGGGGTCCAATTCACCTCCAAGTTCTGGAGAGCCTTTTTGGACCTATTGGGCACTGACCAGGGTCTGTCATCCAATCATCATCCTCAAATGAATGGGAGGACACAATGAACGAACTCAGTACTAGAACAATACCTGAGATGCTTCACAAACTATCAACAGGACAATTAGATCTACTACTGTTCACTGAAGTAGCCTATAACAGTGATGGCGAACCTTTTAGAGACCGAATGCCTTCAGCCTCCCACCCCCTACTATTATGGAGCAGCTACGTGCTGAGAATGCTCAGCTCTCCCAGCAGCTGGCTTTGTTGGCAGCCCAACAAAGCACACATCCCTGCTGCTCCACCACCCAGGAGAAAATGCCAAGTTGCGATGCCGGACAAATTTGATGGCAATCCGGACATGTTTCCTGTTTTCATGGGACAATGCCATCTGTTTATCAGTATGAGAGCGGCTGATTTCCCCACTGACCGGGATAAAGTGGGGTTCATGATAAGCCTTCTCTCTGGTGCTGCAGCTTGTGGGGGCACACCCCTGCTAGCCCAACCTAGTCCATTGTTGGACAATTTTGTGGGGTTTTGTGATTATATGCGGATGATGTACGAGGACCCCATTAAGACACAGACTGCTACCCGACATTTGTAAGCTCTGAGGCAGGGCCGACGCCCCCTACAGGGCTATATCAGTGATTTTCGGCTGCTTAGCCAGGATTCAGCCTGGAATGAGGCTGTGCTCGTGGACGCTTTCCAGGATGGATTGTCGGAGGAGATGTTGGATGAGCTGGCCCATGTTGATGTTCCCCCATACCTCAATGGGCTCATCCATCTCTGTCTGCAGATTGACGCTCGGCTGCAGCAGCGAAGGAGTCGCCGTGCCACCCCAGAGACCCGTGCGGCGCCCATTGTGTGTGAGACCCCGGTCCAGAGGGAGGAGCCAATGGAGTTAGGTGCTGCCAGGCCTCGCCTATCAGTGGCAGAGATGAAAAGGTGACGTTTGAGGGGGTTGTGTTTTTACTGTGGGGACCCTGGGCATTTGGCTGCTTTCTGCCCCAAGAAGCGACAAAGAGCGTCTGTGACCGAGCCTGCCCCGAGAAAGCCACCTGCTCCTCTGTCGGGAAATGGCCCGAGCCCGACCTGAAGGGCATTTTGGGTCAGGCATCCAGCAAAACCGAGCGACACCCTTCAGATGCTGCCCACGGACCTCGACGGCATCTGATATTGGAGGCGCGCCTGATTCTCCCCGGGTTGCCCAAGGGGATTCCCGTCCATGCGTTGATTGACTCTGGGGCCACCACGAACTTTATGGATGCAGCATTTGTGGCCAAATGGGCGGTTCCCCAATGCCCGGTGGAACCGCCCATGTTAGTGGAGACTATTGATGGTCGAGTGCTCCTATCTGGGCCAATTAAGGCCGCCACGCAAGCCTTAAAAATGGGCAGCCAGTAATTATTTACTAAGGCAAAACATGGCTGTGAAAATTTTTGGGAGGCATGTGCAAACCTGACTGGAAGCTCAAAGTGACATCAAACATCTAAAAATAATTGGCACAGAATATTGGACATTATAAATTTCTTTTCTACCTAACACAACTTTTGCCCTGGCTTTAGATCTTCATGGTTGAAAGGCTCCCCTTTTGGGAGCCACTGCAGGGATATTTTTCTGCTGCCTCTATTAGTGTCTTCTCCTTTCTGCATTAACAGTTTAAAAGCTTGTTTCCCCACATCCTGGAGCACCCATAGAAGCACTCATCAAATCTTCCTGAACAGATCAATTTTTAATCTTGTGCTAATAAAAGTGTGTCACCCACACTTATATGGCACAAAGGGAGGATTGTAGGAAGACAGCACCCCCCAGAGAAAGAAATATTTTGGAGATATTAAAAAAAAACAGAATATATTTCCCCAAAGGAATAATAGAAAATCTTAGGCAGAAACCCCACCCCCAAAAGTCTCTCTGCCCCAAGCACAGGCCAGGTCTGTAGAAATGCAGATTTGATAATCCATTCAGAAAGACTGGAGCCAAGAAGCTTAGATGTCAACGCTGCTAACATTGGATGTTCTTGCTTTGACAAAATATGCAGAGCTGTGTGGTATTTTTAGAGTTAACTTAAATCATGCTGGGAGGGGAGGAGAAAGAGTGTGTGTGGGGATTACTTTAGATAAGAAGCCCGCTACAGAAACGGAAGGGAAACTTTGCCCTTCAAACTGATTGGAGAACGTGATTTATGACAGCAAATTAAGGGAGGGAAATATGCTAGCAAAATATGTGCTATGGGGAGGGGAATTCAGATCTTGGCATTCCTCCATGCCGTGCCGACACTTTGTTACATGAATAAAGACTTTTTAGGATAAACAATGCCTGGAAGTTCTTTGAAGTGTTTCATTAGTCGGAACCTTGACATCATGCCAAGATCTGAATTCTTTTCAAACAACCTGGGGTCCTGAACTCCAGCCGCTTTCTCTAGTCTTGAGAGAAGCTGGCAAAGATTCAGGAGAAAATTTCATTATGGGAAGAGGGAATCTGCTTGAAGGCAATGACCTGGCAGCTGCTGATACCCCAGAGGGGGAAGCAACAGACAGCATGCTGTGGGAAGATGAGTTTTGGCAGATAAAAGCAGAACCCACTCAGCTAGGAGAGCTGATCTGGCTGTCAGCCCGGGCCCAGCCCAGTGGAGACTCCAGATGCCTCGAGACTGCCTGGCCACCCTCAATGGCAAAAGCAGACCGGTGGAGAGCTACCAGATCGTCTGCCACTGAAGGTTCAGGTGAGTCACTGGAAAGATTTGAAAAGCTAGAAGTGAGAAGCAGAAATCAACTCCTGCAGAGAGGAGCCTACAGTCCCTCCATTGCAGATCAGACAGCCTTCCAGACCCTGTCTTCCCCTGCCAGGGACTCCAGCCCTGAAGAGAGAGGGAATCCCAGTCTGAGGCCTCTGCAGCAATGGGGAGTTTGGCATCCCCTGCAGGTGGATGGTCAGCAGCCTCTGAGCTTGCCACAGCTAATAGAGGCCTTGCAACAGCTTGGGGTGGTACAGAAGCCAGGAGATCAGCAGCTGGTGGGAGGATGACCACAGCAAGGAGATTGGTCACTGCCCCCAAACGTACAGCAACCGCTGAGGGGCCTACAGCAGCAGGGGGCGTGGCCATAGCCCCTGAACGTGCAACCCCTGGGCATGCAGCAGCAGTCAGGATGGGACCAGCAGCAACTGGGGGTGCAACAGCCACAGTGGGGGGCTCCACCTTTCAGAGCAACCTTCGATGGGGACCCAGAAAAGCTGATTTTCTTCCTCAATCAAGTGCGCTCTCATTTGAACCGCTCGGCCTATCTCTACCCGGACCCAGGCGCCATGGTCGATGTGATTGCGTCCAGCCTAGAGGGAGAAGCATCCGAATGGCTGAACAATTTATATAATGAGCAAGCCCCCGAATTGGAAACCCCCACCTCTTCCTCCTAGGGCTGAGAGAAAGATTTGAGGACCCATCCCTTGGCCTCAAAGCAGGAGAACAAATCCACAAAATAAAACAAGCCGGCAGGCCTGCCCTGGAGTACGTACAAGAGTTTCGCAAGATAGCAGGTCAAATAGAGGGGTGGCCTGAGCAATCCCTAATCCGTCACTTCATTGAGGGATTAGACGACCACCTCTCTCAGGCCTGCATCTATCAAGCAGTACCTGATCAGCTGCAAGAATGGTATCAGGGAGCGGTGAAGCTAGACGTTCAGCTCGCCTGCTATAAGAAGCCTCCCCCACCTGAATCTGAGCCAAAGCCAGAGCAACCCGAACGGCAATCACCCCCACGAAAACCTCCAACTACTGCGATGGCTGAAAGATCCAGGCCACCTGCAGGCCCGTCAATTAAGTGTTTCCGATGCAGACAGGAGGGACATCAAGCAGCAAACTGTCCAGTCCCCTATCCCCGACTACAGAGCAGACCGGAACCAATGGCGAGAAGGAAACCTGCCCAGTGGCTAACGAGAGAGAAATCCAACCGGGTCACGCAGGAACCTGTTGCCCAGGTTACACCCCCCACACAGGAGGATGCCGGGACTCCGGGTGGACCCGCCCATGCTCTACCCTCCTTTGACAGCGACGACGAAGGAGAGAATGACCCGATGGTGAGTCGACACGTCCTGCCTTTTTCACTGCCCGCCAAACTTATAATACCTAAGTCGGGGGCACAAATAGACTTAAAAGTGCTAATCGATTCTGGATGCTCCCGATGCATCATTAGTTTGTCATTTGCCATGAAATTGGGTATACGAGCAAAACTGCTCTCCATCCCCATGAGGTTGGAGCAAGCCGATGGCTCCCTGATGGGAGGGACTCTTGTCATGCAATTAACTGAGCTCCTACGCCTAGAAATAGGTGAGCACTGGGAGTTTATTCACTTCCTGGTGGCTCCAAAAATGACTGAGGCTGTGATCCTAGGGCTAGCCTGGTTGGACAAATGGAAACCGTTTATCTGGTGGGAGAAAGGAATGAGAACTGTGAGACTACCTATAGGGCCTAAACCCCCCACTGATTCAACCGACGTTGCGGGACACTTTAAGCCACCTAATGAGCGAGCGCACATGGCTGTCTCACTGCCGCCAGACGGGCCAATCATCCCCAGCAAGTACCGGGCGACCTGGCAGAAGCATTCAGTGAGAAAGAATGCGATGCCCTGCCCCCTCACAGATCCAATGACTGCTTTATCGAACTGTTGCCGGGAGCCAAACTCCCACGACTGAGAATGTATGCTATGTCCCCCCTCGAAATGGAGGAGATGCAGCGATACGTGAACAAAAACCTAGCGAGGGGTTCATTGAATGGGCCAAATCTACCGTGGGAGCCCCTGTGTTATTTAAAGAAAAAAAAGATGGGTCTCTTCGTCTTTGTGTGGATTATAAAGGTCTGAACGCGGTGAGTGTGGAAAATAAAAACCTCCTCCCCTTCTTAAGGACTTACTAACCCACCTGGCTAAGGGGAGCATCTTCACTAAATTAAGACCTGAGAGAGGCATATTACCGGGTGAGAATAAAGGAGGGAGATGAGTGGAAAACTGCCTTCAACTGCCCCATGGGGAGCTATCAATTCAAAGTCATGCCATTTGGACTACAGGGGGCCCCATTCGGATTCATGCAGTTGATTAATGAGGTCCTACATGATCACTTGTACAAAGGGGTTCTGATGTATCTTGATGCTATCCTGATATACAGCACAAATATGACTGATCACATAAAGCTGGTGAGAGAAGTGTTAAAGAAACTATTGAATGCCAAGCTTTATGCCAAATTGTCAAAATGTGAATTTCACCAGACCCGATTAGATTATCTCAAATACAGAATTTCCAACGAGGGCGTTGAAATGGATCCAGCCAAAGTGAGAACTATAATTGAGTGGCAACCCCCAAAGACTCGCAAACAGCTTCAGAGTTTTTTAGGTTTTGCCAACTTCTATTGTCAATTCATCCCCTCCTTTGCCGAGATTGCCGTACCCCTTACAGAACTACTCAAAACAGGCAAAGGAGGAGGAAAACCATAACTGGGTCAGCCACTTACAGTACATGGACTATGAGCTGTCAAAAAGCTTTTGAGAATTTAAAAAGACTATTTGCTGCTGAACCGGTCCTAAAGCACCCCTGCCCAGGGGAACCCTTTGTAATCCAAGCTGACGCCAGCGACGTGGCAGTGGGAGCTGTATTACTGCAAAAGAACAAAAGTGGAGTTCTACAACCCTGCGCCTACACCTCTAAAAAATTTACTGAAAGCGAGAGAAGATGGGGAATCTGGGAGAAGGAGGCCTTCGCTATTAGGTGGGGACTGTTAAACTGGCGACACTATCTAGAAGGGAGCAAGGTGCCATTTGAAGTATGGACAGATCACAAAAATCTAGAAGCACTGAAAACTCCCCGCAAACTGTCCCCAAAGCAAGTGCGGGGGGCACAGTACTTTAACCGCTTCAACTTCACTCTTAAAGTACATACCGGGAGGAAAAAACTTCCTAGCTGATGCGCTATCCCGATTACCCCAGTACAAAAGCGAACGTGAGGTTAACAAGGCAATTATCTCCAATCCACAAACTGCAGCTCAACTTACGCCTCGCAGGGTCCCTAATCCTGATGACTCTGGGGTAAAGAAGATAAAGCAAGAGCTCCTCACAGATCAATGGTTCAAAGATAATCAAACCTCCCTAACATGCAGGGATGGTTTGGCTTACAAGGGGGGAAAACTGTATCTGCCTGAAGCCCTCCGTCTTAATGCTCTCAAACACAGCCATGACGTAAAACAGGCTGGGCACTTTGGATATTTAAAAACTCTACACCTCATCCACCGGCAATTCTGGTGGCCGGGGCTAAAGCGAGATGTTGAGAACTATGTCAGGAGTTGTACTGTATGTGCCACAATGAAAAGAATTCCAGGGAAACCCTCCGGGCTATTGCAACCAGTGGTAGACCCCTCTCAACCATGGGAAGAAATAGCTATGGACTTTATAGTAGACCTACCTGAAAGTAGGGGAAATAATAATTTTGGACAGAGGGGTGCAGTTCACAGCGAAATTTTGGAGGAGTTTTCTTAAATTAATTGGATCATCTCAAGGCTTATCATCTGCTTTTCATCCAGCTACCGATGGGGCTGCAGAATCCGCTAACAAAATGGTGGAGCAATATCTCAGATGCTACGTTTCCTACCAACAGACAAACTGGACTGACCTTCTCCCTTTCACCGAGGTGGCTTACAATAAATCTGTTCACAGCAGTACTGGCTACACGCCTTTCAGAGTAGCCACAGGAAAAGAGTTCAGCCCAATACCTGAATACCCTCAGGTGCCCTCCGCCTCCCAGACACTTGATCAATGGGGAAGAAGTTTGGAGAAACACGAAAACTGCGTTAAGAAAGTCTTCCGAGACCTATAAAAAGCAGGCTGATAAAAAGAGGGCTCCCCAAAGAACATTCCAAGTCGGGGAAAAGGTTTATCTGTCAACTAAATATTTACGCCTCAAATTGCCCAGCAAGAAATTGGGACCAAAATTCTTGGGGCCTTTCCCCTTCGTAAGGATCATCAACCCCATCACAGTAGAATTAAAACTCCCTAGGCTTTTAGGGAGGATTCACCCTGTCTTCCATTGCAGCTTGTTAAAACCTTGTCGGGGCTCCACTTTAACACCTTCCCCCTAAGAAGGCACCCGGGCCCCTCGTAGTAGTGGGTCAGACTTATTATGAAGTGAAACATATTCTTGACTCTAGAATTTTTAAAGGAAAATTGCAGTAGCTAGTACAATGGAAGGGGTACTTGCTGTCCGAAGCTACTTGCATGAAATATAGCGATGTGAAGGCTGACCGACTCATCAAAAAGTTACATGAGAAAAACCCCAACAAACCAAGAGATAATCCCTTTCATTTACTGCTTTTAATGCTTTCATTTACATACAGGATCTATCCTTTTTGTAAGGGGGGCCGGATGTCAACACTGCTAACATTGGATGTTCTTCCTTTGAGAAAATATGCAGAGCTGTGTGGTATTTTTACAGTTAACTTAAATGACACTGGGAGGGGAGGAGAAAGAATGTGTGTGGGGATTACTTTAGATAAGAAGCCCGCTACAGAAATGGAAGGGAACCTTCAAACTGATTGGAGAACGTGATTTATGACAGCAAATTAAGGGAGGGAAATATGCTAGCAAAATATGTGCTCAGGGGAGGGGAATTCAGATCTTGGCATTCCTCCATGCCGTATCGACACTTTGTTACATTAATAAAGACTTTTTAGGATAAACAATGCCTGGAAGTTCTTTGAAGTTTTTCATTAGTCGGAACCTTGATATTAGAGCTGAAGGGATTAGAAACACAAAGATCCCTAGAACCAACAACCCCTTACCCAAAAAATCCAACACATGACATAGCCATCAGCCACAGTCCCAGGGAAGCAGGACATGACCTTTAGGACATAATATGATTAACTCACCACCATCAGAATACAAAAAGGGCACACTGAACCTCAGGTCAAAGTTCATGCCACAGGAACAACTCCAAACACAAAAGCCCAAGAAGATATAAAAACCGACCACTCACAGCAACATGTGGTCAGCTGCTCCAGAGCCACATGTCTTGTGGTTCTGCTCTTCAATAAACTACAACCTTCTTTCTAAAGCAGTCTCCATTTTGTTTATTCCTGGCTTGGACTGGACCCTGATGAAGATTTTTCTTTCAACAATTTCTTTTTAAGAAATCTCTTTTTAGGAGATGCTTTGCTCTTAGCCCTTAACTTCCTGCCTTGAAAAAACAATCCTGTCTTCCCTGTTTACTCCCTGCCTTCTTGTTCTCTAGGTTTCTCCCACTTCAGCTGTCCTCCCAAGAATTCGAACTCTTGAGGCAATCACTGCTTCAAACAGGATTCCATCTCCCTGGAGAGGCCTTCTTCACCCTTCGATCGTTGGACTCTCCGGACCATTGCTCTGATGGGAACTCCTCCATACGTGCAATAGTTGCGGCTCCCCCGGTAGTGCAGTTGAGCTACCGGGTTGAGCATCGTGCAGACCTCGCCTTCTGTAACGACCCACTTCAGCTGTCCTCCCAAGAATTCGAACTCTTGAGGCAATCACTGCTTCAAACAGGATTCTTTTATTTGGGGATCAGTAACAGTGCGGGATCAAGGCGAGGACTGAGGTAAAAGCTCGCTAACAATGTATAGTCATCCAAGCTGTAAAACCCCTCCCACCAAAGCCGTGTGGGGATTTGAATTGTTTCTAATCAGCTGGCGTCTCGGGGTGATCAGCCGTTGCTTTTGTTGCACGACTTCCTAGCTTCGCTGACATCCGGCTCGTCACGATCGTCCTCGGAGAGCGACCATACCCCTCCCCATGGCAATCAGGAAAGGAAACAGAACAAATACAAACATGCAAGTAACGCTGGGCTGCCCCCTCCCACAACAGAATGGCAGGTCCCAAAGATGGAAGGACAGAAAGAAGGTAAGTAAAATAGGGAACCGTTTGGGACCTGACATCTGCCCCCCCTTCAAAAAGGAGTGAGATTCACCTAGAGAAAAAGAAAAAGAAAAAAGAAATAAAAGAAAGGGGGGGACAACAACAATGTTATTTAGGTTTATCAGGAAACAGTGTATGAAAACATTTAAGAAATTGAGGAGCTCGAACATGTTCTTTGTAGACCCATTCCCTCTGGGAACCGGGGAGGTCTTTCCAAGACACGAGGTACTGAGTTTTCCCATGGTGGGTTCTAGAGTCTAAGATGTCATGGACCTCAAAATGTTGTTCTCCCTCAATCAAGATAGGGGTAGGAAGAGGGGGAGCAGGTGGCCTGAGGTCAGAGGTAATTTCTGGTTTCAGCAAACTGCAATGGAAGACTGGGTGGATTTTCCGTAGATTCTTTGGTAGGTCTAATTCAACAGTTACAGGGTTTATAGTTTGTTTAATTGGGAAAGGACCCACAAATTTTGGGCCCAATTTCTTTGAGGGTTGTAGCGATTGCAAATATTTAGTGGAAAGAAATACACGTTCCCCAATGTTGAACGGTTTTTGTTCATTTCTTTTCTTATCAGCCTGGGTTTTGTAAGCTTCCCTAGCCTCATCTAGAGCCTTCCTGGCCAAGTATTCTGTAGTTGCTTAATCCATTCCTGTAGCAAAGGGATTTCGGGCTCTTTAAGAGGAAGTTCCGGCATGGCTACAAAAGTCTGCCCATTGGTGACTTGAAATGGGGCAAATCCAGTGCTAGAATGTACAGCATTATTATAAGCCACTTCGGCAAATGGTAACAAGTCTGACCAGTCATTCTGCTGGTAGTTAATAAAACATCTCAGGTACTGTTCCAGGACAGAGTTTAATCGTTCTGTCCCCCTGTTCGTTTGAGGGTGGTGAGAAGATGAGAGGCCCATTAAATTCAGATATGCTCTCCAGAATTTAGAAGTTAACTGGACCCCTCTATCAGTAATTATCCTTTAGGGGGCGCCATGGAACCGATATTTTGTACAAAATGTTTCACCAAAGTTTTTGCCGTGGGAATTTTTGAGCATAGGATGAAATGTGCCTGTCTGGAAAACAGATCTGTAACCACCCAAATAACCGTATTACTAGCACTTTCGGGTAGCTCCACAATGAAGTCCATGGAAATCTCTCTCCATGGTGCCGAAGGGCTTGCTACCAGTTGAAGTAGTCCTGGGCTCTTCCCTTGGTGCCATTTCACTGCTGCACACGTGGGGCAGCTAGCTACGTAACTCTCAATATCTTTTTTGAGTGCTGGCCACCAAAGTTGTTTCTTAATCAAATGTAATGTTTTCACGAATCCGAAGTGTCCGGTGATTTTTGAATCGTGTCCAGCCTGCATCACCTTAATTCTCATTTCAGCCGGGACATAGATTTTCTCCCCCACCCAGGCTAGTCCATCCTTTATATTACATACATTTTTATGGTTGCGGTGGCACTCGTCAGTTTCTAGTGCTGACTTGAATTCATGCGAAAGAGTTTCGTTCACCGGAACTTTCAATTTTGATTGGGCCCTGGTGGTAACAGGAGCCGCTAATTGGTGAGGGTATAAGAAGGGCTTAGCGATCTCAGCTTTCTTGCTGTTATATTGAGGTAACCTAGAAAGAGCGTCAGCTAAAAAATTCTTCCCTCCAGGGAATAATGGATAGTGAAATTAAAACAGTGAAAATATTGAGACCATCTTGCCTGCTTGGGTGAAAGTTTCCTAGGTTCTTATGATCTGTCCATACTTGGAACGGTATTTTATTCCCATCAAGAAAATGTCTCGGCTTCCGGTTCCGGATCGTGGCACGCGCAGTCGCACGGAGAGAGCCATCTCTCCCACCGGCTGCTTTCCCTTCGCCGGTAGACCCTTAACCGGGTCGAAAGTCGCCCCGTAGAGGCAACCACCGCTTGAGGAGGCTCCTGCTTGACTGGGGAAGAGCGGCAGCTCTCCCTAGTTCGAGCTATCTCCTTAGGGCCGTCGGAGGAAAAGATCAGCCAACAAAATGGACGATCACTTCCCCGCACCAGCTGAAAGCCAGAAGAACAACTAAGCGTAAAGAACCCCCGTGGAGAATCCGGGTGAGACCTTTCCTACCCCTTTTTTCCCTAATTACTCTCCTGTCAAAAGCTTTTGTGTTTGAATTACTTCCCTGCTGTGAGGGAGCAGCGTTTGGGCATTCGGGAAAAACAGCTTTGGAAAAAAAAAAAAAAAAAACCAGTTAATTTTTATGGACTACTTAAATTTTGGAATACTGAGGGGACCTGAAAACATTTTATTCTTGATTATTATTGTTATAACTACGCATCTATTACTTTGGAGAGGCCTTTCTTCATCTTTTTCAGCACGAAAAATAAAAAATCTATTAATTTGGAAAGAAAAAAAGATTTTATGGTCTGCTGAGGACATCTTGTGTCGAAAAGTGGTACTGCAACTGTATATTTTTTTATGGCTGGGAATGGCAATGACCTTCAAAAGATGATAAGCATAAGATAACTGAAACAGCTGGTCTATTGAAAATTGGAGGTGAACATTTGTTTGATTTCTACGAAATAGAGCCTTCTCTAAAAGATTAAAAAATCTTTCTACTACTGATATGGAACCTAACACACAGCTGGACTATGAGCTCATATTGGAAAAAATTTTGGAAGCCACAGAGGATATGAACTCTTACTTTCAAACTTTGACAGATCAAATTATAGACCGAAAGACAGCGCAGAAGAAGCAGATTGGCGCCAAAGAGATTAGTGAACAATATGTACAACCTAAAGAGGAACCACGTCAACAACTCAACTATGAAACTACACTGAGAGAAACTGTGGAAACCAAAGAACAAATTAACTTTATACAACTCCAAACGCAATCTATGGAGAAGCCTGATGATCAAAGAATAACCTTAACGGAGATGTCTGAAGCATTAACATCAACAGAGACTGACACTCAGATACAAGTTATTGAAAATTGTGAAAAGGTGGATAAACAACTGGCAAATATAACATGGAATAAAACGGCTTTTACCATCCAAAGGCTACTAGAAGAAAGGAAAGAGAACTTTGACCAATTTGAAGCGTTAAAGAATATGGACCTTTTAATATTGTGGTTTGATGATGCAGGAATTTTATTATGGAAACCGTTATGGCACAGAAAGAAACCTAGAGTTAGATTTAAAAATGTACTTTAAAGTTTTATTTAATGGGTTTAAAAAGGCTTTGATTTTTTGACTGAGTTAATAACTAATGGAGCACGTGAAATTTCTAAGAGGATACCCTTTGTAACAATACTTTGTTTTAGACATGATAATTACTGGAGAGGTAAACTTTATTTACTGGTTTAAAAAGATTTTCATAGATATAGATGAATTGATAGAATATATACTTAAATTAGATAGAAATCTATTTGTTGGTTTGATATTTTTACTTTAAGATAATTATTTTGAAATAGAAGGAGAATAAGAGGGATGGGTGACAAGAGAAGAAATGGTATTAATGAAGAAAATATAAGAATATTACTGCGGAAATAATATACCAGATATAATTACTATGTAAAAAAAAAAGGATACCCGAAGTGTTAATAATATGTCTATCTAAGGCCAATTGGAATATGGTAATTGTAAGTTAGTAAAGCTTAAAAACAGGACCTGGATCTTTAGAATTGAAATGTGAGTGATATTTGATAGGATTGTTTGAAGCTTATATAGAAATGTATTAATCTGAATATGCAAGACTAAATGAGGGAATTAGAGAGGGAATTTTAAATGAATTGATTTGGGCTATATATTTGTGATTGTTTTTCTTTTCTTTTTTTTGGATGTTCAATATACCCACCTCCACGGTGGTTCCTAAGCACTCTGATGTAACCCTTTTACCCCTATAAAAATCCAATAAAATATATTTTTAAAAAAAGAAAGAAAATGTCTCCAAGTTAGCAACACCCACCGTACTGTGTAGGCTTCCTTCTCCCAGGATGCCCACCTTTGCTCCATCTCTGAAAGTTTTCTGGAGGTGTAAGCGCACAGTTGTAACTGCCCCCCTTTGTTCCTCTGTAGTAATACAGCACCCACGGCCACGTCACTAGCATCTGCTTGTATTATTAAAGGTTGCTCTGCTTCAACACTGGTTCCATAGAGAAAAGGGTTTTTAGTTTTTCAAATGCCGCTTGGCATTCCCCTGTCCAATTGATAGGTTTGCTAGGCTTTGGTTTATCCCCTTTAGTTTTTAATAAATTTGTAATAGGAAGAGCGATTTGTGCGAATGAGAGAATAAACTGCCTGTAGAAGTTCGCAAACCCCAGAAAACTTTGAATTTGTTTTCGAGTTTTAGGAGGAGCCCAGTCTAATACGGCTCTTACCTTTTCTGGGTCCATCTCTATTCCTTGGTGCGATATGCAATACCCCAAATAGTCAATGCAACTTTTGTGAAATTCGCACTTTGATAGTTTAGCGGAGCGCAGTTTCTCTAATACAGCCCTGACTAGCTTAGTGTGTTCGTCTTGGGATTCTGTATATATGAGGATATCATCTAGATAAACTAGGACTCCCTTATAGAGGTGTTCACGTAAGACCTCGTTAATTAGTTGCATAAAAACTGCAGGTACACCTTGTAATCCGAATGGGAGGACCCTAAACTGGAAGCATCCCAGGGGGCAGTTAAACGTGGTCTTCCACTTGTCTCCTTCCCTAAATCTTATGCGGTAGTATGCCTCCCTTAAATCAAGCTTTGAGAAAATTCTGCCCTTCGACGGATGTGCTAACATGTCCTTCATCAACGGTAACAGATATACATTTTCCACACAGACTGCATTGAGGCTTCTATAGTCTATGCAGAGACAAAGAGAGCCATCTTTTTTTTCTCGGAATAATACAGGGGCTGCCACTCGAGGTTTGGTAGGCTCAATGAACCCCCGCTCTAAATTCTTATCTATAAATTTTTTTAATTTGTCCAGTTCCCTAGGGGTCATAGAGTACATTTTTGGCTTTGGTAACTTCGCCCCCGGGATGATTTCAATCGTGCAGTCTCTGGGTCGATGAGGGGGAAGTTCGTCCACCCTCTGCTCACTAAACGCCTCAGCCAAATCTCTGTACTCCATTGGAAGGCTTTGCCTCTCTGGCTCAGTAAGGACAGCGGTAACCTCTGGTTTCGTTTCACCCCCCTTGTCAAGATCATTACAGGGGTTTAGAGTCTCTTTTTTCTGGAATCTGAGTTTCCCCTCCCTCCAGTCCACCATGGGGTTCCAATTTTTTAACCACGTTAACCCCAAGACTAGTGGTCATTCCATTCCAGGGGCCACAATAAAAGCTAGAGTTTCTGTGTGGCTTCCTAGGTTGATGTGTAAGGAACTAGTGACAAAGCTGGCAGGCATCCCCCCTGCGACCGAACCATTCAATTGGTGAAATGTGATCAGAGTCTTTAGTCTCCTAAGGGGCACTCCCATTTTCCTAACTAGTCCTGGGCCCATCATGCACTGAGTGCAGCCTGAGTCTAGTAAGGTGGCTAGTTTCACGGTCCTTCCTGTACCCGGGATAGACAGATTTACGGGCACCATTATTGGATCGATTGGCCTACTCACCAACGGGTTTTCCTCTTCCTCATCTTCCACAGCTCCGAGATCCTCGAAATGTGGGGCCATAGCTCGACCTTCTTGGTTGCGGTGCCAAGAGACCTCGGTGGCTTCGGCGGCCCTCATGGCAGTCTCTTTAGAGTGTGGCAGGGTTTGCAAAGGTCTACCAGTCGATTGATGATCTCCCCTCCTTGTAGGTATCTTTGCCCGACATTCTGTGGCCCAATGCCCTTCTTTCCCACATTTAAAAAAGGCAGTGCTGCGGGGTGAGATAGGCAGTGCTTGTGTGGGTTCCCTTTGGTTTTCTGAGTGTGAGGTGAAATTTAACTTCACCGGTCGGTGTAAGTGCTTACATTGATAAATTTCTACCTCTTCCGTCAGCAGGCACCAGTCATATAACCGTCCTGGGGCCCCACGGGCTACACGGGCATTGTAGAGGTCCTCATTAAATCCATCCTGGAAGCACCTTACCAGGATGTCCTCTGGCCAATAGAGGTGGCTAGCTAACTCTCTAAATTCCTCCGTAGACTCTGCTACTGGTCGTCTGCCCTGCTTTACTGTTTTTATACGCTCCCGGGCTTTTTTATCAGCTAGTCGGTCCTCAAAGTGTCTGCGGAGTGCAGTCATAAACTGATTAAAATTCCACAGTTCAGGTACGTTACAGTTATAGAGGGTGACCATCCAGTCAGCGGCTGCCCCTTCCAGGGCTAACGTGACCACCCAGACTTTCTCCACATCAGTAGGTAACATTTCCCCGTAAATCTGCATATACGTGAACACCTGTGCAAGGAAGAAACCCAGCCGCTTTGGGTCCCCATCAAATTTTGCCCCAATTGGGATGGTTTTGCTTCTGCTGGCTGAAGTGGTCGCCCTCTAGTTGCCTGAATTTGACACCCCGAGTACTGGGCTGTGGTCTGGGCTGCCGTGGCCCCTCCCTCTCTGGTTGCCAATTCCTCAACCTCCAACTCTTCTCCCCCCAATTCTGCCTCGGATTTCTGGCCCTCCTGCAGTTGTAATTTGAATTCATCTAAGGCTCTCCTTACGTATTCCATTACTGCCTCCATAATTTCTGATTTTGATTCCTCCTTCCTCCCCTTTCTGTCCCGGGGGCAGGGCTGGACCCCTTCTTCTTTCTCCTCCCCCCTCAGTTCAGGGTAACATTGGAATCTCTTTCCTCCTAGCCTTCGGATTTACCGACTCCAAGGGACCATCTGGCTTGGTCCCCTTCATCGGATGGCCCAGCCGCTTCCATCTCCCTGGAGAGGCCTTCTTCACCCTTAGATCGTTGGAGGTCTCTGGACCATTGCTCTGATGGGAACTCCTCCATACGTACAATAGTTGTGACTCCCCTGGTAGCATAGTTGCATCTCCGGGTTGAGCGTCGTGCAGACCTCGCCTTCTGTAACGACCCACTTCAGCTGTTCTCCCAAGAATTCGAACTCTTGAGGCAATCACTGCTTCAAACAGGATTCTTTTATTTGGGGATCAGTAACAGTGGGGGATCAAGGCGAGGTCTGAGGTAAAAGCTCGCTAACAACGTATAGTCATCCAAGCTGTAAAACCCCTCCTACCAAAGCCGCGTGGGGATTTGAATTGTGTCCAATCAGTGGTGTCTCGGAGTGATCAGCCGTTGCTTTTGGCACGCGATTTCCTGGCTTTGCTGACATCCGGCTCTTCGCGATCGTCCTCGGAGAGCTATCATACCCTTCCCCATGGCAATCAGGAAAGGAAACAGAACAAATACAAACATGCAAGTAATGCTGGGCTCCCCCCTCCCGCAACAGAATGGCAGGTCCCAAAGATGGAAGGACAGAAGGAAGATAAGTAAAATAGGGAACCTGACAGTCCCTTTTTTTAACCTGCCTTTCCTCTCCTCCTTTTTGCGAGCAACTGCTGGGGTCCTAGACCCTCCCTATTTTCTTGCCTTTTGCCTGCTTGGGTCTTTGGGATCTATGCACTGCAAAGATCCTCAGCCGGTCCACCTCAATGTCTCCAGCCACCAGTCTGCCACATTGCCTCTAACTGTGCTGGTCCGTTGCTCCTCTGCTGCATCTCACTGCCCCTAGTCACCTGCTTCAAGCCATGATGGTCTGCTGCCTTCTGGCACACTGGTCTGTTGCTACTCTGCTGCACCTCCCTGGCCATTGCCAGGATCTTTGTAGCTGGTCCACTTTGTACCTTGGGTTTGTAGCTGTTCTGCTTTCTGCCTCAGGTTGCTTCCACTCCACTCCTTGTTCCTCTTTCAGTTGGCCTCCGGCTGCCCTGTCTTCTGCTCCTCTCCACGTCAGTTTGCCACTTCTCAGCTGGTTCAGGGCACCAGTCTACTCTTGCATCTCAGCTGGTTCAGAGCACTGGTCTATTCTCACCTCTCAGCTGGTTAAGGGCACCAGTCTACTCTCTCCTTTCAGCTGGTTCAGGGCCCCGGTCTACTCAGCTATTTGCTGCTTCTTAGGGCACTGGTCTATTCTTAAGGGCTGGCTCAAGTCACTTGGTCTACTCTACTTGCACTGATCTACTTTCTGTTTGGCTCCTCGTGCTTGGCTGGGTTGTTAGCTTCCCGGGCCTCTCAGGTAGGCCGCTGCTTGGAAGGGGCATTGGGTCATTTGGAGGGGTAATTGGACCAGGCTGGATCACTGGGCTGGGTCGCTTGGATAGGCTGCAGCCGGCCTGGGCCCCATCTACTTATAGTTAGGTTCTTCATGCTGGGCTGGACATTGGTCTACTTATAGTTTGGCTCCTTGTGCTGGGCTGGATCACTAGGCTGCTGGGCTGTTTTTGGGCTCCTGGGCTGGGTTGTTTGGATGGGCTGTAGCTGGCCTCCTCTCAGCATGCAGCCAATAGAACACTGCACCACTGTTTTAACTTTGTTTGTTTCTAAGTGTTTGCAGATCTGATTATCTTTTCCAGAATCTTACCAAGTATTGATGTCAGACTGATTGGTCTGTAGTTTCCTGGATTTGTTTTTTTCCCTCCTTTTTTTGAAGATGGGAACCACATCAGTTCTTTTCCAGTCTTCTGGTATTCCCTGCTGCTCCAGGATCTTTGAAAGTTATGGTTCAATTGTTCCGAGATCACATCTACCAGCTTCTTCAGAACTCTGGAATGTAATCCACCAGGTCCTGGTGGTTTGAACTCATCTAGAATAGATAGGTGTTCTCTTACCATATTCTTGCCTATTTTAATTTGAATTCCTTATCTGTCTTTTATGGTTACGTTTTTGGTAGGTTGGGCTATTTTTTCTTTTTGTGTGAAGACAGATGCAAAGAAACAATTAAGTAGCTCTGCTTTCTCCCTGCTGCCCATCACCTCCTGGCCATCTTCTTCCATTAGTTGACTGATTGTTTGACTTTTTTCTTGTTTTTTGTATGTTCAAGGAGACTTTTTAAAATTATTTTTGACATTTGTTGCAAGCCTTAGTTAATTTTGAGCCTTAGTTTTTCCTGACTTCATCTTTGCAAATTTGGGCTGTATGCTGGTATTCTGCCTTAGTTATGTATCCCTCTTTCCAATTTTTATACTTATCCTTTTTGTCTTTCAGTTTATGACAGAATTGTTTGTGCAACCATGCTGCGGTTTTCTTTTCTTTTTGGATTTCTTATTTTTCTTTTTCAGTGATATGGTGCTGGACTGGACTTTTAAATTAAAGCAGATCCAATTAAAATTCTGTGCAGATAATATAATTGCTCTCTGGTTATATATTTTCATTCATGGAATCCTTCCATGGATGAAAATATACAATCAGAGAGTAATCATATTATCTGCATAGAATTTTAATTGGATTTGCTTTAATTAGATTTGCTTTGAGTTGGAGAAACAATGCACTGTGTTCTTTGACAGGTAAACTCCCTGCCTTGCAACATAGCCCAACTAATATAGAAGATGTTTATAGATGAACTTTACAGTATTAATGATGATATTTTTAAAATCCTTGAAAGGTAAGAAATGAATAATCCTGCTGTAACTGAGGGGAAATTGAATTCAGAGGATGCCACATGTATACCAGTATTGCTATTTATCACGTGTTCCCCTTCTCCCTTCACCTGCTTCTCTATCTCTATCTCTATCTGTTATTTGTGAATTTGTGTTTCTGTCCATGTCATGCAATATGACTATATTTGTTTGAATTGCATAAAAAGATCACAACCCACATTGTATGGTCATCTCTTGCCTTCACTGCTTCCCAATTCATTTACAAGTCCAATTCAAAATATAGCTACATTGCCTGAAAACTGGATATACCCCCTTCCACATGTATCATCTCATGCATGAAACCCTTCTTAAAGCATCATCTAATTTTGAAACTCAGAGATGACAGCAAAAGACAGAGGGCTTAGCGATTGGTCCTCAGCTATGAAATACTGGTGTCCATTGTATTATTTTTTTATATCGGACAAAGACTTTTATCACAGGCTTTGTACATACCAATGAAGCTATGAAATATAATATCTGGAGTATGAAGTCCCAGGATGTTTTCTTAAAATGGACTGGTCATTCAAGATGGGTTTGATTACATATGACAAAAAAAAAAGGACAACCCACAGCTAAGTATTCTAAGAAAACCAAATAATAGTCACAAATAAGACCATGTTAAACATGACACTGAAGATGAGCCCACAGGTGGGAGGGTAAGTGCTATGGAACCTCTTGCGCCCAGAGACATACCCCTACTCTCCTGGCCTTCTGGAAGGGCATCAAGACCTGACTCTGCCAATTGGCATGGGAGTCTAAGTGTGGCATGGGACCATGGGGAAACTGGTGGTTTAAAGGTGCTACCTCTGTCTTTTCAATTGTTCATTTTTAAAGTTAGTTTTAATTCTGTTGTTAAACTTTCTTTTTAGCTATGTCACAAAGGTGAAATGGGTGGTATAGAAATTTGATAGATAGATAGATAGATAGATAGATAGATAGATAGATAGATAGATAGATAGATAGATAGATAGATAGATAGATAGATAGATAGATAGATAGATAGATAGATAGATAGATAGATAGATAGATAGATAGATAGATAGATAGATAGATAGATAGATAGATAGATAGATAGATAGATAGATAGATAGATAGATAGATAGATAGATAGATAGATAGATAGATAGATAGATAGATAGATAGATAAATAAATAAATAAATAAATAAATATTGCACAAGCTACCTGGGGAAGTGCAGAGAGCAAATACAATTAGTACTGATGATATGGTTTAACTAAAGCGGAAAAGATGTCCAGCTGCCAGTGCCAGATTTAGACATAAGGTAAGTAAGCTAGAGCTTAGGACCTCACATTCTGCAGGCTCTCACAAAATTTCAGATGGGGGGGCTTTTTAAATTTCTATGTGTCCTTTAGTTTTTCAAATATTGTGTAGCAAATTTTGTGTAGTTTTAAAATGGTGTTTTATATATTATATCTATCTATCTATCTATCTATCTATCTATCTATCTATCTATCTATCTAGATAGATAGATAGATAGGTAGATGATAGATAGATAGATAGATAGATAGATAGATAGATAGATAGATAGATAGATAGATAGATAGATAGATAGATAGATAGATAGATAGATAGATAGATAGATAGATAGATAGATAGATAGATAGATGCTAAACTGTGGACCCCACGATATGGTGGGAATAACGCAAAAAACAAGAAGATGCTTTCCATGTTTATTGTGATGAGAATAATTTTTTATGGTATACGTTTTTAACAAGGCTCTCACTTAGTCTAAATCTGGCACTGCAAGCTGCTGATATGCAAAGAAAAAGAGTTTACCAGGGGGGTGGGAGGAGGAAAGAAAAGAGTTATGGAAAACTTTTAAACCAAAAGCAGATGAGGAAGGGGGGCTAATTCTAATAATGCAACACTGTCTCACAATGATTTTGCATTATACATTAAAGCTAATTCCCAATCAGTCTCCTTGCTCCTTTCTTTCATTACACAGAGAGAGAGAGAGAGAGAGAGAGAGAGAGAGAGAGAGAAATACTTTTAGCTAATAATTATCAATGGAAAGCAAATTAGGTTACATTACTTGGAAAATTATGTATTCTCCTTTTGTGTATTTAATGAAATTCTCAGGACCAGAAGGATGACATCACAATAATCCTACTTGATGTCATAATAAAGTTAAACTAATATGTTTGTGTATACACACATACACTGTATATATGTATGTGTGTGTGTGTGTATGATCGAGACGGGACCCGCGACGGGAGGATCGCTACCGGACATGACCACACGGCAATCTGAGGAGAATGCCGGACGAGACACCGGGGGGAAGATCCGGCAACAACGCTGAGCAGCCACGCGCAGCAGGAGGAGTGCAGCCGGCAGGCGGGACAGGCAGGGGGAGGGAGAATGTCAAAATTGAAACAAACACCGGCCAATACGGCACAATTAGGAATAGGATGGCCAACTATGGGAGGGTGGAGGGCGGGTGGACCGCTCACGCACTCCATGGCTAGATCGTTAAACATCCATCTAGCTATATAAGCGGGTTTCTCTAATCACCAATTACCACTCTGACGATGTCAACAGGGGATTGATGAAAGCTAAGTTGTAGTTATTAAAAAGATTTTTCTATCCCGGAGTTCATTAAAATTGTATTTTAATGAATATACCTGGGATTCAAGTTTTTAAGATTATTAGGGATATATATATATACATATATACACACACACATATATATATACACAGAGACATAAACACAGCTTGGCAATTCCCAAAACAGCCAAGGTAATCAAATTCACATCCAAGCATAGGAGATATATTTCAGACCTTCTATATGGATCTTGACATGGAGTTTAACAGAGGCAATGTACATACTGATCCATTGTCTAGTTGGCCACCGGTTTCCTTGACAGAAGTGTTTAAACTGAAATGGGGGAGGTACCAGGTAGTAATTTTATTGTACCTAAAATTATTAAAGTAAACTGAGGCTACAGAGTCTTCATTTACCGACCAAAGAGGACACATTTTCAAATTGGTGATAGCAATATTAGTTCCATTATGCAAAAAAGTATAGTAACAAATGAGTATAGTAACAAATAATATGCTGAACACTTAAATAAAAAGCTTGGATAGAAGTTAAAAAGCCTCTGGTCTCTGATCTGCACCTCCTCCCTTTTAATACCTTCTGATCTGGAATCAAAGAAACCCTCCATTCATTAAAATACAATGTTTCCTTAAAGGCAATAGAACACTGACAGGTAGCACTGGAATCAATCAACATTTAAAAGGCTTGGGAATTTTAACACCTATACCCATGCTCTTTACACCATGTGCCTGACCAGGAAGATCTTTTCTGATAAAGGAGAGAAAAAGCAAAATATTTTCTCGAACCATAAAAGCTATGTATGACATTTGAGTTTCCTGCTTCAGCCATAAAACCATGTATTTTGCTCGCATGTCTTTCACCAAAGGCTTGAAATCATAAAAAATATCTTGAAGGTGTGCCAGTCTGTTGCCAGCTGCCCCAGAAGCAAACCTTGTATTGTTTTCGGAACAATTAAACAATGAAGTCCTTAAAGTTGGTATATATAAAGTATATATACTTTACATAAAGTACTTAAAATGGGTATACCATGTTTCCCCAAAAATAAAACCTACCCCAAAAATAAGCCCTAGCTGGATTTTTACATGTACACCCAATATAAGCCCTACCCCAAAAATAAGCCCTACTTAAGACCCCACCCACTCCACTGCACCTGGTTGCACGAGGTGGGGCGAGGCGCATGGGTCATAATCAAGTTAGGGCAGGGATGGGGTGGAGATGCCCCACGGGCCCTGCACACACTTACCTTAGGACAGTTGTAGCCAGACCTCCCACGCCCCAACACCTAGCTTCCCGGTCCACTTCTTCTGCAGCTGCTCATTACCACCCATGTGCATCACCCCCTGGGCCTCCATTTTGCCAGCAGAGGCCTTCAGGAAAGGCCTCTGCAGCCAAGAAACAAGCTCCAGATTGACACACGCAGTGCTCCCTGGCCTCCATTTTGCCATCAGAGGCCTCCAGGAAAGGCCTCTGCAGCCAAGAAATGAGCTCCGGATTGACACGTGCGGCACTCCCCAGCCTCCATTTTGCTATCAGAGGGACTTGAAATTGCAGGAAATTGGGTGAGAGTGACCATGTCATATCGGAAGTCAATATAATGCAAACACAAGCAATGGAACATAAGCTAGCCAGTGTCTTAAACTTTAAAAGAGTTGATTTTTAACAAACACAGAGAGAGCTTAGGAAAGATTCCCTGGAGGAAAGTCCTAAAAGGGAAAACAACTCAAGAAGTTAGGGAAACTCTGAAACATATGATCATAAAAGCCCCGTCCAGCACAATACCACTGAAAAAGAAAAACAAGAAATCCAAGAAGAAACCAGCATGGTTGGATAAAGGTCTCTCTGATAAACTGAAAGACAAAAAGGATAACTACAAAAAATGGAAAGATACTGTATATATAACTAAGGCAGAATATCAGCAGATGGCCAAAATCTGCAAAGATGAAGTTAGGAAAGCAAAAATCAGAATGAACAAAGACTTGCAACAAAAGTCAAAGATAATTTAAAAAATCATATAAATAACAAGAAAACAATCAAGGAAACAATTGGTCCACTAAAGAGAAAAGATGGCAAGGAAGTAATAGACAGTAGAGAGAAAGCAGAGCTGCTTAACTCATTCTTTGCATTGATCTTCACACAAAAGGAAACTTATAGCCCAACCTACCAAAAACACAACTGTAAATGACAAGCTAGAAATAAAAATTAAAATAAGCAAGAAAACAGAACACCTGTCTGATTTTGATGGATATAAATCATCAGGACCTGAATCTTATTTCATTCTCTGACAAAGTGACTAAATTAGTAGAGCAGTGAATTGCTGTGGACATAATATACTTAGACTTCAGCAAGACATTCGGCAAAGTTGGCCACAACCTACTTCTTGGTAAGCCAGAAAAATGTGGGATAGATAGCATCATCACGAGATGGATTTATAACAGGCTGACAAACTGTACTCAATGAGTCATCCTTAATGGTACTACATCTACATGGAGGGAAGTAAGCAGTGGGATACCACAAGGTTCCATCTTAGGCCCTGTTATGACCCAGGTGATCAAGGCAAGGCAGGCCTCTAAAGAGTTCTTTATTTCTCTTAAACAATGTTCCAGCCAATGGCCCTCCAACAACCGGTAAGGCTCCACCCTCACACTACTCTGAAGGCGCCCACCCTCAGCCCTCCCAACCATAGTCCTTATACTACAA
Source organism: Azemiops feae (assembly GCA_023970755.1). Lineage (NCBI taxonomy): Eukaryota > Metazoa > Chordata > Lepidosauria > Squamata > Viperidae > Azemiops > Azemiops feae. Next base: position 173,242 of record JALGBA010000486.1, on the reverse strand, counting down.
AGGAAGCCACCAGAGTAGGAGCTCACAGGGCAAGGTCTGGGGTTCCAAGTCCAATGCAGCAGGAGGGTCCAGGCACAATATAAGGGCAGTCCTCAGGACAAGAAACAGGTCCCAGAAAAGAAGCAGTTCCAAAGCCCCAGTGAAGCAAAAGCCAAACATAGGCGACCAGAGAAGGGCGAGGTCCAAACAAAATGCGAAGAGCAATCTTCCAGGCAAGGCAAGGCAAACAGCAACAGGCACAAGTAAAAGCCAGGGGAGTATAAGCCAAAGAAAACAATTGTTCCTGGCAAAGACTAACTCCCCACAGCTTCTCCTTAAGTTACTCCCCTCCAAGTGTTCCTCATGAGAAGCGGTGGGGCAACCTCCTCCTTTGCAGCCCTTCTCTGGGCTTGCCTATGCTCCACTCTCCTTACGCTTGGATCTAGAGGAGCAAGCAGCTGTTCCTCATCAGAGGAGATTGGCTGCCTATCAATGCCACTGCCAGTCAGTAGCCGATCCTCCCATGTCTGTACAGGCAGGCAGCTCTCCATCTGGTCAACCAACTCTCCCAATGCTTGAGGGGCCCGGGACAGCATTGTCCTCAGCCCCTGGTGTGCCTTCCTTGCCGGACTGTCCCAGCTTCAACTCTTCCTGCTTCTCCTCTGAACCAGCCTCTGAGGGGGGCATGACAGCCTAGCACTCTTCAATATCTTCATAAATGACTTAGATGAGGGAATAGAAGAGGAACTCATCAAATTTCAGATGATACTAAGCTGGCAGGAATAGCCAACACCCTAGATGACAGGCTCAAGATCCAAATGGATCTTGACAGACTTGAATAATGGGCTCTATCTAACAAAATGAAATTCAATGTAGAGAAAAGTAGTCTTACACTTAGGCAAGAAAAAACAAAAATGCACATACAGATTAGATGAAACCTGACTTAATGGCAGTAACTGTGAGAGGGATCTTGGAGTCCTAGTGGACAATCAATTAAATATGAGTCAGCAGTGTGCCACGGCAGACAAAAAAAACCAATGCAATCCTAAATTGCATTAACAGAGCGATTGAATCAAGATCATGTGAGGTACTAATACCACTTTATCTTAGTAAGATCACACCTAGAATACTGCATCTAGTTTTGGTCACCACACTATAAAAAACATGTTGAGATTCTAGAACAGGGGTTCCCAACCCTCGGTCCGTGGAAACAAGTGAAGCCCCATCCACAGGATGTAGGCAGCACGTGAAACCACACCCTCTCTGGTCCACGAAAAAACCATTCTCCACAAAACCGATCCCTGGTGCCCAAAAGGTTGGGGACCTCTGCTCTAGAAAGAGTGCAAAGAAGAGCAACACAGATGATTAGGGGGCTGGAGGCTAAAACATATGAAGAACGGTGTTTATCATGCCAGGATGTTACTCAAAGGAAGTGAATGATACTAAAATCGTTGTGCAGTTCAATGGAGCTAGACAGCCAGCTCCATCACATTAAGGTTCAAAAGCTAATAAAGCATTCTATCATTCACTTTCACCCACAATCCATCCATGTAAGACAGTGTTATGAGCCAAAGAAAGTGATCTGGTAGAAAGCCTACTGTTTAGTAGGATTGATTTTATGAAACAATGTAATCTGCAGTGTGTTCTGTTCCAATGTACATGATTAATACAAGTAGTCCTCGAGTCACGAATGTAATGGAGCCTACCCATTCCATTCTAACTCGAAAACTCGTGGGAGTGAATCTCATACCTCGAACGAGATCACTCCCTGCTCGTTAAGACGCACACGGCTCGTTAAGTGAACATGAGGTATCTCAGGGTGAGGAAAGCCATGGAGGGCCTAGTGATGGAACAGGCCCTTCCCCCTCTGTAATGTATTCAGTTGTTGAAGCAGCAGGTGCAAGGTGGCCACGTGGTCACTGAAGAGACAGAATGTCTGGGGCCCGGGCAGACTTGTTATTTTAGTGCGGGACAAACCTCTGCATTCATTGGTTGGTATTAACCAGAGCTCCATGTATAAAAAGGAGGGAGCTAGTTTCGTTTTCTGTTCTGTTCTGTATATACTTTGAATGAATAAACCTTGTTATTGTTAAACCAGTCTCTTCGATGTCTACCCAATCGAAAACAGAATTGGCGACGAAGGTGGGATACTGCTGCCATCTTAAAGAAGGCCCTGAATCAACCTAAGGAGGGCCAGACACGCAGAGGAACGGTGTTCCTATTTGAGGCTCACTCACCCACCAGTACGCAAACGCTGGGGGAGAGTGCTGCGAGGAACTGCCTGGAAAACCCTCCAACTTGTGGCAGCACTGGTAGATGAGAGACTTGTCATGGCCAAGCTGGGTCGGCTAGTGGAGTTCGACGTAGCTCACCCGGAGCGGTGGAGCTCGTACGTCGCCCGGGCCGAGAACTACTTCCACGTTAACCGCATCGCGGAAGACGAGCTGAAGGCCGCCACACTGTGTCTGTGGCCAAGCCATCTTCGACATCGTGGAAAACCTCGTGTCCCCAGTGCCATTGGAGACAGTGCCCTACGGAGAGCTAAAAAAGATGCTCAAGGAGCACTTCGAGCCGAAGCTGTCGGTCATCGCATGGCGGCACGCCTTCGAGCAGAGGGACCAGTGTCCAGGAGAGTCCATAACCGAATTTATTGCAGCCCTCCAACAGGCAGCAAGGCCGTGTGACTTCAAGGACTTAGAGGAACGGTTACGGGACCATTTGGTTTGCGGACTACAGAGCCGAGAGCTGCAGCAAAAGATCTTTGCAAAGGAGACGGTATCGTTTCAAGAAGCATTGCGAGAGGTCACCGCAGAGGAAGCAGCCGGTGGAGCTGTAAGGGCCTTGCGGCTCTCAAAGAACACTTCCCCGTTGCAGACCGTCCACAAGGACGTCGAAATTGACGAAGAGGCCAAGTTGGACCAGGAAGTTGACCTGGTGCGACAACTACCGGCAAAAGGACTGTTGAGACCCCTTGACAAGGCAGTTCCCTTCCCTAGGTGCATGGGGTGCGGGGGTCACCACAAGCGAGCCGACTGCCGGTTCTGGACTGCTCATTGCCAAGCATGTGGCAAGCAAGGCCATATTGCTGTTGTGTGCTTAGGGTGCGGAAAAGAGAGTGCCAAGAAAGAGTTGCCTCGGAAAGATACCGGGGTACCCAGCCAAAACAGGGTGGGGTTCTGTGCCAGCAGGCGCAGCGTCCATAGAACTGGGGGACAGAGGCCCTTAAAGAAAAAGCTGCAACTCGAATTAAGGTTGCAGGGGGTCCCATTGCGGATGGAACTGGTCACGAGATCTGCCATGTCTATCATATCCCAGAGCACCCTTAATAGAATTTGTGGCCGGAGTGGTCAACGGCTGAAAATGAGGCCATCAAATCTAATTCTGACTGATTTCCAGAATTCAGAGTAAAAGGGGAGGTCACTATAAGGGTGGAATTTCGGAAATTCAAAGGAATGCTGACTGTAGTTGTGGTAAATGGGGACAGGACAAGCCTAATCGGGCTTGATTGGTTCAAGGCTCTGGGAATCCAGGTAACGGGGCTGAACAGCGTAAAAACAGCCAGTTTGGAACAAGTCTGCAAAGACTTCGCAGACGTGTTCACCACCGAACTGGGAGAGTATAAGGGGCCACCAATTGCATTAAGGTTAGATCCTTCTGTCGCACCGATTAGAATCAAGCCTCGTCGGGTGCCGTTTGCTCTAAAGCACAAAATTAATGCTGAATTGGATAAACTTTTGCAGCAGGGCATCTTAGAGCCTGTGGACAGCAGTCCATGGGAAACCCCCATAGTGACGCCACTTAAGGCCAACGGAGAGGTCAGAATCTGCGCTGACTATAAGTGCACGCTGAATAAAGCGCTGCAGCCACACTCCTATCCCATGCCAGTAGTCAGCCATATTCTGGCATCTTTACAAGGGGGTTGCATTTTCGCTAAACTTGATTTGGCCCAGGCCTACCAACAGCTGCCGGTGGATGAAGCCATGGCAGAGGCACAAACTATTGTGACCCATCGGGGGGCTTTCAAGGTGTGCAGGCTACAATTCGGCATTAACGTAGCACCAGGTATCTTCCACGGTGTCATGGAGCGAACGCTCAGAGACCTCCCTGGCATATGCCCGTACTTCAATGATGTCCTCATCGCAGGGGATTCAGTAGAGAATCTAGCTGAGAGACTCAAGGCCGTGTTGTTGCAGTTTCGCAAAGCGGGCCTGAAACTCAGGAAAGATAAGTGTAAGATTGGAGTCACACCCACTGAGTTTTTGGGGTTTCGCATAGATGCGGAAGGCATACACCCTGCTCAGTCTAAGCTGGAGGCGATCCAGCAAGCACCCAGTCCCAAAACAAAAACAGAACTCCAAGCGTTCTTGGGACTGTTGAATTTCTACCACGCATTCCTTCCCCACAAGGCAGCCGTGGCGGAGCCGTTACACCGGCTCCTAGACAAGCAGGCTACTTGGGCATGGACGAGTGTCCACGAGAAAAGCTTTGCTGCAGTCAAAGCATTGCTTTCCTCAAACGCAGTGTTGGCTCATTTTAATGAGCGGCTCCCTGTTTGCATAGCGTGCAATGCTTCCCCGTACGGGATCGGAGCTGTTTTAAGATGACTCAGGGCCCGATAGCCTATTACTCCAGAACCCTGTCTGCCGCAGAGCGCAATTATGTGCAGATAGATCGAGAAGCATTGGCAATCGTAGCGGGCATCAAGAAGTTCCATGACTTCTTGTATGGTCGCTGTTTCACGGTCTTCACAGACCACAAGCCACTGTTGGGGCTGTTTACAACTGACAAGCAGACACCCCACATAATATCTCCTAGGATGTTGAGATGGTCCATATTCCTCTCTGCATATGATTTTTGCATGATTCACAAGCCGGGCAAAGAGATAGACTATGCAGACGGCCTCAGTAGGTTGCCTTTAAGGGAGCCTGATCCTGCCCCGGCAACCCATATCCTTTCCATTCAGGATTTGTCTGAATCCCCTCTCCATGCAGGGGATGTAGCAGTGGAGACAGCTGCTGACAACACGTTAACACACGTGTTAAACTGGGTGTTATCGGGATGGCCGGACACATGTCCAGGCACAGAATTTCAGGGGTTTTGGAGGAGAAAATCGGAACTCTCCACTTTCAAAGGGTGTCTACTGTGGGGCAGCCGGGTAGTCATCCCGACCTCACTGAGGACTAGAGTCCTGGTATCTCTGCATGAGGGACATCCGGGAATAGTCCGAATGAAGGCACTTGCACGCAGTCACCTGTGGTGGCCAAGGCTCGATAAGGAGATCGAAGCCAACAGTCCAGGCCAGAAATGCCCCAAGCTCCCATCCATAGGTGGGAAACAACACAGGATCCTTGGTCGAGGATCCATATCGACTACGCTGGCCCCTTTCAGGGGCAACTCTTTCTTATTGTGGTAGACAGTCACTCTAAGTGGCTGGAGGTGGTTCCGCTATCACCATTAGGGTTCTGCGTGGCATTTTTGCCACTCATGGACTGCCGGACGTAATTGTCTCCAACAATGGAACTCAATTTACTTCCTCGGAGTTCCAGTCCTTTCTGTGGGCAAATCTAATCTGCCACGCTACGTCGGCGCCATTTCACCCGGCGTCAAATGGTCGAGCAGAACGCATGGTGCGAACTACGAAAGACTCTTTGAAACAACTAATGCACGGCAACTGGCATCACCGGTTGGCTGACTTTCTCTTGTGCCACCGCACCACTCCATGTACTGCTACGGGCAAAAGCCCCGCTGAGCTCCGATGGGGTCGCCGGCTTATCACTAAGCTGGATAGGTTACATCCGGGCTGCGTTGCATCGCAGGTGTCCCAACCACAGGCGGCTGAACTTGGGCGATCCGGTTTGGGCTCAAAACTATGGGCCTGGTAACTTGTGGGTGGTGGCTGTCGTTTGTAGGGTCACCGGCCCTCTCTCCTACAAAGTGGCGTTGGAAGACGGTCGGGTGCTGCGGCGCCATATCGACCAGCTTTGCTGGAGGTTGCCAAGCCACTCTTCCGCTCCTGGCTCTGCTCTGGGGGGGGGAGGAAACTCCCGAGAGTGATCGGGACGGTCAACAAGACCCGGAATATGGCTCATCGCAACAGCGATTGAGGGGTTTGCCTTCGAGGCGGCTCCTGACTCAGGCACCATGCGCAGGGGACATTGCGTGAGTTGGTTTTTTCCAGCCTCTCCATGGGGAGGGGGTTGCCCATCTGGGACACGACCCCCATTCACGCCTCTTTACGGGGAGGGGGTTGCCCATCCAGGACACGACCCTCAACCATCTGCTTCTGCAGATCAGGGGAACACCACCCCTGCCGGGATCACCACTCATTCGGGGAACCCTACCCCAACCCGGTACGCAGAGCTGGACCAACAGGCCAGCCTGCAGGCCCCAACTCCGACCGTTTCAAACGGGTCCCCAAGTCCTGGTCTGCCGAGCCCGGGGGGCAAGCTTGCAGATCAGGCAACCGCAGCACTTCCGCGGAGATCGGAGTGAATCCGAGGACCTCCCAAGTTCCTGAAGGAGTACATGAGGGCTATATCAGAGCTAGCTTAGCGTTCGGAGTTCTTGCTAGCATTGAAGCGTCCTCAGAGGTACAAAAAATACTTTTATACAAGCTGGCATTGCCAGTAGTGCTTTCAAAAGCTTCCATTAGCTGCTTGTTAAAGTTGTAATGAACAAAGGAAGAGCGCCTCGTCCTACAAGTTCGCAGGCTGGGCTAAGGTTTGGGAGTAAATGGGTAGCCTCCATCCGGGGGCGGCTTATTAAGTAACCTAATAAAAGGGGGTACAGTATGCTCCTCACTAAGGGGGGAGGGGTGTAATGTATTCAGTTGTTGAAGCAGCAGGTGCAAGGTGGCCACGTGGTCACTGAAGAGACAGAATGTCTGGGGCCCGGGCAGACTTGTTATTTTAGCGCGGGAGAAACCTCTGCATTCATTGGTTGGTATTAACCAGAGCTCCATGTATAAAAAGGAGGGAGCTAGTTTCGTTTTCTGTTCTGTTCTGTATATACTTTGAATGAATAAACCTTGTTATTGTTAAACCAGTCTCTTCGATGTCTACCCAATCAAAAACAGAACACCCTCCCTTCCTGCCAGTTTATCAGAGATCTGTCTCCTCTCTGCTGCGGTTCCTGCTGCCACCCGGATCTGAGGCTGGGGGACACTTCCGTCTGCCTCTGGAGGCCATATTCGGGCATCTGAGGCCTTTTCCAGGCCGCTGCCGCCTGGATCTGAGACTGGGGGACACTTCTGCATGCTTCCAGAGGCTGGATCCAGGTGCTGGAGGTCTTTTCCAGGCTGCTGCCGCCCGGATTTGAGGCTGGGGGACGTTTCTGCGTGCCTCCGGAGGCCAGATTCGGGCATGGGAAGCCTTTTCCAGGCCACTACCACCTGGATCTGAGGCCAGGGGACGCTTCCGCGTGCTTCTGGGGGCTGGATCCGGGCACTGGAGGCCTTTTCCAGGCTGCTGTCAACCAGATCTGAGGCTGGGGGATGCTTCCACGGCCCTCCGGAGGCTAGATTCAGGCGTCGGAGACCTTTTCCAGGCTGCTGTCGTCCAGATCTGACGCTTCTACATGTTTCCGGAGGCTGGATCTGGATGCCGGAGGCCTTTTCCAGGTAAGGTGTTTTTTTGCAAAGTCAAAATATTCAGATCTGATAAATTCAAAATTTCCATGTATCTAGGCAACCCTTTGGGTATTGCTCCAAGGGCTCCTATTACTATTGGTACAACCTTTGATTTCTTCCTCCACAATTGCTCAACTTCAATTTGCAGATCACTGTATTTCATTATTCCTTCTAGTTGTTTCTCTTCAATTCATGCATCATTTTTTCTTTTCCACAATAGAGATGTTAGGCGTGTTTGGATTCAAAAGTCCCACAAGATGTGATCTGTTCATTTTCAAGAACTTTGTCAATTTGGTATTCCCAGTAATTTTTGCTGCATTTGAACCCAAACCTCTGGCAAAGCTTCCAATGATTTTGGCAACTTGATCATGATGCTGTAGATAATCAGTTTGTGAGATTTTGCTGCAGCTACTGATAAGGTGATCCACTATTTCATCTTTCTCATTGCATAAGGGACATTTGTGTTGTTACTGACATGTTGAATTTTAGCTTTCATGGAATTGGTCTGCAGGGCTTGTTTTTGGGCAGCCAAAATGAAGCCTTCAGTTTCTTTCTTCAATACCCCTGATTTCAACCAGCTCCATGTTACCTTTGCATCTACCTTTCCTTCAATGTCCTTTAGGTATTGACTGTGCATAGACTTCTTTTTCCAGTTAGAAACTCAATGCTCAATTGTTTCCTTTCAATATTCTGCTTTTAATCTCATTGTGTCAGACTGGCCACAGCCTGCTCCCTAGAAAGAATGACCCGTGACTCCACAGAGAAAAGGTACTTTTACTAGAGATGCTGAGTGCAATGTAAGTGAGGCAAGCTCTGAAGAAAAACCATGTGAAAATCATATATTGAAAACAATCCCCAATGTCCAAAACCCTCCCCCCAATGAGAGTAGTCTAATCAGGCTCTGTTCTGACGTTTTGGGAGCCTGGTGCCTCAGGCACCATTGTAAATTCCTTTCCCAGAGCCAGCGTCCTAGAAAGCAGGAAGATGGCTTGGTTTGACACCTCTGGTACCTGTTAGTGTCCATAATCCCCAAATTCCCAAAGCATTCTTTCACACTTCCAGCACTCTTCCCCTCCCAAATGTCCCCTCCCTCTTTGTTATGGCAGTTGCTAGCAAACTTCAAAGAAAGTGAAGTTAGGCATCTGATATTCACCCCCCCCTTTTCAGAGACATTAGCCCTGGAAGAAAATAAAGGAAATAAATAAGCAATTAAGTGGGATTAGGCATTCAGGGTTTGTCGGGGTATTTCTGGTGAAAAGAGCGCAAACGTTTGGTTGCCCAAACGTGATGTCCATCAACTCACTCAGATTGGGATGTGGGGAAATGTTTCCACACAATTAGGTACTGCACTTTCCCCATGTCCTTTCGAGAATCTAGGATTTCTTTTACTTTAAAATGTTGCTCACCTTCTATAAAAATGGGAATGGGTGAAGGAGGAGGTGGGCGAAGGGGTGAGATGATTTCTGGTTTCAGTAAGCTGCAGTGGAACATGGGGTGAATTCTTTTCAGGGTTTTTGGTAGTTCTAATTGCACCATGACCAGATTTATAATTTTGTTAATAGAAAATGGGCCCATGTATTTAGGGTCCATTTTTTTGGATTGCTGGGTGGACTGTATGTATTTAGTAGAGAGGTATACTCTATCGCCCACTGGCATAGCATGTTTTTTTATCAGCTTGCCGCTTATTTGCTTCCCATGCCTCTTCTAATGCTCTGCAGGCCACTGGCCACGTAGTTTGCAATTGTTGTATCCACTCCATTAATGAGGGCGTTTGGGGTTTCTCCAGGGGTAGCTCAGTGATTGCTACAAAGTCCTAACCTGAGGCTACCTTAAAGGGAGTAAATCCCATGCTGCTATATACTGAGTTATTTATATGCCACCTCTGCAAACGGCAAGAGATCGGTCCAATTGTCTTGTTGATTTTCTTTTAATAATATTTTATTAATTTTCCAATTTTACATTTAAGTATTTAAAAAGCAATGTGGTGACTGGGTTAATCAATAGTTCGATAACAAAATCTTTAGTACAAATCTCAAATTGCAACATCAAATATTTCTTCTCTTTTCCCCTTAACATTTGCTGTCTCGTATTCAAGCTAGTACAGTTCTTATTATATCAACTCAATAAAAACATCATTATTACATTTATCAATAAATTTTTAGCTTATACGTATCTTAATTACATTCAATCTTCATAAACAATCCATATCCTGTTATAAATTTTTATCCAATTTTTAGTTTCTCATCAATATTCCAATTTAACCTTTGATATTTATAATTTTCAAGCCTTAAGTAACCAAGATTTCCCTTGTCTCAATTCATAACAAAATCTAATATCCAAAATACATATTTTATCTATTTGAATATAATCTTGTTCTATTTCCTAAGAGTTGTCTATTTCCCACCATATTAAATCATCTACTTAATAATACAATATCCCCTTTAATAAATCAAAACCATTATGTATATTACCTAGGTTAATCAATAAATCAAACATATTCATAATAATTAATTTTCTTTTTCCTTTTAGGTCTAATTTTTAAATATTAAAAAGATAAAGTCCTTATTTTCAACTAATTTCCAAGTATTTTGAATCTAATGACCAGAATTCCCCTTATCTCAACTTCTCCCTTTAACCCTCTAATTAATAATATGAAATCCCCTCTAATAAGTCAAAACCCCAATTTTCTTCAACCTTATTCTGGCTTTCTTCCTTTGCCAAATAGGCCTCCATATCAATGCTTTTAGATCGTCAAATAGATCTCCCTCTATTATTATATATGTTGTTGAAATAAAGGAAACCATTTAATTGCCATTTTTTTTGGAAGGACTAGCCCATTTGTATTTCTTAAGTTATCTCCCTGTTATTTCAGTTCCCCATGCTTGCCCTGATATGTTTGTCTTCCATTCAATCTGTTCTTCTTTCTCAAATTTCTTCTGATTTATATAGAAAGTCATTTCCATTTTCAGTGTTGTCACTTCCTTTTCTGGATTTTCCATCAGCTGTATTTGTTGGTCAATTGAGTCCTCTGTCTTAATATTTGATTGACCCACTTCTATAATAATAATAATAATAATAATAATAATAATAATAATAATAATAATAATAATAATAATAATAATAATAATAATAATAATAATAATAATAAAGTTGGAAGGGACCTTGGAGGTCATCTAGTCCAACCCGCTGCTCAGGCAGGGAACCCTATACCATTTCAGACAAATGGCTGTCCAGTCTCTTCTTAAAAACTTCCAGTGTTGGAGCATTCACCGCTTCTGGAGGCAGGTTGTTCCACTGGTTAATTGTCTAACTGTCAGGAAGTTTCTCCTTAGTTCTAGGTTGCTTCTCCTTGATTAGTTTCCATCCGTTGCTTCTTGTCCTGCCTTCAGGCGCTTGGAAAATAGCTTCACTCCCTCTTCTTTGTGGCAGCCCCCTGAGATATTGGAACACTGCTATCATGTCCCCCCTCCCTTCTCTTCATTAAACTAGACATACCCAATTCCAGCAGCCGTTCCTTATATGCTTTAGCCTCCAGTCCCCTAATCATCTTTGTTGCTCTTCTCTGTACTCTTTCTAGAGTCTCAACGTCGTTTTTACATCGTGGTGACCAAAACTGGATGCAGTATTCCAAGTGTGGCCTTACCAATGCATTGTAAAGTGGTATTAATACTTCACGTGATCTTGATTCTATCCTTCTGTTAATGCAGCCTAGAACTGTGTTGGCCTTTTTGGCAGCTGCAGCACACTGCTGGCTCATATTTAAGTGATTGTCCACTAGGACTCTGAGATCCCTCTCACAGTTACTACTATTGAGCAAGGTACCCCCTATACTATACCTGTACATTTGGTTTTTCTTGCCTAAATGTAGAACCTTACTTTTTTCACCATTGAATTTCATTTTGTTAGATAGTGCCCAGTGTGCAAGTCTGTCCAGATCCTCCTGTATCTTAAGCCTGTCTTTTGGAGTGTTGGCTATTCCTGCCAGCTTGGTGTCGTCTGCAAATTTGATGATTTCCCCATCTATCCCCTCGTCCAAATCGTTGATGAAGATGTTGAAGAGCACTGGGCCCAGAACAGAGCCCTGGGGCACCCCACTACACAGTTCCCTCCGTGTAGATGTGGTTCCATTGAGGACCACACGCTGAGTACGGCCGGTCAGCCAGCTACGGATCCATCTGGTGGTGATGCTGTCTAACCCACATTTTTCTATCTTATCAAGTAGTAGGTTGTGATCTACTTTATCAAATGCCTTACTGAAGTCCAAGTAAATTATATCCACAGCATTCCTCTGATCCACTAATTTTGTCACTTGGTCAAAGAATGCAATAAGATTTGTCTGGCATGATCTGTTTTTGACAAACCCATGTTGGCTTTTAGTAATGACTTTGTTTGCCTCTATGTGTTCGCTGATTTGTTGTTTGATTTTTTTTCCAGAATCTTCCCAGGTATTGAGGTCAGGCTGATAGTTCTGTGGTTTCCTGGATCAATTTCCCCCCCCCCTTTTTTTGAAGATGGGAACTACATCAGCTCTTTTCCAGGCCTCTGGTAGTTCCCCTGTGCTCCAGGATCTTTGAAAAATATAGTTCAGTGGTTCTGAGATCACATCTGCCAGTTCCTTGAGAATTCTGGGGTGTAATCCATCTGGTCCTGGTGATTTGAACTCGTCTAGGCTGGACAGGTGCTCACTTACCGTTTTCTTGCCTATCTTAACTTGCGTTTCTATTCTGTTTTTTATGGCACTAATTTTGGTAGGTTGGTCTGTTTTTTTCCCTTTGTGCAAAAAACGAGTTAAATAGTTCTGCTTTCTCCCTGTTGCTTGTCACCTTCTTGCCACCTTCACCCACTAATGGACCAATCATTTCCTTAACTTTTTTCTTGTTTTTTACATGTTGAAAGAAGCTTTTTTTTGTTATTTTTGACTTTGGTCACAAGCCTTAGTTCATTTTGAGCCTTAGCTTTCCTCACTTCATCTTTGCAGCTCGGGCTATTTGCTGATATTCTGACTTAGTTATGTGCCCCTCTTTCCACTTTCTATACTTGTCCTTTTTATCTTTCAATTTACCAGAGAGTTCTTTATGCAGCCATGCTGGTTTCTTTTGAGAGCTGTTATTTTTCCTCTTTGTTGGTATTGTGCTAGACTGGGCTTTTATTATCTCACTTTTCAAAATTTCCCAAGCTTCTTGAGTTGTTTTCCCCTTGAGGATTCTCATCCATGGAATCCTTCCCAAGCCCTAAGTTTATTGAAATTAGCTCTCTTAAAGTCCAAGACTCTAGTTTAACTGTGTTCTATTGCTTGTGCTTCCATAGTGTTGAATTCCAATATTGCATCATCACTTCCTCCCAAGGTTCCTGTGGCTTCAACACCTTCTATCATTTCATCTCTGTTAGTGAGAATTAGATCCAAAATGGCTAATCCCCTAGTTCCCTTCTCTACTTTTTGGGAGACAAAGTTGTCTGCTAGGTTTGCAAGGAATCTGTTTGATCTTCCACTTGGTGCAGAGTTTGTCTCCCAGTTGATGTCAGGGTAGTTAAAGTCCCCCATTACTATTGTGATGTGCTTCCTACATACCTTAGTTAGCTGACTAGCAAAAAGTTCATCCATTTCCTCTGTTTGGTTGGGTGGCCTGTGGCAATGTCATTTTTTTCCCTTTTTATATTGACCCAAATGCATTCAAGACAGTTTTCATCATTGTTGTGCTCTATTTCTGTAGAGATGTAGTTATTTCTTACATATAGAGCAACTCCACCTCCTCTTTTATTTGGTCTGTTTCTTTTAAATAATTTAAATCCCTCTAGCTGTGTGTTCCATTTGTGGGTTTCATCCCACCATGTTTCCGTAATGGCAACAATATCATATCTGCCCTCATTAACCTGAATTTCTAATTCACCCTGTTTGCTGTTCATACACTGTGCATTGGTGTATAAACATTTGAGTCCTTTATGACTGACCCTGTGTTTACTTTTTACGTAACCTGTGTGGTGTCTGAGTTCCCCTATTGTCTTACCACCTATTTGGTTAGTGCACTTTGTGTGGCACTCGCTATTAGGAGCTTGATTTTGCTTGACAGCAAGGTTGACATTCTTGTCCACACACACATCTATGTTACATGCACTGATAGCCCTATAATTTTTAGATTGCCGGGGACAGGGATGTTCTGTATCAATTAACTCACTGTCCCCGCTGTTTAGTTTAAATATCCCTCCAGAAAATCTGTGAATTTATAGCCGAGTAACTCAGTCCCTTTCTTTGATGGATGCAAACCATCTCTTTTGTACATTTTTTCCATTGGACCAGCTACAGACGTCGTGACTAATATATCCAAAGCCTTCCCCTTTACACCACTCCTTTAGCCACATATTGAATTGTGCTATACGCTGGCCTTTTCCATTTTGCTCCTTATATACTGGTAAAACTTCTGAAAAAGTAAGCCTACAGCCTATTCTGCTACGTTCCTGCCCCAAGCTCTGGAAATCGTTCTGCACAGAGAGTACATCTTTTGGGGACAGATCGTTAGTGCCAAGATGTACAATAGCCTCCACATCACAGTCCTTGCTGGCATTCTTGATTATTTTAGAAATACGCTTCTTGTCCCTACTGGCAGTAGCACCTGGAAGACACCTGACCTCTTTCGAAACCTCTGTGTCCTTTCCTAAATTTACATCCCTTATAATTGAATCACCTACCAGAAGGTGGCTTCTCTTTTTGGATGCCTTTCTGTTCTTGCATGACTGATGTGTAATACCTGATTCACACTTCTCCCTGTCAAAAACAAGTTCTCCAGTTTGGAGGGCTGCCCCAGATCGAGCAGCAGGGCTGCCGCCCTCCTGCGATCAAGCGGGGGTCCCCTCCTTGCTTGTCGCCCCCACAGGGTGACTTTCGACCCTTTCCAGGGTCCCCCAGTGGAGTGAAAACGGACGCGGAAGACGGAGCTCACCTTCCAAATGTCCGCAGCAGCCGCGGCAGCAAAGCAGAAATCATCTTGTTGATTATTAATGTAGCATCTGAGGTACTGTTCCAACACTGAGTTGGCTCTCTCACACCCCTCCCCCCAATTCGTTTGGGGTGATGGGAGGAGCTTAAGCCCTGGGTGGTGCTCATTAATTTCAAAAACCCACGCCAAAACTGCGAAGTGAATTGCACTCTCAGGTCTGAGATGATGCAGTCAGGGATGCCATGCAGCCAGTAGACATGTTGTACAAATAGTTTAGCTAAGGTGCGGGCTGATGGGATTTTGGGACATGGGATGAAATGGACTTGTTTTGAGAATAAGTCTGTGACTATCCAAATTACGGTGTTTCCTGCACTCTCAAGCAATTCTACTATAAAGTCCATAGAAATTTCTTTCCAAAGTGCATGGGGGTTCACCACGGGCTGTAGTAATCCCATGGGTTTCCCTGTTCAAAGCACACACCAGCAGCTGGCTACATAGTGCTCAATGTCTTTTTTGAGGGACGGTCACCAAACCTGTCATTTGAGTAAATGCAGGGTTTTTACAAAGCCAAAGTGCCCTGCCGCTTTTGAATCATGACAGGTCTGCAAAACAGTAGTATGCAAGGGGGGGGGGGAAGGAACGTATAGCTTTGCCCCAACTCATGTCAGTCCATGCCTCAAGGTGCACTCGTCTTTGTGAGCTATTAAAGCTAACTATTAAAGCTATTAAACTTCCAAGTTCTTATGATCTGTCCATACCTCAAATGGTTGTTACTTTAGAGCCCTCTAGGAAGTGTCACCAGGTGAGGAGTGCCCATCAAGCATCATAAGCCTCCTCCCACATGCACAGTCAGCCAGATGTTTTGACTGGAGGTGGCAGGTGAGCTAGCCCACTTAAAGCTTAATAAAGCTATGGGTCTGGATGGTAATCATACCAGAGTTTTGAGAGAACTTCTAAGTGTGCCCGTTGGACCATTAACTGATTTGCTTAACCAATCTCTTCTAACAGGTAATGTTCTCCAGAACTAGCAAACAGCTAATATTGTACCCATCTACAAGAAGAGGGCTAGGGAAGAAGCTGGAAACTATAGGCCAGTGAGCTTAACATCTGTAGTAGAGAAGTTAATGGAATCACTCTTGAAAAAAGGGAATAACATACATTTAAATGTGCACAGCTTGGTGGACCCAAAGCAGCATGGTTTTACTGAGGGCTGATCATGTCAAACTAATCTGACTGACTTTTTAAACCATATCACAAATGTATTGGACAAAAGTGATACTGTGGACACAGCCTATCTTGATTTCAGCAAAGCATTTGATACAGTTCCACATAATCAGCTCATTTTTAAAAAATGTGTAAACTAGGGCTTAAGCACTGGCTGGTTTAGTGGGTAGGAAGTTGCTCAAAGATAGATCCCACAGCGTGATTTTTAATGGGGCACTGTCTGAACAGAGACAGTATACCACAAGGCTCAGTATTGTTCTGATCAATGTTTTAAGTGATAAAACAGAAGGATTGCTAGCTAAGGGTTTGTCTTTTTGCTGATGACACAAAGTTGTGTAATAGAGTTGATGTTCCATGGGATATTTATAACATGTAAAAAGATTTGGCATTGCTGTAAAATTAGTCAAAAATGTGGAAACTGCAGTTCAATGTTCTAAATGTAAGACTATGCACTTAGGAAAAAAGAATCCTCTGGCAGAGTATAGTATTGAGGGTACAGTGTTAGACAGAACAACAGAAGAATAGGATTTAGATGTGCTCATAGCAGATGACTGCAGGATGAGTAAACAGTATGACTAGGCAGCTCTGAAGGCAAAAACAATTCTAGAATGCATCACTAGAGGGATCACCAGCAGGAAAAAGGAGGTCCTAATCCTGCTACATAGGGCTTTAGTCAAATCCCTTTTAGAATATTGTGTCCAGTTCTGGAGACCTCATTTTAAAAAAATATATTAATATTGTAAGACTGGGCAAGTCCAGAGACAAGAAACAACAATGGTGCAGGGTCTGAGGAACAAAATATATTAGGAGAAATTGGAGAAAGTGAATATGTGCAGCCTGGAGGACAGAAGGGAAAAGGGAATGAGGAAACCTTTATATATATTAAGGGTGTAAGATTCTAGAAGGCAGTATTTTCAATATTAAGCAAAAATCAAGAACACGGGGGCATAACCTCAGTCTGACAAATTGTAAGTTCAGAAGTAATGTAAGAAAGTAATTACTTCATAGAAAGAGTAGTGGAAGCTTGGAACCAGCTTCCAGCGTAGGTAATGGGTCAATCTTCACAACTGAAGCACCACTTGAACACCATCAGCATTGACAAATTCACCATCAGTCAATTGCAAAAGGCAGCTTTACTCGAAACAGATTCTGCAACAATATCTATAGCACCATCATGCATCCACATTTGCCTATCCCAGATCCTTGAAAAAGGATGCCAAATTCAATTTGAACATCTGGCTGACTGTGTAATGAACAATAATAAATAAAACATAAACATTAATAATCAGAAATAAATAAGGAGAAAACAAAAACAAAAAACTCAAAGGGCAATAGACTATTGCAATAGACAATAGACTATTGGGTTTTTTTCTGCCATCAGTTTTCTGTTTCTATTTGGCATTTTTATCCACTTGAACCCTTCCCAAGGATCTGGGATAGGCAGATGTTGTTGTTGTTTGATGGTGCTTGTTGAAGTTAAAGATATCATCGCAGAATGTAAGCTGTTCCAAGTAATGCTACCTTTTGCAATTGACCAATGGTGACTTTGCTGGCGATGGTGTCCACATACAGAATGGGACAACTCACCGCAGCCAACTCACCATAGCCAACTCGCCGTGGCCAATTCGCTGCAGCCAACTCACCACGGCCAATTCGCTGTGGGACAACTCACCATGGCCAACTTGCCACAGGACAACTTACTGCAGGACAATTCAACAATTCTATTTAATCATTTAAAATAATTTAAAAATATTTTATTTTTTGTCATTCACATTTCATTTTGTCCCTCCTTTGGTATCCTTTCTTTAATGATTCCATTCCACTATTTCTTTCAAATTAGTGTAACTGTTGTCCCGCGGTGAGTTGTCTCATGGTGAGTTGGCCACAGTGAATTGGCTGTGCCAAGTTGGCTCTGGTGAGTTGCCGTAGACCCTTCAACTGGTGCATACTTGTTTTTGGATTGAACCAAAGGATCCTATTTCCATTGCTATTATCTTTGCTTTCTTTTGCCACAATCATTCTATTTCTAATCTTTGTATTTTGTGATTTTCTCCAGCAGCATATGCCGTGGGAAAGACTTGACAGGTGGATGAAAATGCCAAATGCAATCTAAACAACTGGCTGAATGTATGATGAACAATAATTATCATTACTGAGGAGTTCTTGGTGCTCTCTGAGCTTACTTGTTTTCTTGCAGATGTTTCATTACCCAAACTAGCTAGAAAGGAGTGCTGTTTGCTGTCAGTTTATATTCTAGTGGCTTGCCTATCAGTGTTGCTGGGGTGGTTTTACAAATTCTTGGATTGGGCTGTTTGCTATTGGCTTCTTTGGCAGTTTCTTGATTGGGGTATTGTTTACTTGATTGTTGGTCTGATATAAACCTTGGAGTTAACCTATGCTGATCTGGGTGCTGATTGCTTAGGTCTTTTTGTTCCTTTTTGGACTGGGTAATAAGTCTCTTTTACATAGTCTATAGATGTTGTTAATGTCTATGTGTCTATTGATGGCTGATCTGTCAGAATGGCAGGCTTCTAGAAATTCCCTGGTATATTTGGTCTTGGCTTGGTCTAGGATAGTCACATTTTCCCAATTGAAACTATGGTTAAATCTGTCTATATATTGTCCACAGCGTTTCGCTGGTCTACTAATTTGGTCACTTTATCAAAGAATGAATTATTAAGGTAGTGTCTAAAAAGACAGGTAGTTACAAAGAGGTTGGGGTTTGTTTGTTTGTTTGTTTTTGTAAAATTGGGGTATTGAGATATTATTATTATTTGCAAACCCTGACCCTTTAAAAGAAAATACAGATCTCAAATGCCCACAAATGGTAGACAGGGGAAGAGAGTATAGATAAAGTTTTTCTGCAAATTTTCATTGTTAAATTCCTTTAAGATGGCTTGTTCTGTTTTCACAATTGAGTAGAAGCATTTCTGGATTCACAACAAGATAGTTTGTTCAATCACAAAGCCATAGTTCAAAATTTGATAGACTTGGCAGAAGACTCTCATATATGATTCAGATAGACAGAAATTTTATTGCAAGCAAAAATGAAGCTTCTAACACAACTGATTGCCTATAGGCAGAGCAAAGATTTCAGATTTTTATTTTTAAAAATGTACTATTACAATTTATATGGCCACCCATCTCATAATAGTGACACTTAGCAGCATACAAATATCAAAACCCAGTGATTAAAAAAAAAGTACCCTATGAAGCCGTGTTGGCGCTAAGAAGCAGTCACACGCATTTCTTGAGCAGAAGCTGACGACCTCTGTCGTGTTTATTGCTTTTATATTCTTTGTTACATACACAAGCTTTCTTAATCATTAGATGTTTGACATTTGCTGATTCATTGAATACTTCTTTCATCTAACCAACTACTTTCTAGTTACATATTATAAGGTCAACAACTAGATAAGGAACAAAGACAGGAAGATAGAAGAAGGAACTAAGCCTGTTATCTATTTCAGTAGGTAAGGCATTAAATCAAAAGGGGGTGACCTTTTGGCTGCTTTATTGGAGCAAAGGGTATAGAATTATGAGATTTGTGGGGGTGCAGAATACGGCAGTGTGCTGCACGCATGCTACCCCTACATCTCATCTTTTCTATTTTATTAGTTAGGGCATTATCATAAGCTGAAGTAGTTAGTGGGTGTAATCAGGGGACATACATCTTTGCATTTGTTTATATACAGCATAAACTTGTTCCTGAGGCAAAGTTAATGTTGGTTTAGTATGGACAATTGCAAGATACCTTATTAAGTAGAGAGAAAAGACATTGAATTAAACAACAACAACTGAGAAGGATAGTAACTATTATAACAAAATATTGAACAATCTGTCCAAGAAGGCCAGTGGGAAGCCATGACCATAGAGCACTCCACCAATTTCCTAAGGTATCAATTTTTAAATCAGAAGCCAATTTATGTAAAACATTAATTTGCTTTTGAATAATGCCAGATTGGTCAGAAAGATTGAAACAACACATTCCTTCGAGTGCTTCACATCCCAGATGTTGTCAGAGCAACAGATAATCAATTGCAGCACGATTTTGTAAAATAGTTTTACGAAGTTCTATTAGCTCTTGATTAATGGCAGATAAAGCTAGGGAGGTTACATTTATGGTTTTTGCTAAATTACATGCAAGAGCATTTAAATTTACATGAGCTCGAAGAGCAAGTGCTGGTACTCCTATTAATGAAACGGCTAAGGCAGTATACTCTGCTTCATTGAGGAGAGTTCTAGAAGAATCACAAGTATTGTCCAAGACGATTGACCTTCTGCGACGTTTTGAACTGGATATGTTGAGTTCCGTTTTTGTTGGTAAAAATGTGGTGAGTCTACTAAGGCAACAGTGTGTCATACTTACATTGGCAGGAATGTAATTAAATGTCTCTTTCCCACAGGTAAAGAACCATCCTTTTTGTAACCATATATGTGCATAATTAAAAGATACTTCTTGAAAGGAGGTACAATTTAAAATCCCTTGACTGACATGTATACAATGAGGGTTTTTTAGGTGAAGTAGTACAATTGACAATTTTTGCACAAGTAAGATTTGTAGGAACAGCTACAACTGGTGTATGCAAAGCAATAGCATCAAAGGGTACCATATAAGAGGCAGAACCCCAGTTTGACATAGTTGCATATTGAAATTCATTGTCTGATAGAAAATTGCTCAAACCAGTATAATTTTTTAAAACTGACGCTGGGACACACACAGGTATAAGACAGGTAGATAGTAGATTTTCCATATCATACACTTCAGATAAGCAAAAGACATCATTTTGTGTGATGTTAGCTAGCTGCACCCATAGGTTTTGCTTCATTCATTGTTCGAGTGAATGTTTGGGTGGGATGACAGCTGCTGTTGCCAAAAGGCAGCTGTTAATAATCAAACACAAACAATTGATGGCTAAGGAATTTGCAGTTAAAACCGCAAAAATGGCAGCGCATAAGTTCTCGGGGGTTTGCTCCACTTGCTGCTGCTGAAGCACTGCCTGCGCTTTGGTGGTCAAGTTCTTCACATCTCCCCATGTCACTGGATGACTGGCACGACGGGATTGGTCGCTGTGCCATCTGGAGAGTCACCCTTGCCATTTCTGGGACTGGATCCAGGGACTGATGCCACGACATCCTTGGCTGGGCGGACGCAATGCGCTGGAATCCACAAAGGTCCTGTAGGAGCAAGCACAGCAGCATATCCTCCTCCCCACATAATCAGAGGGACCGGCCCCAACCATGTTTTATCTGGTAATGCCCGATAATATACCAGAGGTGGAGGCAAGCTTGTTTTCTGTTGAAAGTGTCTCTGATAAGCAGTCAAATTTTCAACAGAAACATTCAATTGATTTAAGGTAAATAATACTTTTTGAACCTGTTGTGTTACCCACGACAAATTAGGTACTCGAGAGCCCTCCTTTTTTATTTGTTTGTGGAGGCAGTCCTTAAAGGACCGATTAGCATGTTCCACTATGGCTTGACCTGTGGAATTATAGACGAGACCATGAGTAAGAACAATATTCCAGGTTGTACAAAATTGCAAAAAGGCCGATGAAGAATAGGCTGGCTCATTATCAGTTTTTAAAGAAGAGGGCTTGACCAAGGCTGTAATGGCCAAAAAAAGATGAGAAATAACATGATTAGCTGTTTCCCCTCATTGAGGTGTGGCCCAAAGCGCTCCTGAATAAGTATCAATAGATAAATGAATATACTTCCAGGGAGCCAAAGAGGGAACATGGGTAACATCCATTTGCCATAGTTGATTAGAGGTGAAACCTCGGGGATTAACTCCTGTGTCCCCCGAGGGGGATGTCCCAGAACATTGAGGACAGGATAAAACAATCTGCTTGGCTTGGTCGAGTGGAATATGGCAAGCTTGTGCCAATCCCCTAGCGTTTTGTTGGGAAAAAATAGTGACTAAAAAAATCTGAAAATAAAGTCGGTAACACATGAACAGAAGAAGTCATTAAACAAGCAAAGCGAGGATCTTTAGGCAAATGATATGCAATAGAGCCTACATAGTCAATTAAAGCACACTGAAAAGATAAGTTATTCTGAAAATAAAATTGAAAATCAGATTTAGGTAAAGGAAAAACAATATTCATTAAATCAGTCCCATTTCGTTGGCAAGCTTGAGTGCGTCCTAAAGATATAATTTCAGCACCTGCCTGGATAAATGGTAAAACATTTTGTGAAGGGGTATGGGGTAAATAAAGCCATTTAATACAATATACTTTTTGCGATTCTAATACAGCTAATACTCCGATAGGCAACTTACTAGTAGGGAATATCAGAAAAATTAACTGACAATCTTTATGAGGAATACAATCCACAAACTGAGTGCTCAAAATGTCATTAATTTGCTCAATTGTGGCAAGTGCTGCAGGCGGAACCATAATAAGATTTCCAGGCTGTTTTCCTTTGGTCAGTAAATCAAATAATGGACTAAATAAATGTGTAGGTATTGAAAAATATGGGCGAACCCAATTAAGGGTGCCTAGTAATTGCTACAATTTGACCAAAGAAATAATTTTAGGCAAGCTCAAACGAGGAAAAACTGGAACAGAATAAGATTGCAACATTTTATGCCCTAAATAAAGATAGAGAAAGTGTAACTGTATCTTTTCCAAGGCAACTTGCAATCCATAGATACTTAAATCATTTTGTATTTCAAAAAGCCAATTAGGTTGTATTTTTGGGGTTCCAATTTAATCAAATTCCATTCAGATGAAACAAATTTCCATTAAATAGGGAAAACATTTACAAATCTAAGCAAAACAATTCAAAGTCATTTCTTTTGGTTGATGGATATATATGTCTAACTAAACAATTTAAAACTCAAAAATTTACAAAAAAATTGTCCAACAATTACTGTCTCTTCTTTCGAGTAAAAAAATTGCAAGCTGAAACTGCAAGAGTGGGCATTAAATTTCACATCCACCCCCCTTCCTCAACCCAGACTTCTAAGCAGAGGGAGAAGAAGAAAAAATAGTTAAAACGAACAGCCGCCCCCCTCTTCTTTCTGTCTTTCTTTCGCTCTTAAAGCAATACAGCCAGCGAAAAACGAAAGAGTCAGGAGGGGGGGAAAAGAAAAAGAAATTTTACAAAAATCTCACCACTAAAAAATAGTTCTCTCCTTCACATGCATTTTCCATAAACTCTTTCACACATCCTCCATGAAACTTTTCTCATGCAAACTCTTGCTATTGCGTTCCCATTTTACAACAATAAAAACTACAGTTTACTGTTTCTTTCACAGCCTGGGACGGGTGGAGGGATGAGGGCTAACACACACACATTTACGCCAGCAAATTAACTCATTCACTTCCATTCTGTTTGCTTACACCATTTCACATACAAATATTTCATTTCATACGTTTTCCAGGCAAACCATTCATTTTTATTTAAGGCCTTTTTGTTGTTGTTATCAAAGAGGGTTTTGACCCTTTTCCAAGTCTTGGAAATAACACAGAACACCACAGACAGACATATATACACGAATACTATTAAAACAACATTTATTTAGACATATGGCTTGTCCTGCAAGAAGCGAGAAAAATCATGAGATGATTCCAACATGTGGTTTTTATAGGGCCCTTTAACCATCTCCTATTTTTCTCACCATTCCAAGCCCAAGCGTAACGTTCTAGGGGTTAAACATATATAAGACAAAACACACACATCAACACAAGCACCACCAGACATTGTCTGACAGGGTTAAACTTAACAGCCACTTGAAGTTTCAAAGCATCCCAATTGTTCCTCTAAAATTTGCCTTATGGGGGTGTACAATGGCTGTGGAGAAGCAAAAGAATTAGCCTCTCCAGGAGGAGCTGAAGGTCCAACTGGAGATGATTTAGGGGTGACAATTTTTATCTGATCGTAACCAGGCAGGGGGCTTGTAGTTAATTGTTGCCCTGCCAAAGCATCAGAGCCAAATTTTTCCACTGCTTGACGGCATTGATACCATCGATGTAATATCTTTACTGAGCCCAGGGTTCAAGATGTAAAGTATGCCCTATTTTTATCCAGTCCTGTAAACGGAGCGTCCAGCGCTCCGGATACCAGGAAGAATGTTTCCCTACCTCCTCCATCAGCTTCCTTATCTCTGCCTCAGGCACTGTCACACCTGATTATGTAACAGGAATCGAAGTTCCTTTATATGCTGGTGTTGAGATAGATTGCAACCCATACTTACCACTGAGGGGTTCCGTAGAACGAAGGGGTCCCGTAGGACGAAGGTGCACCTTAGGGGTCTATTCCAGACGATGGTAAGCATGTTGGCTGTTGCTCCCCACGGGGGGGGGGTGAGGGCGTCCCTGTTCGGGCGCCAGATGTTGGCACTAAGAAGCAGTCACACGCATTTCTTGAGCAGAAGCTGACGACCTCTGTCGTGTTTATTGCTTTTATATTCTTTGTTACATACACAAGCTTTCTTAATCATTAGATGTTTGACATTTGCTGATTCATTCAATACTTCTTTCATCTAACCAACTACTTTCTAGTTACATATTATAAGGTCAACAACTAGATAAGGAACAAAGACAGGAAGATAGAAGAAGGAACTAAGCCTGTTATCTATTTCAGTAGGTAAGGCATTAAGTCAAAAGGGGGTGACCTTTTGGCTGCTTTATTGGAGCAAAGGGTATAGAATTATGAGATTTGTGGGGGTGCAGAATACGGCAGTGTGCTGCACGCATGCTACCCCTACAAAGCCGGAGGAAAATGTCAACTTCCTATCATAAAATAAAACCTAGCTAGCCTAATCTTCTAGCCCAAGTGCCTGGGAAACAGCCAGTCCTTCAGAGCTTTACAAAAAGCCAAAAGAACTGAGACCATCCACATTTCTGGGGAGATTCTGTTCCACAAGATAGGCACAGCATAGAGACCGTAGGATTAGTGAATCTTACAAGATGATATTATTTAATAGAGGGGATCCAGAGCATGGTAGGCAAAAATAAACAAGGATAAGGAGAAAGATAAGAGTAAGACAGACAACATGGCCCTTTGTATGCACAGCTTTTATAGGTATGACTGGCATCTTGATTTGCACCAGAAATGTACTGGGTGTCAGTATAGCTTAGGCCTAGAAAGAGACACCAAACACTGCTCACATCATTGCACTGTGGACCAGCTGCAGCTCAAAATGTTCTTCAAGCACATTATAATGATTGAAATGGGAAGTGACTAAGTCTTTGTCACTAAGACATGTATGTATCTACCATGTTTCCCTGAAAATAAGACCCTGTCCTATATTTTTTTTGCCTCCTGTCAGGACTCCTTCATAATCATATTTTTGGGGCTCTGCCATTCTGATGGGAGGAGGGAGGTTTCACTCTATTGGGAGTGATGTATTTCCTTTAATTTGTTCTTTCTATCTTTGATACATTGCTATGAGTGTGAAGAGGGGAAGGAATGTGCCAGAAGCCATCTGCTTTATCTCCGAGCCGCTGGAAAGTTGGGCACTGGGGGAGGGGTTTGTGAAGGGAAACTTTAATGTAACGATTTGCATAGGAATTCCTCAGATCTTGCTTTGTCTTTCTACTTTCATTCATTCTCAATAAAAGTTCCTGTTTGAAACAATGCCTGTTTTAAGAGTTTTGCTTTCTTGGGAGTACTAGCTGAGGCAGGACCTTACATTAAGCAAGATCTGCAAAGTAGTTAACCCGAAGAGAACCCACGGGGACCGTGCACACCATATCGCTCCATGGCAGCGAGCAGGACGAGTCCAAGTGCTGGGAAGAGTCTGCCACCAAGACTCACCCTGAAGAGAATCCCTCTGAATGAATGGAGGAGACAGCCACCATGGAGGAATCCACGAGACCTAGGTGGACGGTTGGCATGGAAAAGAGAGAGGACTGAGACAGAAGAACCCAATGCGTAACCTTCACCCGGGGCAGTCGAAAACCGGGCTGGAAGCAAGAGATGGAACTGCTCTACAATTATGAGGAGACTGAGGGGGAGCAGGACCCTGCCGACCAGAACCTGAAGCAGGCAATGCACTTCATGGTGGAAGCATTTCAGGACCTTAAAGCAAAGTCCAAGTGACACATGGGGAGAGGTGAGGAGCAGCTTGAAGAAACTACGGGAGGCAAGAGCGAGTCGGTGACTACTGAAACAACTGCGGAAGTGGCTGATTCTACCGATATGGCAGCGGTCACCCCAGTTTGATGCCCTTTTCTTTGTAGGAGCCCCTCAAATATTGGAACACTGCTATCATGTCACTCCTTGTCCTTCTTTTCACTAGATTAGACATACCCAATTCCATATTCTTCATAAGTTTTAGCCTCCAGCCCCCTAATCATCCTTGTTGCTCTTCTCTGCACTCTTTCCAGAGTCTCAACATCTTTTTTATATTGTGGTGACCAGAACTGGATGCACTATTTCAAGCATGGTCTTACAAAGGCTTTGTAAAGTGGTACTAGAACTTTACGTATTTGTGATTGTATCCATCTATTAATACAGTCTAGGATTGCATTGGCTTTTTTGGCTGATGCCGCATACTGTTGGTTCATATTTAAATGATTGTTCACTAGGATTCCAAGATCCCTCTCACAGTTACTGACATTAAGCCAGGTTTCACCTAATCTATATCTACACAGTTGTTTTTTCTTACCTACGTGTAAAACCTTAGTTTTATCTACATTGAATTTCATTTTGTTATATAGGGCCCAGTGTCCAAGTCTGTCAAGATCATTTTGAATCTTGAGCTTGTCTTCCAGCTTAGTGCCATCTGCAAATTTGATGAGTTCCCCTTCAATTCCCTCGTCTAGAGTGTTTATGACGATATTGAAAAATACTAAAAAGGAACCTGCTTCCTTCCTTCCATGTGGATGTAATTCCGTTGAGGACTACATGTTGAGTGAGATTTGTCAGCCAAAACATGAGAAGTGGTTTATAAATATATAAAAAACATCAACATCAACCTCAACTTATAAAGTACAATCCATTCTTTATTTGACATAGTCACCTGAAAATCTGACTGAGAGAATTAAAAATGTCACCTTGCAGTGAGATGGGTGGCAAACAAATTTAATAGATACATAAAATAAATAATAAAAATAACAAAAGGTGCTGTTCTTTCAGAGAAGCTGGATTACTGAATAGGGATTTTTTGATATGGAAGTATATTCAGTGATACAATTTCATTTATCATCGCTTAATTATTTTTCAAGAAAAAACACTTTCAGTAACTGCAAGCAAGAAGAGAAATGAGAATTGTTTAATCCTCTCCTTCTGTGCTACTTTTCTACTCCACTTTTACATAATACTATATTATTTCTCTATATAATGTTTCTATGTATTCTTGAGATTAGAGAGTACATTTGAGAAGTTGTACTGCCAGCAGTATTGAGACTTCATGATTTGCTTAGATAACTGAAGATAAGGTACAGTTGACATACAGTAACATATGAATTGTTAATAGCACTGATTATATAAAAGCACAAGAGCTCAGATATTACAAAAAGATGATTCAAAATGGAAAGTGGAAGAGAAAGAATGAAATGAAATGAAATGAAACGAAATGAAATGGTAACCTGATGATCCTTCAGTTGTTAAGATCCCCCCCCCCCCGCCTAAAAGACTTCAGTCATTCCTTTTCCATGTTGAACATCTGCTAATCTTGGCCTATGGTGAAATTCAGACAAAAATCCTCTTGTCCTTTAAGATGTTCAAATTTCTTGAAGCTCTGGATACTGAACTCACACTTTGCCATATCTTTGCCTGACTTTCCCTACCCCCCTCCCCTACATCAGCTCCTTAAGAATGTGCAACTAACACAAGGAAAAACAAGCAAATGCATAAAAACAGAAAGTCCATATATTAATGTATAAAATACAGAAAGGCCATATATCTTTCCTGGCAACATAATCATCTTGTCCCTTTTTCATGCCAGAAAAAAGGAAAACCAAAACCAAACCAAACTCCTCAAACTAAACCCCAGAACCAGAGAGGCACCAGAACCTGAATGGGTAGTTAACTTCTTTTCTCCCTATGTTGCAGGAATATCGGAAAACCTAAGGAGGATCATCAGCCAACACAACATATGTGCATACTTCAAACCCAAGAATACATTAAGGCAGAAGCTTGTCCATCCCAAAGATAAAACACCTAGACACAAAGTGAGCAATGTGGTATATGCAGTACAATGCAGTGAGCCAAGTGTAGATCTGTACATTGGGGAAACAAAACAACAATATGACACAATATAGGAGAGCAAATCCATCAGGACAAGATCCAGCAGTCCATCTGCGTTTAAAAGACAAAGGCCACTCTTTCGAAGACAGCTAAGTCCACATTTTGAACAGAGAGGACTGCTGGTTTGAAAGAGGGGTCAAAAAGGCCATCTACATCAAAATTGAACAGCTCTCTCTCAACAGAGGGGGAGGGATATGATATCATCTATCTCCAGTCTACAACACAGTCCTTTCAACAGTTCCAAGAAGGCTCCACACACATTTGCACTATTCAGGTGACCCTGAAGACACAGATAAGTCTTCAGGTAGCACTAATGACTCTCTAAAAGAATGCAAATGACCAGCTGTCTGCAAGGAGGATAAATCTTTCCATTCCCCACTGTCCAGTCAGAGCTGAAGAAGCTTCTTGGATGACAAGCGAAACATCTTCAAAAAAAGCCAAGAAAGTTGGGTGAAAAAGCATCTTTGGGATTTTTCTAGGCATCCACTATCCACTACAGAATGCAATATTCTACAGAAAGGCCTCAATTATAACAATGCTAATGAGATAGAATTCTTTGTAGCCTTAGAAGGAGAATTAAAAACCACAAGACTTCTTACAGAAAACCTCAGACAAACCATCATATTACAGACCAGAAGAAGACAAGAACATAACCAACTCACAGCAGAGGAGAAGAGCAGCCCTCAGAAATCTAAAAAAAGGACCAGACTATCATCATCCTACCAGTAGACAATGGCTGAACTATGGTTTTCATGGATAGATCACAATGTATACAAAAATTACTAGAAGACATCGAAATTACATTCCAGTGAACACCAATCCAATATAGAAACTAGATAACCAGATTAAGAGAACTCTCAGAGACATCACCAAGAAAAACCAAATTACCAAAGAGGAACAGTAGCAGATGAAAAGCAATGGACCCATCCTCCCATGCTTTTATAAATGTCCCAAAATGTACAAGATGTACCTCTCTGTCCAACTGTACCATTGTCAGGGACACCTACCTACAACATCGCAAAAAAATCAGCAAAAAAGTTTGGATATCTCATGGAGGAAAGCAAATACTCCATCAACTGCTCACTACAGTGCCTTCAAAGAATCAAAGATGTGACAATGGATGAGGATGAAATCATGGTCTCATTTGATGTCATAGCCCTTTTCACATACATAGAACCAGAATTACCCAAAGAATTCATCAAACTTGCTTCACAGCCCACCCAACCTAACCAAATACACCAAGATTGAAACATCTAGAATCTTATCAACCTCTGCCTAACCACATACTTTCAATATGAGAAACTTATTAAAGAAATCAAAGGTACACACACAGGATCACTGCTTCTAGGATTCATAGTGGACATCGTAATGCCGTAACTGTAATTGATAGCACTTCTACACATGCAGCTCAAAATAGGGATCAGGTATTAAATGACACCTTTATCATAATAAAAAAGGACCAACTAGAGAATGCACACATCAGCAATAAAGGAATTCAACTGAGAAGGGAAAAAGAAAACAACACACTTCTCTTCCTGGATATCCTTGTTGGAGAGACTGTAATGGCAAACTACAAATACAAGTCTACCAAAAAAGCCACCCACACCATTCAAGTGCTCCACTCCCAAAGTAACAACACAACCTCCCACAAGAGAAGCTGTGTAGGAATACTATTTAGACATGCATAAACACACTGCAGCAATCAGAAAAAGGAAACAGATCATCTATACATTTTCCAACAAAATGGGTAGTCATCAAAAGCACTCAACCCAATATAGCACAATTAACACAAGGATAATGCTACAAGACATAACATTACCATACATTAAAAAAAAACACAGAAACCACCAACAGACTATTATACCCCTATGGCATCAGCGTAGCATACAAACCAGCTAAAATCCTCCAAAACATCCTTAGTAAACCAAAAGACCCAGCAACCCCAGAAGGAAAAACAGGAATTATCTACCACATACAGTGTAAGGACTGCAACATTATGTAGGACAAAAAGGCAGGAAATATCCATAAACACCAACTAGCAGTCAGAAGATATGATGAAAACTACTTAATTTTGAACAGACAAATGGCAGATTAACCATAGTTTCAGCTGGGAAATTGTGACCATCCTAGACCAATTCAAGCCCAAAGAATGCCTGGCACTCTGACAAATCAGTCATCAACAGGCATATAGATATGAATAATCATTACAACAGAGACAATCAACAAGCCAAAAAGAAAACAAAAAGACCAAAACACCTCCCCCCAGCTGATGTTAACACCAAGATTAAAATCATACCAACAATCAAGAAGTAAACAATACCCAATCAAGGAACTGCCAAACAAGCTAACAACCAAACTCCAAGACCTTTCCTGCTGACAGGGCAATCCAGTAGAACATTAATTGAGAGCAAACCCCATTCCCTACCAGCACTGATGATGTTACTTGGGTAATGAAAGTCTGCAAGAAAACAACCATGTTCAGAGAACACCAAGGACACCTCATGTTGTTCCTCAAGATAGCAAGTGTCTTCCATAATATTTTTATTTTATTACAAGTTTATTGCACATCATTTGTTACTAATCAATTTTTTAATGTCATAAAGTTCCAGATTTATGCCTCAAATGAAATGAAATGGCTATAATTCATTATAAATTAATTGTGGTGAGGGTTTACATCACTTAATTTAAAAAAATATTTTAAAAATAAGGCTTGGGAAAGCTTATGCATCTATGATCTTTATCTTATTGAAGAAAAAGTATGAATTCCCATGTCTTAAATCATGGGTGTCAAACTGCCAGCCCACGGGCTGGTTTCATCATACCGAAGCCGCGCCCACCCCATTACCAGCAATGCAAAAAGAGTTGCGATACATCGCGACACATCACGTGATGTGGCGAGTTTGACACCCGTGTCTTAAATGAAAACACAGGGAAGGAGTTTGTTTAATTGGTTATTCCATTTTCTGAATAAACATTTAATGATCTACAATGTCCCAAATTTAAAAACATTGGTTTAAACGTAAAGTATGTGTCAGAATCCAATTATATTTTATTTCTAGCTATCTACTCTGAGAAAACCCAATTCTTACTCTCTTCTGGATTCTGTCATACTACAAAGGGGGGGGAGTAAACACGGGTGTTTATGACTGGCATTTCCCCTATCAACTACAAAGCAACATCCTCTGTGGATTCCCTTCGAGAGTACAACCATAACAATGCGGCCATCAGCCTTTGATCTCACTCCCTATGAAGTCTCCTTGTATCGGCAGCAAGGAAAAAGGGGGGGAAGATTTCAACGCTTGGGATCCGATGGATTTAACACCCACCCATCTGTCAATTTGAATTGACTGGAAGGAGTGTGGAGTGGGGCTGCCTGGGAACACTTTAAAACATTGAATGGTCAGGGGGGTCCCTCAGATCCTGTCTAGCATGCCTTCAGTCAGTTCTTCTTAATAAAGATTCCTGTTGGAAGAAACGTTCCAAGAATTCTGTCTTAAGATGTAAATTGAGGTGGGTCCTTACATTAGACAGGATCTGCAAAATTGGTCAACCTGGAAGGAAGAACCTTGCCAGGGGACATTGCAAAAAATACCATGTCAGACGATGAAGCGGGGAAGGGGGAAAGCACCACGGAGAGGGAGCCGTTGCCCCAACTGGAAACCTGCCAAATATCCGGATCTGAAGGGTCAGATTCCTCAAGAGAAGAGGTGGTGGAGACGCGTAACCACAAGCCTCGGTGGTCAATGGGCGTTGGAAACAAAGACGAGTGGAAAAAGAAATCAAGAAAGGTGACCCTGAGACGGGGGGCCAACCAACCAGGATGGAAGCAGGAGATGGAGAGATCCCTGCACACAAGCGAAGATGAAGGAAGCTGGGCACAGCACTCGAACTGGATCCTAGAGAAAGCTATTGACTTGATGAAGTCAAGTCAGCTCCCTAGGAGAGGAGGATCCTGAGCCCCACGGCCGCACCACCTCCTGGAGCCGCAACTGGAGAGACACTGAGGGGGAATTGGAACCTGCAGCCGCGGGGACATCCGCTGATCCAGTAGTCCCCACCCCACCCCCCCGCTGACCTACAGATGGCGATCCGGATGGAAGACAATACCGACGAAGAAGGCACCGATCCATTCAAAGACTCCTGCTGCTGGATGCGAAATTCAAGGGGGAGCCCACACGCTTGGGGTTTTTCCTAACCCAAGTCCTTGGTTACATGGAGGAACATGGGCGGCACATCCCTAGCGACAAAGCCCGTATCCGGATCGTGCAATCTGCTCTGGACGGGCCGCCCGCCGATTGGGTGGTGAATTTGCATGATTCCAATGCCCCAGAGCTCAACGACTTCAAACGTTTCATGTCCTCTCTGAGAAGGCAATTTGAAGACCCCCTGGCTGATCGCAAAGCACGCGAAAGAATCAAAATGATGAGGCAAGGCAGACGGCCAGTAGCCGAATATACGCAAGAATTCCGAACCATTGCAAGCAAGCTGAACTGGCCGGAAGACATCCTCCTTAGCCATTTCAAAGACGGTCTGAATTACAACCTATATGACGCTTGGCTGCCCCGGGGAAACCCACACCAACTCGACGAATGGTACATCCTGGCAGAGGAAGCAGAGATCGACCTACTGAAGAGGCACCGCCGAGGAAAACAATGGAGCCGCTCACTGCCTGAACCAACGTGCGAACCAGCGAAGCCATCGGCTATGGCCAAGAAGCCAATGGGCTGTTTCAAATGCGGGAGAGAGGGGCATCGGGCTGTAGAATGCCGCTCAAAAGCCCCCCAGCACAACCCAGACAGACCACCGGCCGGCAAATCCGGGAAGTCCCCAGCTAAGTCAAAAGAATCTGCCATGAAAGGGATAGAGGCTGTGAAATCCCCTACCTCCGCCCATCATGGGGAAAGAGCTCCAGCCTACACTGCAGGGCCGGTGGACGCCCCAGATGACAGCTCAGAGGGCGAACCACAGGTAAGTGGATCCATCCCACCCATCCTCAAGACAGTGACTATATTAGCCCCCTCCATGCCCGAAGCTGTCAAAGTGAAAGCCTTAATATCCGGATCTGAAGGGTCAGATTCCTCAAGAGAAGAGGTGGTGGAGACGCGTAACCACAAGCCTCGGCTGCACCCGCTGCCTCATTAGCCCGACACTAGTGGGAAATTTGGGCATTCCGGTGAGGAGGCTGGAACAATCAATCTCATTTGGCCAGTTAGATGGGTCCATAGCAGGGGGGGTGCCAGCTACCCTAGCCACGTTACAAATCCACCTATCCCTGGGAAATCATGAGGAAGACATAACGTTTGTAGTGACCCCAGGCATGGAATGTCCGATGATCCTAGGGCTGGAATGGTTAACAAAATGGAACCCCTGGGTAAATTAGAGGACGAAAGAAATCAATTTCCTGAAAGAGGACCCTACAGACCTAAAACCCCAAGGAGATCTACCAAAATTAAAAATGGAAATAGCGTCCATGGGAGAAGAAAAGGGGCTACCAGAAATACCAGAGGAATACAGAGATATGGCTGAAGTTTTCAGCAAGGAGAGGGCGGATGAACTTCCCCCCCACCGACCCACGGACTGTGCCATAGAATTCAAGCCCGGGGCAAAACTCCCGAAGCCAAGTTTATACTCCATGAGCCCAAAGGAGAAGGAGGAAATGGAGAGATTTATAAAGAAAAACCTAGAAAGGGGGTTCATTGAACCAGCCAAGCCTAAAGTGGCCGCTCCGGTCCTCTTTAGAGAGAAGAAGGACGACTCTCTACGCTTATGCGTGGACTACCGCCTATTGAATGCAATCAGTGAAAGCAACCTATACCCCCTACCCCTCATGAAGGACATGTTATCACACCTCTCGAAAGGATTTTTTTTTACTAAACTAGATCTAAGGGAAGCGTATTACCGCGTGAGAATTAGGGAAGGGGATGAATGGAAAACCGCATTTAACTGCCCAATGGGGTGCTACAAATTCAAAGTTTTGCCATTTGGATTACAAGGAGGCCCAGCAGTATTTATGCAATTAATCAATGAGGTACTAAGGGAGCACATATTTAAGGGGGTCCTGGTTTATTTAGACGACATCCTTATCTTCACCGAATCAAAAGAGGAACATGTCAACCTAGTCAGAGCAGTTTTAAAGAAACTGCGAGCCGTCCACCTATATGCCAAATTATCAAAATGCGAATTTCATCAGGAAAGAATAGACTATCTAGGTTACCGCATATCCCCACAGGGCATTGCAATGGACCCAGAAAAGGTCAGGGAGTATTAGAATGGGCACCACCTCGCACAAGAAAGCAACTGCAAAGTTTCCTGGGTTTCGCAAACTTTTACCGCCAATTCATCCCCTCCTTTGCCCAGATAGCCCTGCCCCTCACGAACTTACTAAAAATGAAGGGAGAATCCTCAGTGAAACCTAACCAGCCACTAAAATGGACAATGGAATGCCAAGAGGCATTTGAGAGATTAAAGAGACTCTTTTCTGCCGAACCAGTACTGAGGCACCCAGACATGGACAAACCCTTCGTAATACAGATGGATGTGGCAGTGGGGGCTGTACTATTACAAGAAAATGATGAAGGAATATTGCAACCCTGCGCGTATACGTCCAGGAAACTCACTGAAATGGAACAGCGCTGGCCCGTGTGGGAGAAAGAGGCATATGGGATACGTTGGTCTTTACTTACATGGCGCCAATTCCTTGAAGGCAATAAAATCCCTTTTCCAGGTGTGGACAGACCACAAAAATTTGGAAGCCTTGAAAACACCCAGGAAGCTCAACCCCAAGCAAGCCCGCTGGTCCCAGCATTTTCACCAATTCAATTTTAAGCTCAAGCATTTGCCGGGGGGAAAGAACTTTCTGGCAGATGCATTATCTCGCATGCCCCAATATAACAGCACACGAGCCACTGACTCTAAACCGATCATGGGAGAATCACAACTGGCAGCGCCAGTGACTACCAGAGCCCAAGCTAAATTAAAACCGCAGCTGGATAGCCAGACCAGAATTGAATTCCGGAAAAGTTTGGAAACAGATGAATGGTTCCAGAAAAATAAACACGTGTGCACAATGAAAGACGGACTGCCTTGGGTGGGGGAGAAGTTATATATACCGACCACCCAAAGGATCACATTCATGCAGCTTTGCCACGACACAAAATCAGCAGGGCATTTTGGATTTGTAAAAACATTGCACTTAATTAAATGGCGATTTTGGTGGCCATCCATGAAAAAAGACATAGAAAGTTACGTGGCCAGCTGCCCAAAGTGTGCAACTGCAAAAAGGTTGCAAGGGAAATCGCCAGGACTGTTACAAACAGTGGCAAATCCCTCAGCCCCTTGGAGGGAAATAGCCATGGATTTTATAGTGGAATTACCAGAAAGCAATGGGAAAACTGTTATTTGGATGGTCACGGACTTATTTTCCAAACAGGTTCACTTTATTCCTTGCCAAAAGATCCCCACCGCAAAAGCTTTAGCGAAACCTTTCGTGCAACATATTTACAGATTGCATGGGGCACCCCAATGCATCATATCTAATAGGGGAGTGCAATTTACATCTGCATTTTGGAAGGAATTTCTATCCCTTTTAGGGACCACCCAGGGACTGACGTCTAGCCATCATCCTCAGGGAAATGGTCAATCAGAAAAATGTAATGCAGTACTTGAGCAATATTTAAGATGTTTTCTAAATTTCCAGCAGTCAGATTGGACGGACCTGTTGCCTTTCGCAGAGGTTGCCTACAATAATGCAGTCCACTCCAGCACAGGTTACACTCCTTTTCAAATAGCTACCGGCCAAAGTTTCAACCCCATGCCAGAACTAACCCCAAACGAACCGGCAATCCCATCACTGAAAGAATGGATGGAACAATTACAAAACACCTGGCCAATAGTTAGAAAAGCTCTAGAGGAAGCTAGGCAAGCATACAAAGCACAAGCAGATAAGAAAAGGGTGGAGCCCACACCATTCATTATAGGAGAAATGGTGTATTTGTCTACAAAATACTTAAAATCCATACAACCCTGTAAAAAACTTGGACCAAAATATATAGGGCCTTTTCCAATTAAAAGAATCATAAACCCAGTAACAGTAGAATTAGAATTACCCAAGAATCTTAGGCAAATACACCCAATGTTCCACTGCAGTTTGCTGAAAAGAGAACAACAGTCACCCTTACGGCCAAAATTCCCCCCCCCCCACCAACACCAATCATGATAGAAGGGGAGCAACACTTCGAAATAAGGGAAATCCTGGACTCTAGAAAATATCGTGGGGAAACTTGATACCTAGTAGCATGGAAGCACCTCCCCGCCTCTCAAAACGAGTGTGTCCATAAACGTCATGTCAGAGCCCCGAAGCTTTTAAAGAAGTTTCATAAAGAGTATCCTAACAAGCCAGACTAACTTTTATACTTGTTTTGTTTTCTCTACAGGTGGACCTCTCTTATTTTTAAGGGGAGCTGGATGTCAGAATCCAATTATATTTTATTTATAGCTATCTACTCTGAGAAAACCCAATTCTTACTCTCTTCTGGATTCTGTCATACTACAAAGGGGGGGAGTAAACATGGGTGTTTATGACTGGCATTTCCCCTATCAACTACAAAGCAACATCCTCTGTGGATTCCCTTCGAGAGTACTAACCATAACAATGCAGCCATCAGCCTTTGATCTCACTCCCTATCAAGTCTCTTTGTACCGGCAGCGAGGAAAAAGGGGGGAAAGATTTCAACGCTTGGGATCCGATGGATTTAACACCCACCCATCTGTCAATTTGAATTGACTGGAAGGAGTGTGGAGTGGGGCTGCCTGGGAACACTTTAAAACATTGAATGGTCAGGGGGGTCCCTCAGATCCTGTCTAGCATGCCTTCAGTCAGTTTTTCTTAATAAAGATTCCTGTTGGAAGAAACTTTCCAAGAGTTCTGTCTTCTTAAGATGTAAATTGAGGTGGGTCCTTATAGTATGCTTTTGTTTCTTGTATAGCTGGTCTGATCTGATCTGATCTAATCTGATTCTGTACAGTTGGTCTGACTAAATTAATGAATCTGGGAAGTACTGTGGAGATAGTATAATTGGACTTTAGTAAGGCATTTGAAAAGGAGATCACAGCCTACTTCTTGACAAAATAGAACAATGTGGGATAGACAGTACTACCACGAGATGTTCAGTTGGCTGATAAACTGCACCCAGTGTTTGGTCCTCCATGGAATTACTTCTACATGGAGGGAAGTACATGCAATGAATGGGATACCTCAAGATTCTGTCTTGAGCCCAGTGCTCTTCAACAACTTCATAAATGATCTGGATGAGGGGATAGAAGAGGAACTCATCAAATTTTCAGTTGACAAAGCTGGGGTGGGAAGGGAATTGCTAACACTTTGGAAGACGGACTCAAGATTCAGAAGGATCCTGACAGACTTGAGCACTGGGCTCTATCCAACAAGATGCAGTTCATTGGTGAGAAAAGTAAGATCCTGCACTTAGGCAGGAAAAACTAAATGCATAAGTAGTGGCTCAAAAGTAGTAACTATGAGAGGGATTTAGCTGTCTTAATGGACCTCCACTTATATATGAGCCAGCATGTCAAGCTATGAACCCTACTGTCTTTAGGACCGCAGCGTGCTTCAAACTTGCCAACAGAGGGAGGAGGAAGGGAAGAGAGCTTTGAATCTACAGGTGTCCTTGATCAGCATGAGACCCAAAGCTGCTGAAGTATTGTTTTGGAGAAAATAAAGTCTTTTCTCAAAATAATTACTAGAAGATGTATTGGACAATGTGACCTGTACTGTCAGAGAGGTGGGAAAAGTTTCATTCTTTTAATTAACTGCTTCCTGCCATATCCTTAGAGCTAGCTTCCCTTTGACCTACTGGTTTGATTCTGCTCAATAAAAGTAATCATTAGAAGTTTGCAATGGCTCTGATGTTTTGCTTGGCTGGGCTTTTTACCCGGGAGTAGACACTAAGCTAGTTCTCTAAACAATTCCAATTCTATTGAGGGATCCGAGCCCCTATGCCCTTCAGAAGGGTGGTGAAGACTCAGGGGAAGATGCCTGAAACAGAGAAGCCGGCTGGAGCCAGATCAGGATCAATCAGCGGAACTCCAGCTGGGGCTGAAGGTGGCTTCGTAACCCCACCGGCCTCGACAAGGAGCGAGTTGAACAGAGGGAGCCAACCCCAGAGTGGATGGGGGAAGGAGCAGCGTTCAACCGACCCGAGCTGGTGAAGTGGAGAGAGGAGGTACGGAGAGCCGTTGAAGCCGAATTCCAATCATACTGCCTTCAGACCAAGCAGGGCAGACTGATGGAAGCAAGGAGCCTTGAGATGGACAGCCCCCAGGGAGCACTCCCTGCCAAGGTGCAGCAGCCAGTCAGTGGAGCAACTCAGGCAGAAGTTTAGCAACCTGGGAGTTCATGGAGGGGAGTTGGTCCAACAGCTGGATTTCAGATCCCGAGCAGGTTCGGCTCTGCTCCTGGTGCCAGCACCAGCACCTCTACCTCAACCTTCAATGGGAGCAGCAGCTGCGGGGACTGAGGGAGCCATTAGCCCACCACCTGGTCCCAGTTTGGGATGGAGAGCCCATAGACCGCCATCGGTGCCTACCCCTCAGCAGAGATGCAGGCTGGCAGGCCCCACCGGGGCCCAGGTACGAGGTCCAGCAAGAAATGTACCCCTACGAAGGGGTGTGGGTGCAGAGGACCCAGCTGGCGCAGACATCCAAGCCACCGCCACCCCACTGCTGAGGGCAACGTTCGATGGGAGCCCAGAGAAGTTGGTGTTCTTTCTCAATCAAATCTGAACCCACCTCAATCGGCACAGAGATGACTACCCCGACAACGTGGCCCAAGTGGATGTCGTCGTGGCCGACCTCGAAGGGGATGAGGCAGAGTGGGTGACCATTCTCCATGACGAGGGTGCCCCTGAGCTAGCAGATCCAGATGTGTTTCTCTGCAGACTCAGAGTCCAGTTCGGAGATCCCATGCAGATGCAACGAGAGGAGCTGGAAGTCCAAAAGGTCAGGCAAGGAACTAGACCTGTGGTTGAGTACATTCGAGACTTCAGGAGAATCACGGGGAGTCTGAGGCATTGGCCAGATTTTACTTCCAACACTAGTAAGACCAAACTTGGAATACTACATCTAGTTCTGGCCGCCACAATAAAAACAAGATGTTGAGACTGTAGAAAGAGTACCAAGAAGACCAACAAAAATGATTTGGGGTATGGAGGCTAAACTGTATGATGAATGATTAAGGAAACTAGGTATGTCTAGCCTATCAAAGAGAAGGATTAGGGTGATGTGATAGATTTCTTCCAATACTTGAGGGACTATCAAAGAGAAAAGGGATTAACTTATTCTCCAAAGCACTGTGTGGAATTCTGTTAAGAAAGATCCTACCTAGAAGTAAGGAGAAATTTTCTGATAGTGAGAACAATTAATCAATTAAATAGCTTGCCTCCTGAGGGTTGTGGGTGTTCTATTGTTGGAGGTTTTCAAGAATAGACTGGATAACCATTTGTCCATGATGATATAAGGTATCCTGCCTTGGGCAGGGGGTTGAGCTAGAAGACCTCCAAGGTCCCTTCCAGCCCTATGATTCTACGATCCTGGCTCTTTTATAATTATGCATAAATTAAGAAATATTTATTTCCCAATAAAGAAACAGGCAATGGAAATTGGAGTGTTTGAAATAAAAATTTCAAAAAAAAATATTTTTACCTTATGCTATTCTGAAAATAATGATTAAAGATGTTGCTTTGACTCTTTGCTCATAAAGCATTTCTAAAGCATTTTAAAAAATGGTGCCAAGCCTTTGTAAGAATCATTCCTACATATCTAAAACCATCTGGACTGATAAAAGCCCAATAAATTCTTGAGCTGTATATGTATTTCTTTATGAATTATGAATTAACATAGCAGATAGTTTTTCAAAGTAAAGAAACCTTTTCAAACCTTGCTTAATATAAAATGTATTTAATTTCAGCTACAAATGTTAATATGCCTTAAATCTGGATTCTTTTTAGAACCATTAGCAGTTCTGTAACTGAAGCAGTAGGAGTGACCTTAAATGGACTGAGGAAGATGGTAGAGGACAGGAAGACCTGGAGGAACATTGTCCATGGGGTCGCGATGGGTCGGACACGACTGCGCAACTAACAACAACAACAAACTTCCAAATACAGCTTGCAAAGGGAATTAATACGTAACAATCTGAATTCAGATGAGTAAAGTTGAAACATTTACAACATTTACAAACATTTGTAAAACACACATACACAAATAGTTTTTTAACATCAGTTCTTAACAAAGATTCTTTTCAAAGAATTATTTGAATTCTAACAATGAACTTTACTGGATTTTTTTTGTGGCACATAATTCAAATATATGTATTTATAAAAACCATCAAGAATTGACTGTGAAAATAATCCAGAGCCAGCATTAAACCTTGGTAAAATTATGGTATATACTGTATATCTTAACTTTTGCAAAATATGTTAGTGTAAACATATTAGTATATGTTACTATCTTTTCTCTTAATAGCCAATCCATCATTGCATGTTATGTTAAGCAAAATTTGGTCAGAAGTTTGTAAAATTGAAAAAATCAACCAATAATCCTGAAATTGATTTAATATTCCTTAATACTTGCAAACTATTGCTGTAAAAGGCAACATCTTTTGTGTGATGGGGGGTGGCAGAGACTACAGATAAAAGAATAAAGTTTTGATATACTTTGTTGCAGGATAATATTTATTACAAAAAACTATTTCTTTCCTAACAAAATTTGAAGATACCCCCTCTAAGTAATGCTTTTTTTTCTGTTACAATGCCCTGTTAATGTGTTGAACTTTGATTTTGGTTTTCTAATGTATTTTGTCTTTACTTCATGAAAACTATTTATCTATATGTGTATTATTTCCAGCCATTAACATTTTAAAATATTCATTGTATTAAACACTTAGAACAAAACGAAGGTTACCAAAGAGTTTTCTGTCTTCCTTGTTTTCTAGTCTACTCTGTTTTCAATATTTACACAAGAAAGAAGAAACAAAAAATCCATTATATCCATATTGGATAAGATGGATTTCTTAATACACTCTTAATACACGCTGCTTAATGATCTAAGTAGCCTGAAGACCTTGCAGACTGAGACTTAGAAAATAAATGTGGTAGACAATCGAAATGTCATGATGAAACATAACTGAAATGCTCTTCTAGTATGGGAAATTCACTTAGCAAAAAGTAATATCAGTAAAGACTCAATACAGTTGAGTCTAATAAGTACAAATGGGCAAATCATCTACTTAGAATTATATGGCAATTTGCAAGGTATCTTTTTCTATCATAATAAAGATTTCTGCCTTTTATCATTTAAAACATTTGGATATTTTGAATGTATTTAAATACCCTGAAAGACAACTAGTAATAAAACTTTTTGTTAATCTGAACAATTAGTGAAAAACCGCCTTGCAATATATCTTTTCATAAATGCATATATGAAGGAGAAGCTTATGTTCACTCCAGCTGGAATTAGCATCAAGCTTATTTGAACAAACATGATGCATGCACAAAAAAGAGAGGGGAGAATAATGCTATATTCACTTAAAGATTCATTTATCACCTATTATGACTATGCTATCTATCTGGATCAAAACCTTCTACTTTCCAAATTTTTGGCACTATTAGAATTGATCACATAAATCATGAACATAATGCTCATGGAAAGAACCATAGAGACAGCTATTACACAACAGCTTTTCTAAATCTTAAGAATGTAATACCTGCTTATTAAGAAGCTCACTAATAATCTAAGATTTAGTCTCTATATTTGACAATGAGAATATTATAAGAGAGCAAGAAACTACAATGGCATATAAAATCGACCCTTCAATCTCTGTCATACACACACACACACACACAGAGAGAGATGTTACATTATGTCATGTCCCTCTGTGTATGTGTTTTACATAACTTCCATCACCCCTTTTGGAAGGGAGCATTTTCTATATTTATATCCTGTGTGGTATTTTTAGTTATACACATAATCCTCAATTTATGATCACTCATTTAGCAATCATTCAATAGAACTGAACGAGGGGGACTAATGAGCGATCTCTGAAATTGTGACTGTCACAGTGTCCCTGCAATCATGTGATCATAATCCGGGCACTTGGACTCCCAGGTTACAATTATGATGTTGCAATGAGCCACAGTCAAATGATTGCTATTTGTGACCTCCTCTGTCAGATTCCCACAAGCTAAGTCAAGGGGAAGCCAGCGGAGAAAGTTGCTTACTTCCATAAGTTGCTCTCCCCACTACAGAGTACAAATCAGAATCAGAATCAGAATAGAGCTGGAAGGGACCTTGGAGGTCTTCTAGCCCAGCCCCCTGCTCAAGCAGGAGATCCTATACCGTTTCAGACAAGTGACTATCCACAGTCTCTTCTTAAAAACCTCCAGTGATGAAGTACCCAAAATGTCTGAAGGCAAGCTGTTTCACTGGTTAATTATCCTTACTGTTAGGAAGTTTCTCTTTAATTCCAGGTTGCTTCTCTCCTTGATTAGTTTCCATCCGTTGTTTCCTGTCCTGCCCTCTGGTGCTTTGGAAAATAAATTGACCCCCTTCTCTTTGTGGCAGCCTCTCAAATCCTGGAATACTGCTATCATGTCCCCCCAGTCCTTCTTTTCCCTAGACTAGTCAAACCCAAATCCTGCAACAATTCTACTATGTCTACATGGAGGGAAGTAAGCAGAGGGGTACCACAAGGTTCTGTCTTAGGCCCAGTACTCTTCAATATCTTCATAAATGACTTAGATTAGGGAATAGAAGGGGAACTCATCAAATTTCAGATGATACTAAGCTGGCAGGAATAGCCAACACCCTAGATGACAGGCTCAAGATCCAGATGAATATTGACAGACTTGAACACTGGGCCCTATTTAACAAAATGAAATTCAATGTAGAGAAAAGTAAAGTCTTACTTAAGCAAGAAAAACCAAAAGTACACATATAGGTTGGGTGAAACCAGGCTTATTAATAATAATAATAATAATAAAGTTGGAAGGGACCTTGGAGGTCATCGAGTCCAACCCGCTGCTCAGGCAGGAAACCCTATACCATTTCGGACAAATGGCTGTCCAGTCTCTTCTTAAAAACTTCCAGTGTTGGAGCATTCACCGCTTCTGGAGGCAGGTTGTTCCACTGGTTAATTGTTCTGTCAGGAAGTTTCTCCTCAGTTCTAGGTTGCTTCTCTCCTTGATCAGTTTCCATCCATTACTTCTTGTCCTGCCCTCAGGCGCCTTGGAGAATAGCTTGACTCCCTCTTCTTTGTGGCAGCCCCTGAGATATTGGAATACTACTATCATGTCACCCCTAGTTCTTCTTTTCATTAAACTAGACATACCCAATTCCAGCAAACGTTCCTGATATGCTTTAGCCTCCAGTCCCCTAATCATCTTTGTTGCCCTTCTCTGCACTCTTTCTAGAGTCTCAACATCTTTTTTACATCGTGGTGACCAAAACTGGATGCAGTATTCCAAGTGTGGCCTTACCAAGCATTGTAAAGTGGTATTAATACTTCACGTGATCTTTTCTATCCCTCTGTTAATGCAGCCCA
This sequence comes from Azemiops feae, assembly GCA_023970755.1. NCBI lineage: Eukaryota > Metazoa > Chordata > Lepidosauria > Squamata > Viperidae > Azemiops > Azemiops feae. The sequence continues at coordinate 129,666 of JALGBA010000486.1, read as the reverse complement.
GCACTGTGTTGGCTTTTTTGGCAGCTGCAGCACACTGCTGGCTCATATTTAAGTGATTGTCCACTAGGACTCCGAGATCCCTCTCACAGTTACTACTATTGAGCAAGGTACCCCCTATACTATACCTGTACATTTGGTTTTTCTTGCCTAAATGTAGAACCTTACTTTTTTCACCATTGAATTTCATTTTGTTAGATAGTGCCCAGTGTTCAAGTAACTGTGAGAGGGATCTTGGAGTCTTAATGAACAATCAATTAAATATGAGCCAACAGTGTGCAGCGACAGCCAAAAAAGCCAATGCAATCCTAAATTGCATTAACAGAGTGATTCAATCAAGATTATGTGAGGTACTAATACAACTCTATAAAGCCTTAGTAAGACCACACCTAGAATACTGCAACCAGTTTTGGTCTCCACACTACAAAAAAAAAAAGTTGAGACTCTAGAAAAAGTACAGAGAAGAGCAACAAAGCTGATTAGGGGATTGGAGGCTAAAACATATGAAGAATAGTTACAGGAGCTGTATGCATGGCTAGTCTAGTGAAGAGAAGGACCAGGGGAGACATGATAGCAGTGTTCTGATATTTGAGGGGCTGTCACAAAGAGGAGGGGATGAACATATTTTCCAAAGCACCTGAAGGCCAGACAAGGAATAACAGATGGAAACTGTTCAAGGAGAAATTCAACCTAGAAATAAGGAGAAATTTTCTGACAGTGAGAATAATCAACCAATGGAAGAGTTTGCCTTCAAATTCTTTATACGTTTTAGTCTCCAGGCTTTTAATCATCTTAGTTGCTCTTCTTTGTACTTTTTCCAAAGTCTCAACATGTTTTTTGTAATGTGACCAAAACTGGATGCAGTATTTCAAGTGTGGCCTTAACTAAAGCTTTATAAAGTGGTACTAATACTTCACGTGATTTTGATTCTATGTCTCTCTTTATACAACCAAGGATTGTATTAGCTTTTCTGGCTGCTGCCGCACACTGCTGAGTATGTTTAAGTGATCGTCCACTAGGACTCCAAGGTCCCTCTCACAGTTACTGTTTTTGACATCAGGTTTCACCAAATCTGTATTTGTACCTTTGTTTTTTCCTGCCCAGGTGTAAAACTTTGCTTTTCTCCACATTAAATTTCATTTTGTTGGATAGGGCCCATTGTTCAAGTCTGTCAAGATCTTTTTGTATCCTGAGCTTGTCTTCTGAGGTGTTGGCTATTCCTGCCAGCTTAGTATCATCTGTAAATTTGATGAGTTCCCCTTCTATTCCCTCATCTAAGACATTTATAAAGATATTGAAGAGTACTGGGGCTAAGACATAACCTTGTGGTATCCTACTAGTTACTTCCTCCATGTAGATGTAGACATTAGCTATTTGCTTCAAAATGTGATCACTTACGATCTGCCAAAAAGAATTCTGTGGATGGAGTCAATTCAGCTAATTAATAAAATGCTGTATATTGATACATATATGGAAGTGCAAATATTTGGAGAAAGAAGGTGGACTTGAAAAAAAAACCCTAGAAAACATATTAATGCCATATTAAAAATATACTCAAATGCAATTAATAACATTTTCTTTTTCCCCACAATTATTAATACAGCTGAACTTCAACCCATCAATTACAAAAAGGAGTATTTTCAGCTTACGATTCTATCAGCTTCCTGTTTTTAATTTGCTTGATGTTTTTGTGTACCAGGGCATGAAGCAGGAAGTATAGAACACAAATAGGTCTAGACATGTGTCTTGTTGTTTGGGCTTTAAGATTTTATATGACCACTGTATTTCTCAACCTATAGAGAGACAGATTGGTCTAGCAGTTAAGGCACCGGGCTAGAAACCAGGACAGCATGAGTTCTAGTGCTACCTTAGTCATGAAAACAGGCTGGGTGACTTTGGGCGAGTCACACTCTCTTAGCCTACAACCTCAGGCTTGGACCTTAAACTGGTCAGTCAGTTCCTGTTCCAACCATTGGCTCAACACTCAATTAATCCCAAAAAAGCAGACCCTGCACTTGCAAGAAAATTTTAGGGACTGGAAAAAAGAATCTATCCCATTAGAGAAAAGCCTAAATAATTGAATGGGGCTTGTAGATTTATCACCATGTACTTGGGCTGCTGTAGTTTACTCTATGTGGAGCTGTCAGAAGTTACAGTAATGTAGAATACAATACCCATCCCCATCAGAAGAAGCAGGATAATATCAATTTTGCATGAGCAAATGGGCTACTAGCCAGGTTCTCTGTTCCATTCAGGTTGCTGGTTATTACCTGTTAAGCCATTTAGTATCTACAGAACCACTACCTACTCCTAGTTGAATCTGCATGCCAGAAAAGAATGTGCAAATTCCTCCCTTTCTTTGCACAAAATATTAAAGGGGTTGGAGTCCAAAAATATCAGGCTAAGCCCAAGAAACTAAGTAGAATAATTCAGCCAAAGTTCTTTATTTGCTTACAAACAATAAATAGAATCTTGCGAAGCTAAACCCTTACTACTCTCACTCAACAGATACATCCTGGGAGATTCTAGGGAGCAGCCATCTTTACTCTCTTCCTCAATCTCCTATTCAGGTCTGGGCTAGGCTGCCTTTTGTCTCGCCCCCCTTTCTGGAATGTGCTCTGTCCTTCCTTGAAAATTGCCGCTTTTCTTCCATCACACCACCTCCTCCTCCATAGGTACCATCTCTCACCAAAAGCAAATTTTCTCAATCATTCAGTTGTAGCCCCATGTTAAAAGAGTTCCTTCCTTGCTTTTGTTCCAAAAAACAGTGGAAATTACTTTTTCAGACAGTTTTTGGAGAGAGAGGTGATAGAAGTGGTGGTAATCACTAAATTAAATGTAAATGTGAATGATGAGGGTATTCAGTTGTGGGAGGACAGCACCCCCCCCCGAGAAAGAAATATTTTGGGGAATATGAAAAAGCAGAATATTATATTTCCCCAAAGGAATAATGAAAAAACTTAGGCAAAGACAGCCCCAAGTCTCCCTCCCCCAAGCAGAAACCAAACAGGCCAGCTTTTAGAAATGCTATGAAATGATAATCCTATTCAGAAAGGTTGGAGCTAAACTGATGAGATTAGAAAGACAGATCCCTAAAATCTACATACCCCACCCAAACTCTAAAGACATGACCTTTGGGACATAATAGGATTAACCCACCACCATCAAAATACCAGAAAGGCACACTCAGATTCAGGTCAAAGTTCATGCCACAGGAAAAACTCCAAACACAAAAGCCCAAGAAGGTATAAAAACCCACCACTCCCTGCTACATGTGGTCAGCTTTCCCAGAGCCACATTTCTGTCTGCCTCTGCTCTTCAATAAACTACAACCTTCTTTCTAAAGCAGTCTCCATTTTGTTTATTCCCGGCTTGGACTGGACCCTGATGAAGATTTTTCTTTCAACACAGTATTATTGATATGGATTGTGATGAGATGCTCTGTTGTGGCTCTGATTGGGGGCCACAAACCCACGGAGGGTGTCCTGCAGCCAGACCTCCCCGTCCCTCCTCAAGGAGGCATCGATCTCCCTGGGGTAGAAGCCATCCAGGCGGCAGCCGTGCGTCTCCATCCCATCCTCCACCTCTGTCCTTCTGCTCACCGTCACCTCTAGAGGCTCTGCAGAAATGGGACCCCGGAATTAACTCTGAGCTCCTCCAGAGCATGGAAGGTAGATCAGAAACTTGAAGAGGCAGGAAAGTCTCCCACTACTTAATTTTAAGGCAGGGATTTCCCACTCCAGCCTCTCCAAGAGTTTTAGGAAATGCTCCAAATCTGGAAAATGCTCAACCACAAAGGCTCCTGATTTTGAGTCCTTCTCAGTGACTCAGCATGAAAAACCTCCAGCAGCAAATTGATGGTCCAAGGAAATTCAACTCTGACTGCTTTGAACTCTGAGTGATCTTGTGGGGAAAGATCCAAGATGGCAGCAGTGTAGGAAGCAGTATTGGATCACGGGGAGAGAAGTTACCAAACTAAATAGGAAGATACTAGGAGAGGGGGAAAAGGGAGGAAAAAGAAGCAGAAAGTTAGATAAGGAAGATAAGGAAGATAAAGGAAAAGAAGAAATTGGGGCAAGGAGAAAAACACCAGCAAACAGGAGCGCAGCGAATGAATGGCTGCACATGGAGTCGGAGGCAGCCGGCAACATAGAATGAGAGAGCCAGCTCCAGAGCACAAGTAAGTAGCCCACCACTGGAAAGAAAATGGCATCTGAGAGCAGCAAACCGGCAGCTGAATAACAGACAAAGAGGGAGACTGTTAGAAGCAGCGAACCGCTGGGTCACAGCATATTCTGTAATTTCCTAGACCCATACCCCAATCTAGACAGCCAAGCTCTAGGGGACAGCCAGGCAGCCCGACCCAGGGCCTAGCAAAGTAGAGACAGCCCGACTACCACAGCCGTCTCCTTGCCTCCTTCCAGCCCTGTAGCCCTCCCCAGTGGAGACTTGCCTCAGGTAGAGGACTGGATCAGTGTTCCCTCCCCAGCAAGATCAGCAGCCCCCTCACCCGCGTCCTGCTAGCCTGGTCTGGAAGAGGACAAAAGGCCTACAGCAATCCATTGGTTGTGAGGAATTGGAGGTGGCAGAAAATGAGGGGGGGGGTGAGAAATGCAACAGCAGCAACAGAGATGCTTCGAGCCAGACTGCTCCGATCTCTGAAGCTGAGTGGTCAGCTGAGAGGAGCAGACCAGACAGCGGAGCTGAACCGACCGGAAAGCTGAATGGAGGCCTCACCAGAGCAGAGACAACACCAAAAGACAAAAGGGAGCCGGCAGAGAAAACAAGAGGCCAGAGCAGCGAGCAACGGAAGTGAAGGCAACAATTAAGTTTGAGGTCCCAGTAGGAAGGAAGGGAAGACCCCCAGTAAAGAATAAAAAGGAATTGGAGCTCAAAAACTTTAAAAAAAATAGAGGGAAGAAAAGGATAAATAAAACTAACATAATAGTAAGAAGGTTAAATAAATAACAAGGTAGAAAAACAAGCAAAAACAGGCAGAAAAAAGGATGGGGGGGGAGGCATAATTACCTAGAACAGGGAAGGAAAAAACAAGGCTAACAGCAAAGCACATCCACCAACCGAAAAGAGGGATTTTCAAAAAAACAAACTCATGGAGCAGGCGACTGATACTATTGTGGTATGGTATGTGCTTATGCCCAAAGAACACCCAACTTATACATGCATTAAACTATGTGAACTACTAGAGGAAAAAGTAAGGCACTTAGAGGCAACTCTAGACAAACTCCAACTTACACAAGAAAGCTATACCCAAACTGAACCAAATAATGAACAAATAACTCCCAGAGGATTTGACCCTACTGATAAACCCTTGGAGGAAGACAAATGGAAGCATGTCACACATAGAAGGAAACACAATAATCAAAGAAAGAAGCAGCAGACATCTAAAAAAGCCCTACTGCCCAACCTAACACAACCAGAAGCAGCCTCATTAAAACTGAGCAATCAGGTTTTGCGCCCGTAGCACATGGCTGCGTGAGAGCGGACCTCTGCTCCCCACGGCTAGTTTCGTCCTGCCAGGGGAACCCTAGATGGGTCCGAAGTTGCCCCGAAGACATGACCGTGAAGGACGGGCGCCCTGTTGATCATGAAGCGATGGCGGTCACTTCGTTTGATCCGGGGGAAGCCCTCCGAACCCGACAGGAGAAAGGCTAACGTGAGATCAGCGTCTAGCCCAAGCTACTTGCAGCCGATCCCAGAGCCAAAGTCCCTGAACATCGGTGAACAGCGTGCTTGGAATTGGTGAGAGTACTGGTCTTCTTTCTTCTATCTACTAATTGAATCCTTGAGAAAGATCGCTAAAGCAAGAAAACCTCCGGAAGTGAAGAGAGGGGACTATATCCCCATTTCCTTACAGACAGAAGCGGCAAATTAATATTAAGGAGAAAAGAGATATACTAAAATTTGATTTAAAATACTACAGTCTGGACAAATCTAGGAACTAAGAAACTGTCAAGATTATACCCTAAAGAGTTTTTGATGGAATTTTAAAAATATATAACAAAAATAACTTTTTGATTGAAAACAAAACTGCAAAAAGAAATAACTGCTGACATCTAGTGGAGAATCAGAGCATACAATACTAACAATAAGGACTCAGAAATTGCCAGAATGCCTAGAAATAAAGAAAAAGCTGTTCCTTTGAATTCTAAATAACCTTGAAGACAGCTAGGAACAAAGGAAGAGCTACCTATAAGATTAAAAAGTGTCTGAAAGAAAAAGAAAAAAACACCTGGACTGTTGCTTAAATCTAAGAACTGTTTATGGAAAAGAAAAACCTTGGCTTTTGGCTAATCTTTTAGAGGAGAATTGGCTAATCTTTTAGAGGAAAGATTTAAAGTGGCTTAACACACTGAACTGTAATTTTGATTGACTGATAAATTGACTTCTGAATTAAAACATTGATGAAAGATTATTTGAAGGGGGGAAACAACATGGATATCACATACGTATCAAAAAATGACAGGATGCCACATTCAATATTTTCTCCTGAAGGACTTAGCCTGGAAAATCAAGAGCCTCCAGAAGTAATACTTCAAGGCAAGATAAATACTTTCCAGAAGGAAATATATGTAATGTTAAGACAAATACAAATGACAATAGAGTCAAACCACGAGAAAATTTGAAACACCTTTGATGATTTAAATAAGCATATTTCCAATCTAAATCTACTATTAAAAAACACCCGGGAAATAACAATGAAGGAACAAATAAATCAGATAACAGACTAAAAATTAGAAGAATATGAAACTGATGAAATAACAAATGAAAATAATTACAATTTAACACAAACAGGAAAAAATCTACAAGGTTCTGATACAACAAGAAAAATGGAATGGACTATAGACTTATCAGGAGAACCCTCAAGGTTTGGGAGACAGAAAGTATTCATCTTACTTACTTCATCTTTTGTATTCCCAACAACATTTGTAAAAACACAGGAACTGCCGGGTAAGTGGATTGTAAGGTTCCGAAAGGAAGATGCATTTCAAAGAATTCTGAGGCATATTTTACCTAGAAAACTCTTTATTTTGCAACATAGCTTCGGTACGTATAAAGTGAAGCCAAAAACTAAACCCTCCTACTTCTTCCCACAGTGTGTAAGCATATTCCCCTCCCTCATGTAACAAGTCATTAATCACATTCCCCAATTAGTTTAAAGTGTCTGCATCCATATATAATGTCAAGCATAACAGTCAATGTTAGCAGCCTTGACATCCGGCCCCCCTTACAAAAATGACAGATCCTGTAATGTAAACAAAAGCATATGTTAATGATTAGGATTCAGATTGTTGGGGTATTTTGCATGAAATCTTTTGACGAGTCTGTCAGCTTCCACCTTGCTTGATTTCACACAGGTGGCTTCAGATAACGGGTATCCTTTCCATTGTACTAAGTACTGCAATTTGCCTTTAAAGATTCTGGAATCAAGAATACGTTTCACTGAGAGAAATTGTGGAAACTAAGGAACAAACTAACTCTATACAACTCCAAACGCAATCTATGGAGAAGCTTGATGATCATAGAATAATTTTAACTGAGATGTCTGAAGCATCAACATCAACAGAGACTGACACTCAGATACAAGTTATTGAAAATTGTGATAAGGTGGATAAACAACTGGTAAACATAACATGGAATAAAACGGCTTCTATCATCCATAGGCTATTAGAAGAAAGGAAAGAGAACTTTGACCAATTTGAAGCATTGAAGAATATTGACTCTCTAATATTGTGGTTTGATGATGCAGGAATTTTATTATGGAAACCGATATGGCACAGAAAGAAACCTAGAGTTAGATTTAAAAATGTAGTTTAAAGTTTTATTTAATGGGTTTAAAAAGGCTTTGACTTTTTGATTGATTTAACAACTAATGGAACACATGAATTTCGCAAGAGGATATCCTTTGTAATAATATTTTGTCTTAGATATGACAATTATTGGACAGATGAACTTTATTTACTGGGTTAAAAAGATTTTGTATAGACATAGATGAATTGATAGAATATATACTTAAGTTAGATAGAAATCTATTTGTTGGTTTGACATTTTTATTTTAAATAAGATAATTATTTTGTAATAGAAGAATAAGAGGGATTGGTAACAAGAGAAGAAATGGTATTAATGAAGAAAACCAAAGAATATTACTGTGGGAATAATATACTAGATATAATCATTATGTTAAAAAAAAAAAAAAGGACACCCGAAGTGTTAATATTATGTCTATTTAAGGCTAATTAAAATATGGTAATTGTAAGTTAGTAAAGCTTAAAAACAGGACCTGGATCTTTATAATTGAAATGTAAGTGATATTTGATAGGATTGTTTGAAGTTTATGTATAAATATATTAATTTGAATATGCAAGACTATAAGGGAATTAGAGAGGGAATTTTAAATGAATTAATTTGAGCTATATACTTGTGATTGTTCTTTTGAATGTTTGATATACCCACCTCCACGGTGTTTCCTAAGCACTTTATGTAACCCTTCTACCCCTATAAAAATCCAATAAAATGTATTTAAAAAAAAAAGAAGAAGAATACGTTTCACTTCATAATGGGTCTGTCCTGCAACTACGAGGGGCCCAGGTGCTTTCTTCGGGGGAGGTCTTAAAGTGGAGCCCCGATAAGGTTTTAACAAACTACTGTGGAAAACAGGGTGAATTTTAGCCAGAAGTCTAGGGAGTTTCAGTTTTACGGTGACCGGATTGATGACCTTTACGATAGGAAAAGGCCCTAAGAATTTCGGTCCTAACTTCTTGCTAGGTAATTTGAGGCGTAAATATTTGGTTGACAGATAGACCTTTTCCCCAACTTGGAACGTTCTTTGGGGAGCTCTCTTTTTGTCAGCTTGCTTTTTATAGGTTTCAAAAGTCTTTTTTAAAGCAGATTTTGTGTTTCTCCAAACTTCCTCCCATCCCCTCACCCGTTGGTCAAGTGTCTGGGAAGCGGTTGGCACTTGGGGATATTCAGGTATTGGACCGAACTCTTTGCCTGTGGCTACTCTGAAAGGTGTGTAGCCGGTACTGCTGTGCACAGAATTGTTGTACGCCACCTCAGCAAAAGGGAGGAGATCAGTCCAGTTAGTCTGTTGATAGTACACATAGTATCTGAGATATTGCTCCACCATTTTGTTGGCGGCTTCTGCAGCTCCATTGGTGGCCGGATGAAAAGCAGATGATAAGCCTTGAGATGATCCAATTAATTTAAGAAAACTCCTCCAAAACTTTGCTGTGAACTGCACCCCCGTCTGAGATTATTCGCTTAGGGGCGCCGTGCAGTCGGTAGATAAGTTTCAAGAACAATTTAGTCAGTCGTTCGGCAGATGGGAGTCCTTTGCATGCGATGAAATGAGCCTGCTTCGAAAACAAGTCTATTACAGTCCAGATGACAGTATTTCCTTTACTTTCAGGTAAGTCTACGATAAAGTCCATAGCTATTTCTTCCCAGGGTTGGGAAGGGTCTGCCACCGGCTGCAGTAACCCAGGGGTTTCCCCCGAGATTCTTTTCATTGTGGCACATACAGTACAACTCTTAACATAATTTTCCACATCACGTTTCAGTCCAGGCCACCAGAATTGCCGGCGGGTGAGATGTAGAGTTTTTAGGTATCCAAAGTGTCCAGCCTGTTTAACATCATGGCTGTGTTTGAGAGCATTTAGACGGAGGGATTCGGGTAAATACAGTTTCCCTCCCTTGTAAGCCAAACCATCCCGGCACATCAAGGAGGCTTGATTATCTTTGAACCATTGATCGGTGAGGAGCTCTCGTTTTATTTTCTTTGCTCCAGGGTCATCCGGATTGGGGACCCTGCGAGGTGTGATTTGTGCAATAGGCTGTGGATTAGAGATAATCACCTCATTAACTTCTTCACATTTGCTTTTGTATTGGGCCAATCTGGATAGCGCATCAGCTAGGAAGTTTTTTTCCCCTGGGATGTACTTTAGAGTAAAGTTGAAGCGGTTAAAGTACTGTGCCCACTGTACTTGCTTTGGGGACAATTGCGGGGAGTTTTCAGTGCCTCTAGGTTTTTGTGATCTGTCCATACTTCAAATGGCACCTTGCTCCCCTCTAGGTAGTGTCGCCAGTTTAACAACCCCCATCTAATTGCGAAGGACTCTTTTTCCCATATTGCCCATCTCCGTTCACTTTCCATAAATTTTTTTGAGGTGTAGGCGCAGGGTTGCAGGATTCCATCCTTGTTCTTTTGAAGTAGTACAGCTCCAACGGCCACATCGCTGGCATCGGCTTGTATTACAAAAGGTTCCCCTGGGCAGGGGTGCTTTAGAACCGGTTCAGCGGCAAATAGTCTATTTAAATTCTCAAAAGCCGTTTGACAGTTCATAGTCCATGCTAGTGGTTGGCCCGGTCGCGGCTTCCCTCCTTTTTTCCCTTTTTGAGTAAGTCTGTAAGGGGTAGGGCAATCTTGGCAAAAGAGGGGATGAATTGACGGTAGAAGTTGGCAAAACCTAGAAAGCTCTGGAGCTGTTCGCGGGTTCTTGGGGGTTGCCACTCAATTATAGTTTTCACCTTAGCCGGATCCATCTCAATGCCCTCGTTGGAAATTCTGTAGCCGAGGTAATCTAATCGGGTCTGATGAAATTCACATTTTGACAATTTGGCATACAGCTTGGCATTCAGTCGTTTCTTTAATACTTCTCTCACCAGCTTTACGTGATCAGTCATATTCGTGCTGTATATAAGGATATCATCAAGGTACACCAGGACCCCTTTGTACAGGTGATCATGTAGAACCTCATTAATCAGCTGCATGAATACAGCTGGGGCCCCCTGTAGTCCAAATGGCATGACCTTGAATTGGTAGCTCCCCATGGGTCAGTTGAAGGCAGTCTTCCACTCGTCTCCCTCCCTTATTCTCACTCGGTAATATGCCTCTCTCAGGTCTAATTTTGTGAAAACACTCCCCTTAGCCAGATGAGTTAATAAGTCCTGTAGGAGGGGGAGGGGGTACTTGTTGTGCACACTTACAGCGTTAAGACCCTTATAGTCTACACAGAGACGAAGTGACCCATCTTTTTTTTCTTTAAATAACACAGGGGCTCCCACGGTAGATTTGGCCCTTTCAATGAACCCCCTCTTTAGGTTCTTATTCACGTATTGCTGCATCTCTTCCATTTCGAGGGGGGACATAGCATACATTCTCGGGCGTGGGAGCTTGGCTCCTGGCACCAATTCAATGGAACAGTCATTGGGTCTGTGAGGGGGTAGGACATCGCATTCATTCTCACTGAATACCTCCGCTAAGTCCCGGTATTCATTGGGGATGAGTGAATCGTCTGGTGACGGGAAGGCAGTTATAAGTGCTCGCTCATTAGGTGGCCTAAAGTGTTCCGCAATGTCTGTTGAATCGGGGGGGGGGGGTTGGCCCTATTGGTAACCTCACAGATAAATGGCTTCCATTTGTCTAACCAGGCTAATCCTAGGATCACAGCCTCAGTTAGTTTTGGAGCCACTAGGAAACGTATGAACTCCCAGTGCTCACCTATTTCTAGGCGTAGAAGCTCAGTTAGTTGTGTGACAAACGTTCCTCCCATCAGGGAACCATCGGCTTGCTCAAACCTCATTGGCTGGGAGAGCGATTTAGCTCGTATTCCCAATTTCATGGCAAAGGGCAAGCTAATGTGATACATCGGGAGCATCCAGAATCTACTAGCACTTAAGTCTGTCTGTGCTCCTGACTTAGGGCTGATTAGCCTTGCAGCCAGTGTGAAAGGAGGGACAGGTCGACTCACCATTGGGTCGATCTCTCCTTCGTCATCGCTGTTAAAAAAGGGTAGAGCGACGGCGGGTCCAGTCTCAGCTCCGGCATCCTCCTGTGTAGGGGAGGTAGCTTGGGCAACCAGTTGCTGTGTGATCCCGCTGGATTTTTCTCTTGACGGCTGTTGGGTAGGTCTTTTCCTCACTGCAGGTGCCGGTTTGTTCTGCTGTCGGGGGTAGGGGACCGGGCAGTTCGATGCTCGATGTCCCTGTTGTCCTCACCGGAAGCATGTGATCGGTGGACCTACAGGTGGTCTGGGCCTTTCAGTGGTCGTAGCCGTTGGGGGTTTTCGGGGGGGCGGTTGTCGTCTGGGTTGCTCAGGTCTTATCTTGGGTTCAGGTGGGGGAGGCTTCTTATAGCAGGTGAGTTGAACGTCCAGCTTCACCGCTGTCTGGTACCACTCATGTAGCTGATCAGGTACTGCTCGAATGAGGCAGGTCTGGGAGAGGTGGTCATCTAACCCCTCAATGAAGAGATGGATTAGGGATTGCTCCGGCCACCCCTCTATTCGACCAGCTATCTTGCGGAATTCACGCACATACTCTAGAGCAGGTCTACCGGCTTGTTTTATTTTGTGGATTTGTCCTCCTGCTCTAAGGCTGGTAGAAGGGTCCTCAAATCTCTCTCTGAGCCCCAGGAGGAAGAGGTGGGGATTGCCTATAATTTGGGGGCTTGCTCATTGTATAAATTGTTTAGCCATTCGGATGCCTCTCCCTCTAGGTTGGACGCAATCACATCGACCATCACACCTGGGTCTCGGTAGAGATGGGCCCAGCGATTTAAATGAGAATGTACTTGATTGAGGAAAAAAATTAGCTTCTCTGAGTCCCCATCGAAATTTGCTCTGAGAGGTGGGCCAATCATAGGCTGTTGTGGGGCCCACTGGGGTTGTTGCTGCTGGGCCCAACCTTGTTGCTGTTGCATGCCCAAGGGTTGCACGTTTGGGGCTGGCTGCTGCAGGGGTGGCGCTCTCAGTTGTGGTTGGCCCCAGCCTTGTTGCTGTTGCATGCCCAAGGGTTGCACGTTCGGGGCTGGCTGCTGCAGGGGTGGCGCTCTCAGTTGTGGTTGGCCCCAGCCTTGTTGCTGTTGCATGCCCAAGGGTTGCACGTTCGGGGCTGGCTGCCTTCCACCCTGCTGTGGTTGCAATACTGGCCGTGCTGGCCTCTCTAATCGTGGGAGGTTTTCTAAAGGTTGCTGAATAGGTGAGGGTGGTTGCTGCCTTCTCTGTTGTTGGCCTGTGGGGGGTGATGGCACCCTCTGCTGCTCTCCTAGCCCTTGCACCATCCCAAGCTGCTGTAAGATCTCCATTACCTGACGCATGCTCAGAGGCTTTTCATCTTCCGTCTGAGGGGGCTGCCAAACTCCCCATTGAGGCAGGGCTCCCGGGCTGGGTTTCCCTCTCTCTGTGGGGCTGGAGGCCCTGGCAGGGGGTTCCAGGGATCAGAAAACTGGTTGATCTGCGAGGGAAGGGCTGGGGGCCTCTCTCAGCAGGGACTGTTCCGCACCCCTTACTTCTAATGCTTCAAACCTCTCTGCCAAATTCTCCACAGACTGACTATGAGTTGTAAATTGACAACTCCACTCACCCGAGTCTTCAGCTGCCGAAGGCTTGGCAGTTTTCCACTGGCGTGGGGGATGTAATCTGTGAAGATCTCTTTGTTGTGGCTCTAGCTCGTCCATCTTGGAAGTCTTTGAAGATGGATAAGCTGTTACGAAATCTCCGGATTCCACACTTGTCTTGTCTTGTCCCAGTCTGAAGACCAAATCAGCTCTTCTAATCTCTTTGGCTTTGCTCCCAGCTGGGGGACTTGTTCTCTCTCAACAGGCTTGCACGCTGCGGCTCCCATCTCTGAGGGACTTATAGCTGCAGGAAAGCTAGTCTCCGGTAATTCCTCTCCTTCCATGACGTTCCTTTCATTCATCAGTCTACTCCTTTATTTTTGGAATAGTGACTAGGAATTCAGATCCCTAAATGTCTAAAAAGTTTGTTGGTTTTTGGCTTGATGTAAGGTTCTGAAAGGAAGATGCATTTCAAGGCATATTTTACCTAGAAAACTCTTTATTTTTCAACATAGCTTCGGTACGTATAAAGTGAAGCCAAAAACTAAACCCTCCTACTTCTTCCCACAGTGTGTAAGCATATTCCCCTCCCTCATGTAACAAGTCATTAATCACATTCCCCAATTAGTTTAAAGTGTGAGCTTTCCCTCCCGTTCCATAACGCGCCATATCTTTATCTTCTCACATTTCATCCTTTGAAGACGCTCTGCTGAAATATTGTTATGGCTAAATAGTTCTCAGCACATTCTTTCACTCCCTCCCCCCCATACTATCTAATAGTGGCTCTTAAAGTAATACACAGGTTAAATAGTGAATGTCTGCATCCATATATAATGTCAAGCATAACATTCGATGTTAGCAGCCTTGACACGGATTACATCAACTTGGAAAACTACTTGGCAAAAGAAGAAGACCAGAGACAGATACAAGAGATTTGACTCACCCTACCAGATGGACTATTATGTGAACAAACATTTGTTTGAATATGGATAAAAGAATAGAGAACTTTGAACATAAAGGGGGCCTATAACAAGAGGGATAAGAGATTTAAGTAATATAGTATGTTCCATAATATATGAAATGTAAAAATAGCAGGTTGATGTAACTTTTAATAATATGTGAAATATAAACTGATTAAAAAGGATGTTATATCTAGATACTATAAGATAGATAAAAAGTATAGTATTTTTATAATGCATGACATAAAATATTGGGATAATGTACTTAAATGGGAAAATTTGGACAGTTAGATGACTAACATATGAAGAAATTATGACTGATAAGAATTGGATTGAATATAAGGGAAATTAAACATGAACAAAAATTACGAAAACAGGATGCATGCTGAACTAATGAGATGATGATTATAAGAATAATATAAGCTGAAAAAAATGTCATACATAGAGATTATTACTATTTGTATAAATATAAAAAATGCCTATATCTAATCATTTATGTATTTAAAATATTAAGAATTATATTTTGGTTAAGGTTGAAGGAGGAGAATATAAATGGGAGAAGGGAAGATCAAAGAAATATATCATTAATTAATATACTAATTATGGAATTATCAAACTTAATCATTATCGATTGTTAATTAATTATTATTGTCCTTTTTTTTCTTGTTAAAATATAAACCAAGACAACACGCTGTACACCAGGCACTGGAGATTGTTATAGTTAAAAAACAATAAAATATCTATAAAAAAAATAAAATAAAACTGAGCAATCAATTTCTCCCCCTACATGGAAATACACATACACAACCTCCCCCTCAAAAAAAAATGTAAAGAAACAACACCAAACATCATTAAAAGAGTCACATCAACAAGCACACCTGAGATAAACAGAAAAGCACCCCAGACTTCTTCTTCTTGTGCCATATCCGTTATCGGACATTGGCGATCAAGTTGGCGATCCTGTTTTTATCAGCAGCCGCACGAAAAAGTGCTGCTGAGTTTTGTCCAAACCAGTCCCTTAGATTTTGAAGCCATGATGTTCTTCTTCTGCCTGGACCTCGTTTGCCTTCAATCTTTCCCTGGAGGATTAAATGGAGTATGCCGTATTTTTCTGGGTGTCGCATCACATGTCCGAAATATTCTAACTTTCATTTTTTAATTGTTTTGATGATTTCCCTTGGCTTTCCCAGGCGGCTTAAAACCTCCTCATTTCTGATCTTGTCCACCCAGCTTATACATAACAGCCGCCTGTAAATCCACATTTCAAATGCTTCTAGTCTCTTCAGGTGGCCTTGTGTCAGAGACCAACTCTCTACTCCATAGAGCAGGATAGAAAAAAATATAGCATCTGACAAGCCTGATTTTCAGTTTTAGGCTTATGTCGTGACTGCAGAAGACCTTTTTCATTTTGAAGAATGCTGTTCGAGCTTTCTCTATCCTTGTCTTTACTTCAGCGGTCATGTCCCAGCTTTCATGTAAATTAGAACCGAGGTGCGTGATCCTTTCAACTTTTTCTAGTGGTATTCCTTCTGAATTTATTGGTGGTAAATTAACGGGTTGTTTGCTGATGACCATGATCTTGGTTTTTGAGGTGTTAAGCTTCAAGCTGTATTTTCCAGATATTTCGGTGACTCTGTTGATGAGGAGCTGAAGGTCTTCATACTTACTGGCAAGCAGAACTGTATCGTCAGCATATCTTAAGTTGTTGATCCAAACACCGTTTACTTTGATGCCAGCATCGATGTTCTCCAGTGCCTCGTTGAAGATTGACTCAGAGTAGATATTGAACAACAGTGGAGACAGAATACATCCCTGTCTGACCCCTCTTCTTATTTCTGCATCAGCTGAGTATTTTTGGCCTAGTCTCACAGACTGCACTCTCCAAAAAAGGAAGGTGAGTGTTGGTAATAGGAGATTCTATCCTCAAAAGAACAGAACCAGACATCTGCAGACCACACATACAAACCATGTTGTCTCCCTGGAGCAAAAATCAAAGATGTGGCTGAGAACCTAACCAAAATAATTAGGCCCACAGATTACTACCCTTTCCTCCTCTTTCACACTGGGAGGAATGACACAACAAAGAACCTGAGTACAATATTGAGAGATTATAAGCAACTAGGCAATAAAGTTAAGGAGGTAGGAGGACAAGTAATGTTCTCATCAATACTCCCAACGAAAGGCCAACCCCTATTGAGGGAAAAAAGAATTCTAGAAATAAACCACTGGCTAAAGGGTTGGTGTCGCCAAGAAAACTTTGGTTTCCTGAATCATGGACTGCATTTCCTACGCGAAGGAAGGAAATGGGATGGGCTGTAGCTCACAAAAACAGGGAAAAATGTACTCGGAAAAAGACCAATCTTTAGAATCTCTAGAACACAAAACCAGTCATAAATCCCAAGAAAACAAATCAAACAATGAGGTAGGGAGTGATGAGAAAAAAGAAAAACTCCAACAACAATCAGGAGATGCAGGAAACATACCCACAGACAGGCAAAAGGGTCTTAAATGCTTATATACAAATGCTCAAAGCTTGGGGAACAAACAGGGTGAATTAGAAGCAATAGTACATGAGGGCAGGTATGACATAGTTAGCATTACAGAAACCTAGTGGGACGAAACCCATGACTGGAATGTACTGATTGATGGATACAAATTGTTCAAAAGAAATAGATGTACAAAAAGAGGAGGGGGAGTTGCACTATATATAAGAGAACACTACATATCTACAGAAATGCAGGTGACCAAAGATAAAATCCCTCCAGAATGTATATGGGTCAATATAAAAGGGGGGAAAAGTGACATTGCCATAGGTGTATATTACAGACCATCCAACCAATCAGAAGAAATAGATGAACTCTTTGCCAACCAGTTAACAAACGTATGTAGAAAGCATACCACAGTAATAATGGGAGACTGAAACTATCCAGATATCAACTGGGAGACAAACTCTGCAGCGAGCGGGAGATCAAACAAATTCCTAACCAACCTAGTTGACAACTTTATCATCCAAAAGGTAGAGTAGGGAACCAGAAGTAAAGCTATACTGGACCTAATCATTACTAATCGAAAAGAAGTGATAGAGGCAGTTGAAGTTGCCGGACCCTGCTGAAATTCAATATAATGCAAACACAAACAATAGAAATTAATCCAACCAAAGTATTAAACTTCAAAAGAGCTGATTTTAACAAACTCAGAGAGAACCTAGGAAAGATTCCATGGATGAAAATCCTAAAGGGGAAAACAACTCAAGAAGCGTGGGAAACTCTGAAAAATATGATCATAAAAGCCCATGCCAGCACAATACCACTGAAAAAGAAAAACAAGAAAGTCAAGAAGAAACCAGCATGGCTGCATAAAGCTCTCTCTGACAAACTGAAAGACAAAAAATGGAAAGAGGGACACATAACTAAGGCTGATTATTAGCAGATAGCCAGAACATGCAAATATGAAGTTGGGAAAGCAAAGGCTCAGAATGAACAAAGACTTGCAACAGAAATCAAGGACAATAAAAAAAAGTTTCTTTCAACATATTAATAACAAGAAAAAGGTCAAGGAAACTGTAGGTCCACTAAAGAGAGAAGATGGCAATGAAGTAACAGGAAGTTGGGAGAAAGCAGAGCTGATTAACTCATTATTTGCATCAGTCCTCACACAAAAAGAAATTATAGCCCAACATACCAAAAAAACTACTGTAAATGACAAACTAGAAACAAAAATTAAAATAAGCATGAAAATGTAAGAGAACACCTATCCGACCTCGACGAATATAAATCATTGGGACCCAACAGATTACATCCCAGAGTTCTGAAGGAGCTGGCAGATGTTATCTCAGAACCATTGCACCATATCTTTCAAAAATCCTGGAGCACCAGGGAAGTACCTGAGGATTGGAAAAGGGCTGATGTGGTTCCCATCTTCAAGAAAGGGAAAAAAAACAGACCCAGGAAACTACAGGCCAATCAGACTATCAATACCTGGGAAGATCCTGGAAAAGATAATAAAAAAACAGATCTGTGAACAACTAGAAGCAAACAAAGTTATAACTGGTACCCAGCACGGGTTTGTTAAAAACAGATCATGCCAAGCCAATCTTATTTCATTCTTTGATAATCTCCAAATGAGTAGACCAGTGAAATGCTGTGGATATAGTACACTTAGATTTCAGTGAAGCATCCGACAAAGTAGACCACAATCTACTGCTTGGTAAGCTAGAAAAAGGTGGAATAGACAATATCACCACCAGATGGATTTGTAGCTGGCTGACAAACTGTACTCAATGAGTAGTCCTAAATGGTACTACATCCACATGGAGAGAAGTAAGCAGTGGGGTACCACAAGGCTCCATCTTAGGCCCAGTACTCTTCAATATCTTCACCAATGACTTAGATGAGGGAATAGAAGAGGAACTCATCAAATTTGCAGATGACACTAAACTGGCAGGAATAGCCAACACCCCAGAAGACAAGCTCAGGATTCAAAAAGATCTTGACAAACTTGAACAATGGGCCCTATCTAACAAAATGAGTTTCAATGTGAAGGAAAGCAAAGTTGTACATTTAGGCAGAAAAATCAAAGATATAAGTATAGGTTAGGTGAGACCTGGCTCAAAAACAGTAACTGAGAGAGGGATCTTGGAGTCCTAGTGGACAATCACTTGACTATGAGCCAGTAATGTGCAACAGCAGCCCAAAATGCTAATACAATCCTGGTTTGTATAAACAGAGGCATAGAATCAAGATCACATGAAGTATTAGTACCACTTTATAAAACCCTAGTGAGACCACACCTGGAATACTGCAACCAATTTTGGTCACCATACTACAAAAAAGATGTTGAGACCTTGGAAAAAGTTCAGAGAAGAGCAACTAAGATGATCAAAGGCCTGGAGACTAAAACATATGAAGAAACAGGGGTGACATAATAGCAGTATTTTAGTATTTGAGAGGCTATTTGAGAGGCAAAGAAAAGGGGGTCAAATTATTCTCCAAAGCACCAGAAGGCAGGACAAGAAACAATGGTTGGAAACTGATCAAAGAAAGAAGCAACCTGGAATCAAGGAGAAAGTTCCAAACAGTGAGGACAATTAACCAGTGGAACAGCTTGCCTTCAAAAATCATGGGCCCTCCATCACTGGATGTTTTTAAGAAGAAACTGGACAGTCACTTGTCTGAGATGCTCGAGCAGGGGGCTGGACTAGAAGACTTCCAAGGTCCCTTCCAGCTCTGCTCTGCTCTATTCTATTCTATTCTATTCTATTCTATTCTATTCTATTCTATTCTATTCTATTCTATTCTATTCTATTCTATTCTATTCTATTCTATTCTATTCTATTTCTATTTCTATTTCTAATTCTAATTCTAATTCTATTCTCTATTCTCTATTCTCTATTCTCTATTCTCTATTCTCTATTCTCTATTCTCTATTCTATTTCTATTGTATTCCTATTCCTATTCCTAATCCTATTCCTATTCCTATTTCTATTCTTATTCTATTCTATTCTTTCTTTCTTTCCAGTGTTTGGTGAGTACAATTCTCCCAACCATCACCATGTGAAGGAATAGCACCCCAAATTGATTTTCAATTGGCTTGTCCATCATACCTATACGAAAAGCCTCAGGTTTCATTAATATTGTATCTTAAATATTTTTTGCATTGTCACTGTTATGTTTATCCAGTATGTTTTCACATATTTGCAAGACTACCACGTATGATAAAATGAACCTGGATTTTGATTACATTTCCAGCACTTATTAGAAATCCCTTTATACATTTTCGCTAGTCTATCTGGGGTCCAGTACCAATGATACATCATTTTGTAAAAGTTTTCTTTCAAACTATAATTTAATGTGAATTTTAATCCATTCGCCCATACATTTTCCCATTTATCTAGCATCCATTTTTTTTGCCCATTTTACCATATACTCTTTAAGGTATTCATTTTCTATGTTCATCTTAAGTAACATTTTATATACTTTAGAAATCAAGTGGTCATTTTCAGTATATAAATTAACATCCAATTCAGATTTAGTTCCTGTGAAAACAAAACTTTTTTTATCAAATTTAAATGTTCAAATGTTCTATAATAATTAAACCAATCACAAGCAAATCCTTCACTTACTAGTTGTTCTCTTATGTTTATCTTAAATCCCTCTTTTTCAAATATCAATAAATCTCGATATGTCATCCATTTACATTCCGAAATCATCTCTGTTCTATGTAGCGCTTCCTGAGGTGATAACCAAAGTGGCACTTTATCAGCTAATCTTCTTTTATACTTCCACCATACACATGCAATCAATTGCCTAATAGCATGAATCTTAAAACCAGGATTAATTTTTACTCTGTCATACCAAAGATAGGCATGCCACCCAAATCTCAAATCAAAAAGTCTAACAGCCTTGAATTTTTTAAAGTGATCCAAACTTTTAACCATATGAGACAACAAGCATCATAATATAATCTAAGATCCGGCAAACCCAGACCTCCTCTATCTTTAGAATCTTGTAGAAACTTATATTTAATTCTTGATTTTTTATTTTGCCAAATAACTTTAGATATATCTTTCTGTCACTGTTTGAAAGTGGAATCTCTAATCAATATTGGTATAGTCTCAAATAAAAATAACATTCTAGGTGGTACATTCATTTTAATTACTGAAATTCTTCCCATTAATGAAAAAACTAATTTTTACCATCTATTTAAATACAATTTTATCTCCTTCCATATTTTACCATAATTATTTTTGTAAAGCTTAGAATTTTCCTCAATGAGAGTCACCTCCAAGTACTATACCCTTTTCACAACTTTAAAATCAGTTTTAAATTCCAATTTCTTCTGATCTTCCACCTTTATGTTCTCTGTCAGTATTGCCATCTTTGATTTATTTATTCTTAAACCCATTTCTCCAAACATTTTAATCTTCCTCATAACATGTTCAATATTCTCTAGCGGGTCTTGCACAATCAATATCAAATAATTGGCAAATGCATATAATTTGTAATTATGTGCTTTAATTTGTAGTCCTTTTGCTCTATTTTTCTGCCTAATATATCTATTTAACAGTTCCAACCCTAGATTAAATAGTAAAGGGAATAAAGGACATCCCTTACATTCTTTAATAATCTGTGGTGTCTGCAAAACAGACTCATTTAATCTCCATTTAAAAGACTGAGGACCAAATTTAAGATGTAAAGACACTGGATTATGGTCAGAAAAGGTTTTTGGAAGAATAATGGCTTTTGTTGCTTTGTGAAGCAGATTGTTTTGTAATCCAAATCATATGAATTCTAGAAAAGGATTTGTGTCTCTCTGAAAAGAAGGTAAAGTCTTTTGTTAGTCCATTTTTACATCTCCAAACATTGATCAAACCTAAAGTATTGGTCAGCTTGAAAAAAAATGGGGGCAGTTTCCCTTGTGTTTCTTTAATTACTTTATCAGCTGATCTATCCAGTTGTGGGGTTACTACCCCATTGTAGTCTCCAATTACACACCAATGCTGAAAAGAATAAGTGTTCAGACAGATGTTTTAAAAACTTGGCTTTTTCTTGATGTAAGGTGTATAATTCCACCACAATAGGTTTTATTCCCTGTAATTCAATTTGCACAATTATATTGATCATCAGCAAACAATAAATGTGGATGTAGTTGGGGTTTTATATACAAAACTACCCCATTATTTTTTTTTGAGTTAGCAGAAATAAATTCTAGATTCAAGATGTTATTTGTTAAATACTTTTTATCAGTCTCTTTAATATGAGTTTCCTGCAAACATATTATATCATGGTTCACTTTTTTCAAATAATGAAATAACTTTTTTCTCTTTTGTAGGGAACTTGTCCCATTAACAGATGTCAGAATTTTGCAATCCATCTGTTATGAAGAGGAAGTTCCAGGAATTCCAGCTGCGGCTCCTATCACCACAGCCTGTCCTTGATCAGTCAGACCTCTTTTTATCTTTTTCTTTCTGATCTTTATCTTTTGAAAAATAGTGTAGTTCCTTCCAATCCATGTTTTTCCAAAAAATATTGTGCTTTAAGGACTGAATTTAGTCTATACTGTTGATTTCTAAAGATAAAGATAACCCCTTCCAGCTTGTTTCAGGAGATCTGTCAGGAAAAAATATTCTTTGTGTTTCCTTAATATTGTAATTGGAATTTCTCTGAATATTTGCACCTTTTTCCAGGAATGTTAAATCTCTAGAGGTAATGTTTCTGAATTACTTGCTCTTTAATAGATTTTCTTATAAACTGGATCATTTGGCAATTGTCTTCTGGTTGCATATGCTGCATGTATTCTGTAAATCTTGTTTATTTCTTTAAATAAGTCAACTTTCTCATCATTAAACCATTTAGTCATTTCTGTTTCAATTACATCACTTAAGTTGTGAATTTGCTCAGGAATTCTTCTGAGCAAATTCCTTATCTGACCTTGAAAAGAGAACGGTGTATTCTTGCCTGCTTTTCTGTTGCCAGCAACTGGTTATAAGGAAGGATATTTGCAAAAACGTCTCCTAAGAAGGAATTGAAGGAATTAAAACATGACTCAGAAGAGCCTCAGAAAATCAAGCAAGAATACACGTTCTCTTTTCAAGGTCAGATAAGGAGTTCCAAAAGCAAAAGTAAGCAGCTGGCAGGAGAAATAGTGTTGATGTCATGGTTCCGATAAATGAAACTCTTCAAAAGAACTTTGAGGCATTGTTTACCTTAAAGAATCCTTTATTCGAGAAACAAAGTATCGGCACTACATAGTTGAAACCAGAAATTAAATTCCCCTCCCCTGGATACAAAGTAACAAAGTGCAATTCCCTCCTCCAATAAACAGTCATAAATCACATTCCCCAATTAGCTTGAAGCGTGGGCTTTCTGCCCAGCTCTCCAGCCCACCAAAACACTATCAGCTCTGGGCCCAATGTCCTTGGGTTCCCACGATTAAGTTATTATTGTTATAACTAGCTGGACTCTTATCCCTATTCCCCCTCCCAGCAGCAACTAATTCTAAAAGCAATAGAGAAAATGGCTGCATTTCCATCTGTTGTCAAAGCAAGAACATCCAATGTTAGCAGCGTTGACATCCACCACCCCCCTTACAAAATGGACAAATCCTGTAATGCAAACAAAATCATAGGTTAAGGGTTGCCTCTAGGTTTGTTAGGGTGTTTCTTATAGAATCTATTAATGAGTCTGTCAGCTTTTACATTTTTTAGATTTCACCCAGGTGGCTTCAGACAATGGATACCCCTTCCATTGCACTAAGTACTGCAATTTCCCTTTAAAAATTATAGAATCAAGAATACGCTTCACTTCATAGTGAGTCTGTCCTGCTACTACGAGAGGTCCAGGTGCCTTCTTAGGGGGAGGTCTTAAGGTGGAATCCCGAAAAGGTTTCAGTAGGCTACAATGAAATACAGGGTGAACTTTCCCTAAGAGTCTGGGAAGTTTTAGTTCTACCGTGACAGGGTTAATAATCTTTACAATGGGGAAGGGTCCTAAGTACTTCGGTCCTAGCTTCTTACTAGGTAACTTAAGCCGTAAATATTTTGTGGACAAATAAACCTTTTCCCCAACTTGGAATGTCCTTTGAGGAGCACTTTTTTTATCTGCCTGTTTTTTATATGTCTTGGAAGCCTTTTTCAAAGCAGTTTTTGTGGTTTTCCAGACTTCTTCCCACCCCCTCACCGATTGATCAAGAGTTTGGGAAGCGGAGGGTCCCTGAGGATATTCGGGTATTGGGCTGAACTCTTTCCCTGTGGCCACTTTAAAAGGCGTGAAGCCTGGGGGGCGGAGCCAGCTGTCAGAGCGAGCGGAGGTGCAAACGATCTCTCCAGCATCTCCAATCGCTTATCCCAGGCTCGTGGGGCTCTTTCGAGCCGAGAGAAGCCTCGTAGGGGCGGCAGAAGGTGTGGGCGACCTGCTCCTCTGTTGTTGGTGGCGACTGACGTCGGGAAGTGGGTGAAACCCAGAACCGAGCGGACCGGGAAGAAGGCGACCAGTAATGGCCGCTGAATGACATGACAGCTAGACGGAGCTAGTGAAGAAACAGCGGAACGACGGTGTATCAGATTTGACTTGATTGTTTTTCCTGAAACCTTTGTGAGTAGACTTGGAAGACGCAATTAAAGGGGTTGCAAAGAAACAAAAGCCTGGCAAAAAGAATGTTGTAGTAGCGGTGAGCTGGCGGCGAGTGAAAGTGATAAGAAGAGAGGCTGGAAAAGGCCCCATTAGGAGGAAGCCAGGAAGCAAGGTTTTGAGACTCAGAGTTTTTCTTAAAGGGACAGTGACTTTTTTTTAAAATCTTAATTGTTGCCGAAGATCTGTTTGAGAGTTTTGACTTTTTGGCTTTGATTTTGACCTTGGAGCAGATCGGCTGATGAAAGGTGGCTTCTCTGGGAAGGAACAGTGATTAATTGACAGAAGGGACTGGATTGGGACAATGATTGGCAGTTTCTGAAAGGAGATTGCCAAGAGAAGGGAAATTTAAGAGAGACTGAAGGGAATATTGGACTATTAAATTATAACCTCACAAGTTAGAACAAAAATTGGGGAAGCTTAAAACTAACATTTGGTACTCTGGTACTAGAACGTGAAATATATTGACAGTTATATTTACAGACCACGATAGTGACAAAAAGTGGAAGGAAAAAAGAGGGAAGTGAAAAGTGGTTATTTTGGAGGAACAGTAAGTTGTGGAAAAGTTTACAAAAAATGGCAAGTAATCCAAATCTGACTAAGATTGGCAGGGGGGGGGGAATACAATACAAAGTTCTAGCCCCATGAGTCAGAAATCGTTAGATGATATGCTTCAAAAGGAGCGTTCTAACTCATTTAAAGACCTTCAGGTAATGATGCAGGCAATGCAGGAAGCTATGTTTAAGAATCATGAGGAAATCAAGAAGGAGTTAGAAGGGGTAAGGAATGATACAGGAAAAATGAAAGAGAAGATTCAGGCAATGGATGGAAGATCTGAGGCCTTCCAACAGCAAATTGTAAAAATTGAACAGAAACTATTGGAAGTAGAACGAAGAATGAGGAGAAGAAGGTTGAAGAGATAAAATAAAAATTTAACTTTGGCTAACAAAGAATTAGTGACAGCGGTGACACTACTGGAAGCAGAAAAAGCAGCTCATTATCTTAGATTCCAAAACGTCATTGAGGAGAGAGGGGAAGACCTTCAAGATAAGATGGCAGACCTACTGATGGGAGCTCTTGGGATAGACAAAGAGAAGATGATTGCTGCAATGGACGAGACATATAGGGTGCAGACAAATTATGGGAGAAGATATAATTTGCCTAGAGAAGTTCATGTGAAATTTATAAAAAAGACAATTAGAGATGAAATATTATATAAGACACGTGATGAACAGCTGGAGTACAGAGGGAAACAAATTACAGTGCTAAAACAAATACCTAAAAGAATGAGAGACCTACGGAAGAACTATCAATTTTTGACGTCTAGGTTGCACCAAAGTAATGTGAATTTCAGATGGCTAACACCAGAGGGGATTATCGTGACTTGGCAGGAGAAGAGATTTAGGTTGGATACATTGGAGAAAGCTGAAGACTTTCATAGACAATACTGTATCGCAGAGGAAGAGCTGGGAGATCATGGAGAAGGAAATGCGATGGTTGAAAAAGGAGAAGGTGAACGAATGATGGATAAAAGAGGGACAGAGCAGGGTATAGAGGAAGTAAAAGGGGGAGGAGGACAAGATGGATTAGGACAACAGGGGAGAAGCCTTGAGGAGTTGAAGGAAATAAGGATTACTCGAAGCACTAAGGCACGACAGAAACAAGATAATGGGAGAGGAGTATAGGATATGGTCAACGAATATTAGGGGTTTGAATTCACCAGTAAAACGGCGGAAAGTTTTTAGTAAACTTATTAAATTAAATGGGGATGTCATTACATTACAAGAGGTTCATATAAAAAATGATCAAAAGTATCTATTAGAGCAACCTAAATTAGGAAGACTATACACCTCACTAGATGAGAGGAAAAAAAAAAGAGGAATTGCATTGTATGTTAGACAGGAGATAGCTTCCAAACAAATCTATAAGGACAAAGAGGGAAGGATCTTGATAGTGGAGGCTAATCTGAACAAAAAAAATATAATAATTGTCGTAGTATCTTTTTTTAAGGATCTACACAGCAAGCTTAGCGACTTAGAGGGAGATGGGTTTTGTATGATTGGAGATTTCAATGCGATAGTAGATAGAACAAAAGACCATAAAAGTAATGAGGCAAGGAAAGGAAACAAAAAAATACTTCCCAGAACTTTTTTTGAGATGTGCACAGACCTTAACTTGCAAGATGCTTGGAGGGAAAGAAATATAGACAAAAGGGAATATACATATTACTCTAATAGACATAGCTCGTGGACCAGGATTAATATGTTATGGCTTTCAAAAAAATTAGATTCGGAAATTCAAGGAATTAATATAGAACCTAGTCTTTGGGCGGACCATAATCCTATAAGTTTTTGCTGGAAAGGGCAAAGGAGCCGGCCAAGATGGACTCTTCAAAGAGTGATTATTAGAGAAAAAGAGTTTAAGGAAAAGATGGAGAAAGAAATGCACTTTTTCTTTCAAACGAATAAAAATGGGGATACATCTTTGCAGAATACTTGGGATACAGCTAAAGCATACATGAGGGGAGTTGCAATCTCATATATGGCCAAGAGAAATAAGGAAAAAAACAACACAGGATAAGACTGGAAGAAGAATATAAGCAGGCTGAAACACAATATCAGGGTGACCTAAATAATAAAAGTTTGAAAAGTAAAATGGAATTAATTAAACACAAACTTTGTATAGAAGACTCGGAAAAGTTAGCACAACAACTTAAGGCTGCCAAGCAAAATAATTTTGAATACGCGAATAAACCTGGAAGATGGTTGGCGTATAAACTGAGAAGGCAGAAAGAGAAGCAACAGATTGTTAATTTGCAAGATGAGGAAGGAGAGATTCAACATGATGAGATAATTAAAAGGGGAATTGCTCAAAGATATTATGAAAACTTATATAAGAGGAGTGAGGAACAAAGTGTAGAAAAGATAATAGACTATTTGGAAAAGACAGATACACCGAAGATACCAGAGGAAATAAAAATCATGTTAAATGAGGAAATAAGTATGATTGAAATAACTACGGCTATAAGTAAACAAAAAATTAATAAAGCGGCCGGCCCAGATGGAATACCAGCGGAATTATATAAAGAACACCAAAACGTACTTAATCAACACCTATTAGAAGTTTTCAACAACGTTTTAACTGAAGCGAAAATACCTAAATCCTGGTTAGAGGCAAATATAGTATTAATACCAAAAGAAGATGTAGAAAGAACACAGATACAAAATTATAGGCCTATCTCCCTACTAAACATCGATTATAAGATCTTTGCATCAATAATGGCAGAGAGGACTTCCGGTTCCAGTTGCAGCGCCAGCGGACATGCAAAGAACTTGCTCTATTTGCCGTCCGGTTTCCCCCCGCCGGTAGACCCTGGACAGGGTCGAAAGTTGCCCTGGAGGGGCGACCACCGTGGAGGAGGACACTCAAATTATGGATTTGATTATGGTTTGGAATGGCAATAGGGAAAATTTGAAAATCTAAAACTAAAGGAGTTAGATTGAGATTGGTGAAATATTACTGATATTTTTACTCACAAGAATTGAATGTTAACTAGCAATGTATCAAGTGGACTAAATGATGTATAAAAATATTTGATAGAGTATATGAAATAGAATATAGTTGAGAAACATTAAAATATAATAGTTATATTATATGTCTATGATAGAAATAATTATTGTTTTATTATTTTAGGCTAAAATGTAATGGTTTCAAAATACATAAAGTTATGTTCATTTATAAAATATGTATGTGAAATAGAATAGAATAAGAGATAGAATTTAATTGAGAAGTATAAATTGAAATTGGAATAATAGGTATATGTTAGAAACAATTTATATTATAGGAATGCCCGAATTATATACCATATGTTTATGTAAGACCAAATTGAAATAGGTTAATTGAAAGTTAGTTAAGCCTGAAAACGGGTGAAAATATGATTGATAGTTTTTGTTTTCTGTTTTTGTGTTTTTTTTTTCTTTTTTCTTTTTTTGATTGACAAAATAGAGAGGGAACCTTTAAAGAAGTAATTTAAATTGTACATGTATGACTGTATCTTTTGCTTTGTTCTATGGAGTGCCCTATCTCCACGATGTGTTTTAAGCACTTGGCTGTAAAACAAAAAAATTTAATAAAACGTGTTATTAAAAAAATAATAATAAAAAAAAATAATGGCAGAGAGATTTAAAAATTATTTAATTGACTTCATACATTGTGACCAAAATGGTTTCCTCCCGAATAGGCAGACTAAGCGGAATATAAGGACAATTTTAGACATATTGGAATACTACGAATTACATAGCGATTGCCAAATGGCACTCTTATTCTTAGATGCACAGAAGGCATTTGATAATGTTAATTGGCTATTTTTGATCCAACAATTGAAATTAATGGATGTTGGAGAAAATTTTTAAATGTTATAGCTGCAATATATTCCGAACAGAATGCCCAGATTATAATAAACAGTGAGGCCACCAACAAATTCAATATTCAGAAAGGTACAAGACAAGGATGTCCTCTCTCGCCATTATTGTTTATATATACATTGGAGATTTTAGCTAGGACTGTAAGGCAAGAAGAGCAAATTAAAGGGCTTGAGATTAAAAAGGGAAAATATAAACTCCAAGCATATGCCGATGTTTTAGTATTTATATTGGAAGATCCCGTGCAATCAGGTCAGAAGCTTTTTGAATTATTGGAGGAATATGGAGAGGTGGCAGGCTTGAAAATAAATAGAAATAAAACAAAGATCATAGCAAAAAATATGACTAACACGCAAAAAGAAAATCTTGGGGAAAAATTAGGAATACAAGTAGTTACTAAAATAAAATATTTGGGTATTGTTATGTCAGCACATTGTTCATCAATTAGAGAGGATAACTACGGAAAATTAGTTAAACGTATAAAAGTTGACCTAGACCGCTGGAGCAACCTACATCTTTCGTTTCTAGGAAGAATCTCAGCGGTGAAAATGAATATTTTACCCAAAGTTATCTTTCTATTCCAAAATATTCCAATCCAATTAGATAAAAAATTCTTTAAAGAGTTGAGTAAGTTAACTTTAGATTTTGTGTGGCAAGGAAGGAAGACGAGGATAAAGCAAAAGTCTCTACAGGATGCTAAAGAGAGAGGGGGATTAGGCTTCCCGGATTGGGAGTTGTACTATCAAGCTGCGGCCCTGACGTGGATCAGGGATTGGATAATATTGGAAAATAAAAGATGTTTACTATTAGAGGGGCATGATCTCCAGCAGGGCTGGCATGCCCACCTATGGACAGATAAAAGCAGGAACCATCAATACTTTCTGAGGCATAAAGTCCGGCAAGAACTAATAAAAAGCTGGAATATAGTTAAATGCCAATACTACACAAAACTCCCAGGCTGGTTCTCACCATTAGAAGCAGTTACATACCCCAACCTTTATAGGCAAGATAGGGTTATCATATACAAAGATATCCTGTCAGAGGAAGGATATCTAAAGCAAAGGCAAGAGTTGAGACAACAGGGGATTGCTTTGGAATGGTGGTCTTACCTTCAGATACAAGCAAGATACGTGAAAGACAAGAAAGAATGGGGAATTAATAGACAAGATACGGGGCTTGATAAAATATTATTAGGCTCGGAGAAAAAACAAATCAAAAAAATATATAAATATATGTTAGAATATAAATTATTTGAAGAACAAGTTAAAGAAACGATGGTTACCTGGGCAATAGATTTGGGGCACGCTATAAACCTGGACCAATGGCAGCAAATCTGGGAACGTAATTGCAAAATTACATTGGCAACAACTTATAAGGAAAATCTCTATAAGATGCTCTTTAGATGGCACCTGCCACCGGCTAGGCTCGCAAAAATGTATAGTGGCTACTCACCACTTTGTTGGAAGTGTAAAAGGGAAAAGGGTACTTTTTTCATGTTTGGTGGGCTTGCAAAGAGGTACAGGTTTATTGGCAGAGGGTTTGGAATTGGATAACAGAAATGACGGGTCAAAAAACTCAATATAAACCAGAGATGCTACTACTTGGCATATTAGAAAAAAATATAAACAAAGATGATATATACCTAATTATTCATGTGATAACGGCGGCAAGAATTTTGTTTGCCCAAAATTGGAAAGCAACTGAAGTGCCTAGTGGAGATGCGTTAATAAGGAAAATTTTGTATTGCGCAGAATTGGATAAGATGACTAAAGAATTAAAAAATCAGGAGGAAACAGAATACTACTTAAGCTGGAATAAATTTTACAAATGGAAGGAAAAAAAAGAAGGAAGGTCATTAGAAGGGATGTAAATAGAGGAAGAATATCTGAAATGTATAAAGTATATGTATAATACGGAATGTCTAGACAAAGATGTATGTCAAAGATGATACACTATGTTCAATGTTTTTTAACCTTTTTTTCTTTTTCTTTTTTTGTATTCAATAAAAATTATTTTATAAATAAATAAATAAATAAAAGCGTGAAGCCGGTGCTGCTGTGAACAGAGTTATTGTAAGCCACCTCTGCGAAAAGGAGGAGGTCAGTCCAGTTCATTTGTTGATAATCCACAAAGCATCGGAGATATTGTTCCACCATTGAGTTCATGGATTCAGCCGCCCCATTGGTAGACAGGTGAATGGCCGATGATAGTCCTTGAGATGAGCCGATTAGATTAACAAAACTCCTCCAAAACCTAGCTGTAAACTGCACCCCCGTCAGAGATTATTCGTTTTGGTGCGCCATGCAGTCTGTAGATGTGTTTCAGGAACATCTTGGTTAGTCGCTGGGCGGACGGGAGTCCTTTGCAGGCAATAAAGTGAGCCTGCTTTGAAAACAGATCTATCACAGTCCAGATGACCGTATTTCCCCTACTTTCAGGTAGGTCTACTATAAAATCCATAGCAATTTCTTCCCATGGTGGGGAAGGGTCCGCCACCGGTTGTAATAACCCAGGCGGTTTCCCCGGAATTCTTTTCATGGTGGCACATACAGCACAACTCCGGACATAGTTTTCCACGTCCCGTTTCAATCTCGGCCACCAAAATTGCAGGCGGATGAGATGTATTGTTTTTAAATATCCAAAGTGCCCAGCCTGTTTTACATCATGGCCGTGTCGGAGCGCGTTAAGGCAGAGGGTCTCGGGCAAGTACAGCTTTCCCCCCTTGTAAACCAAACCATCCCTCCATGTTAGGGAGGTTTGATTGTCCTTCAACCATTGGTCGGTGAGGAGCTCTCATTTTACTTTCTTTGCCCCAGGGTCGTCGGGTTTGGGACTCTTGAAGGCGGGACTCTGCAGGGCGTGAGTTGAGAAGCAATTTGTGGATTGGAGATAATTGCCTCATTAACCTCTTCACGCTGGCTTTTGTACTGGGGCAGTCTGGATAAAACATCAGCTAAGAAGTTTTTTCCTCCCGGTATGTACTTTAAGGTGTAATTAAAACGGTTAAAGTATTGCGCCCATCATACTTGTTTCGGGGACAATTCGTGGGGAGTTTTCAGTGCTTCTAGGTTTTTGTGATCAGTCCATACCTCGAAAGACACCTTGCTCCCTTCTAGATAGTGTCGCCAGTTTAATAGAGCCCAACGGATCGCGAAGGCTTCCTTTTCCCACATAGCTCACCTCCTCTCGCACTCAGTGAATTTTTTTGAGGTGTAGGCGCAGGGATGAAGGGTCCCACTCTTGTTCTTTTGCCAGTAGCACAGCTCCGATGGCCACGTCGCTGGCATCAGCTTGAATCACAAAGGGCGTCCCTGGGCAAGGATGCTTTAAGACTGGTTCGACTGCAAATAGCCATTTTAAATTCTCAAAAGCAGTTTGACAGTTCATAGTCCATGCTAGTGGTTGGCCCGGACACGGTTTTCCTCCCTCTTTGCCTGTTTTCAATAATTCCATAAGGGGTAAGGCAATTTCAGCAAAGGAGGAGATGAACTGACGGTAGAAGTTGGCGAATCCCAGAAAGCTCTGGAGCTGTTTGCAAGTCTTTGGGGGCTGCCATTCAATTAAGGCTTTCACTTTGATCGGGTCCATTTCAATGCCCTCGCTGGAAGTTCTGTAGCCAAGATAATCTAGTCAGGTCTGGTGAAACTCACACTTTGGTAGTTTAACATAAAGTTTGGCATTCAACAGTTTCTTTAGCACTTCTCTCACTAGTTTTATGTGGTCAGTCATATTCGTGCTGTATATCAGGATGTCATCGAGATACACCAAAACCCCTTTGTATAAATGGTCATGTAGTACCTGATTAATCAGCGGCATGAAGACAGCTGGAGCCCCCTGTAGTCCAAACGGCATGACTTTAAATTGGTAGCTCCCCATGGGACAATTAAAAGCAGTCTTCCACTCATCTCCCTCCTTTATCCTCACCTGGTAATATGCTTCTTTCAAGTCCAACTTAGTGAAGACACTCCCCTTTGCCAGGTGGGTTAGTAAGTCCTTCAGGAGGGAGAGGGGGTATTTGTTTTCCACGCTCACAGCATTCAGACCTTTATAGTCCACGCAGAGACGAAGCGACCTGTCTTTTTTTTCTTTAAATAACACCGGGGCTCCCACGGCAGACTTGGCCTGTTCGATAAATCCACATACTTATCCACATACTGCTGCATCTCCTCCATTTCAAGGGGGGACATAGCGTACATTCTCGGTCGTGGGGGTTTGGCTCCCAGTAACAGTTCGATAGAGCAATCATTAGGTCGATGGGGAGGCAGGGTGGCGCATTCTTTCTTACTAAACCCCTCCGCTAGGTCCCGGTACTTGCTGGGGATGAGTGGCTCACCTGGTTGAGACAGGGAAGCTATTTGCGCTAGGTCGTTAGGTGGGCTGAGCTCTCCTGTAACGTCCGTTGAGTTAAGGGGGGGCTTGGGTCCTATAGGTAATCTCACAGTCCTCATTCCCTTCTCCCACCAGATAAACGGCTTCCATTTGGCCAACCAGGCTAGCCCTAGGATCACAGCCTCAGTCATTTTCGGAGCCACCATGAAACGAATGAACTCCCAGTGCTCACCTATTTCTAAGCGTAGGGGTTCAGTTAATTGCGTGACTTAAAGTTCCTCCCATTAGGGAGCCACCGGCTTGCTCAAACCTCACGGGTTTGGAGAGCAGCCTTGCTCGTATGCCCATTTTCAGGGCAAGTGGAAAACTAATAATGCATCAGGAGCATCCTGAGTACACTAGCACTTTCACATCTACCTGCGCCCCCGTCTTAGGGATTATGAGTTTGGCAGGTAGAGAAAAAGGCGGAACGGGTCGACTGACCATTGGGTCATTCTCTCCTTTGTCATCGCTGTAGTAGGAGGGTAGAGCAGCAGCAGGTCCGGCTTGGGCCTCGGCACTCTCCTGCGTGGGGGATGTGACTTGGGCAACGAGTTCCTGACGATCCAGTTGGATTTCTCTTTCGCTGGCTGCTGGGTTGGTTTCTTCCTCGCTGGTGGTCCCAGCCTATTCTGCTGTTGAGGGTAAGGGACTGGGCAACTCACTGCTCGATGTCCCTGTCATCCACATCTGAAGCATTTAATCAGAGGGCCTGCAGGTGGCTTGCGGTTTTCAGTAGCCACGGCGGTTGGAGGCTTTCGGAGGGGGGGGTGGCTGTTTGGATTGGTCTGGCCTCGGCCTGGCTTCTTGCGGTGGGGGCTTCTTATAGCAGGCAAGCTGGATGTCCAGTCTTACTGCTGCCTGCTTCCAACTGATTTGGGACTGCTCAAATCACACAAGCCTGGGAGAGGTGGTCGTCCAGTCCCTCCTTGAAGTGATGAACTAGGGATTGCTCGGGCCACCTCTCTATTCGGCCAGCTATCTTGCAAAACTCTCGCACGTATTCCAGTGCAGGTCTGCCAGCTTGTCTTATCTTATGGACTTGTTCCTCCGCTTTGAGGGCAATGGATGGGTCCTCGAATCTTGTTCTCAGTCCTAGAAGGAAAAGATGGAGTGCTTGCTAATTGTATAAACTGTTCAGCCACTCAGTTGCATCCCCTTCTAAGTTGGACGCAACCATGTCGACCATAGCGGCTGGGTTTGGGTAAAAATAGGCGCAGCGGTTCATGTGGGAAGACACTTGGTTGAGGAAGAAGATCAGCTTCTCCCGGTCTCCATCGAAAGTTGCTCTAACGGGTGGCGCCATCCGCGGTTGCTGTGCTCCCCAGGGAGCCTGCATTCCTGGTGGTTGCTGGCCTCCCCACTGTGGATGTTGCACCCCCAACAGTTGCTGGCCTCCCCATGGTGGCTGCTGCATCCCCAGTTGCTGCAGGCCTCCCAGCGGTTGTTGTACATTCGGGGCTGTTGCCATCCCCATGGCTGTTGCTGTGCTGCCGGCGGCTGTGGCATCCCCAATTGCTGTATGACCCCCCAATGGTCTCAGCGGCTGCTGGAATGGTACCCCCAGTTGCTGCAGGCCTCCCAGTGGTTGCTGCATGTTCGGGGGCTGTTGCTACCCCCACTGTTGCTGACTTGTGGGTGGTTATGGCATCCCCAGCTGTTCTACCCCCCCCCCTGTGGCCTGGTGGTGGTTGTTGCGGAATCTCCAGTGGTTGCGGACCCCTCAGTGGTTGCTGCACATTCAGAGACAGTGGCCAGCCCCACTGCTGCTGCTGCACCAATGGTTGCTGGCCCCCAAATGGTGGCGGCTGCATCACCCCCGGTTGCTGCAAGCCCCCATCTCCTGCTGCACATTCGGGGGCTGCGGCCACCCCCACAGCTGTTGCTGTACCTCCAGAGGCTATTGGCCTCCCAGTTGTGGGGGCTGCGGCATCCCCCATTGCTGTATGGGCCTTGGGCTGGGTGGCCGGCAGGCACGTCGATCCGGGCTTCGGCTGTCCCAGTGATGGCTCGGGGGCTTGTCTTGCCAACGGCAGTCTGGGCTTTTGGAGGGGCAACGACTGAAGCTCCGCGGGGCTGGAGGCTATGATAGGTGGCTTTGTGGATGGGGAAGCCACTTGACCTATGCAGGTGGGGCTGGGGCTTCCCCTCGGCATGAGTTGGTGGCTGCCTTGTCGATCATCATTATCACTCGTGTATGGAGAACGGGAAAGTTGTTCCCCACTTTTCATCTCCAGCTCCTCAAATCTTTCCACCAACTTCTCCACTGATTACGGACTGCGGACAGGTACTTCCACTCACCAGAGTCGTCAGCGGTAATCGATTTTGTGGCTCTCCACTGGTCCATGGAATGTGACTTGCAGGAAGCCCCTCTTTGCAGCTCGCCTTCATCCGCCTTCAAAGCACTTGTTTGTGGCAAGGCCGTCTCGAGGTGTCTGGAGTCTCCACTGGGTAAGGTCCATTCCAACAACCAGATCAGCTGTCCTCGTGGTTTGGGCCTTGCTCCCTTCTGGGAGACTTGAAAAGAATCCTTCTCCACCGGTGCGCTGGCCTGTGCTCCCTCCCCTGAGGTAGCAGCCACTGCCGGGGTGCTGGTTTCAGGCGTCCCTCCCCTTTCCATGTTGGGATCTTCCCTGAATCTTTGTTGGTCAATCCCTCAACTTTAGGGACAGCGACTGGGGCTCGGGACCCCAAGATTGTAGTTTCTGGTTTAATGTCATG
Source organism: Azemiops feae (assembly GCA_023970755.1). Lineage (NCBI taxonomy): Eukaryota > Metazoa > Chordata > Lepidosauria > Squamata > Viperidae > Azemiops > Azemiops feae. The sequence continues at coordinate 93,716 of JALGBA010000486.1, read as the reverse complement.
GTTCCGATAAATGAAACTCTTCAAAAGACCTTTGAGGCATTGTTTACCTTAAAGAATCCTTTATTCAAGAAACAAAGTATCGGCACTACATAGTTGAAACCAGAAACTAAATTCCCCTCCCCTGGATACAAAGTAACAAAGTGCAATTCCCTCCTCCAATAAACAGTCATAAATCACATTCCCCAATTAGCTTGAAGAGTGGGCTTTCTCCCCAGCTCTCCAGCCCACCAAAACTCTATCAGCTCTGGGCCCAATGTTCTTGGGTTCCCACGATTAAGTTATTATTGTTATGACTAGCTGGACTCTCATCCCTATTCCCCCTCCCAACAGCAACTAATTCTAAAAACAATAGAGAAAATGGTTGCATTTCCATCTGTTGTCAAAGCAAGAACATCCGATGTTAGCAGTGTTGACAGTTGATATACAAACTCAAGAGTAGAGGGGAAAAAAAGAGGTTTCTAAGCTTTTAATGTAGAAAGCTGAGAATTGTATGCAGAGTGCAGAACAAATAGAATAAAGATATAAAGTCTTTTCAAGTTGATAATATATACAGTCTTTTTGGTAGAAGTTCAGTATAGTTAAATCAGTAACTCATTTTCTCAATAATCTAAAAAAAATCTTGTGCCGTTTATCTTTCCATACAGAACAATTAATTATTTCAAGCTACTCCAACTTTTTAATTAAAGGATCTTAATCATATTGGCAGCCAATGAGACTACATAGAGATATATATTAATTTACTAAATTGAAATAACAGCATTCGTGTGCCTCAGAGTATAGTCATGCTGGCCACATGACCATGGAAGTGTCTTCAGACAATGCTGGCTCCCTTGGCTAAGAAACAGAGATGAGCACCATCCCCTAGAGCAGACATGTCAAGTGACGTCGCGCAACGTATTGGGACTGTTTTGCCATTGCCGGCAATGAGGTGGGCGCGGCTTCCACGTGACGCGTACGGCCCACGGGCCGGCAGTTTGACACCCCTGCCCTAGAGTCAGACACAAGTGGACAGGGGAAACCTTTATCCTTTACCTTTTACCTTATTTCTAAATGTACTTCAGAAATCTAATGCCGGAAGTTCTGTGGTTCATTTCTGAAAAACTACAATAATCAGTTAGAGAAGGAAGACTATATTTTACAGATAAGCTTATGTTACACATTCCTCAGAACCACCAAGAGGATCAAATTATAGAATTTTTATTATTTCAGGAGCTACAGTATAAATAACTTATACTAGAAAGTACAAGAGCACTTGTACAACAACTGAAAGTGTTTCAAAACGCTCTGTAGCATCACAGAATTAAAATGCTCTTTGCATAGCTATGGGGAAAAGGAACTAGACTTTAATGCACAAACCTCAGTGCAAAACCATTTTTGTACGTCATATGTTTTTTAGATTTTAATTTAAGTTTAATTAAAAAAAGCTATTGCTTTAGATCCATTAGACACATAGATGGTGGGTTAAGCTCACTGTTAGATGCTCACAACATTAGGATAAGATTGTTCTTGAAGTCATATTCTTGATGAAGCCTTTGTTCTCCTGAGTTACACATCCATTAGCTGGAAACTAACAGAAGAAGAAAATAGGTATTGCATGTTCTTACAGTTGCAAAAAAGGCACTATAAGGGTGGAAGCACATGCTGTCTTCCACCAAATGTACTTAGCCCAAAGAACCTGCCTTTTTAATATATGTAAGCATGTATTTCATTGTCAAAAATTGTATTTGAAGAATTAATTTCAGCACATATACAGTACTTGTTTATATGCTTAATTTCCATTATAAATAAAGCACATAACTATTGTTGAATCAACAGATCTAAATTTAAACAGTTTAATTCTACACATAAGACTATTGTTATATAAGATATGCATGGTTTTCTCCTTTTTATGTGTTTGCAGATATTTTTAACAAAATTTTAAATTTTTTTGATAAAGAACAATACTGGGGTTTTTTTTCAAAATGGCTTGGTGCTTTCTTACAAAACAACAGTAGTATCTCTCCTTTCATATTCTACCAAATTCATCTAAATTTAAAACACATGGTACTAATAAATACTGTATAAAACAAACATTTTTCATTTTTTTCCCAGAATTATTTTGTTCTGGGCTGAAGTTCCTTCTTGTCCAAGGGAATGAAAAAAGATTCCAGCCAAACATGATAAGCACAAATCATGCCTAAATAGGAGTGTGGGAAGAATCCAGAGAAAGAAATATTTTGGGGAATATTAAAAAGGCAGAATATATTTCCCCAAAGGAATAATGGAGAAGATCTTCAAAAAAAGACAGAAACCAGCCCCACCCCCTAGGCAGAGGCCAGCTTTTAGAAATGCAAATTCAATATTCCATTCAAGAAGGTTGGAGCCTTCCAGCTAGAAACTGGAGATTAGGAAGACAAAGACACCTAAAATCTACATACCCCATCCAAATTCTAAGGACAGGGAACATAATAGGATTAACCCACCAATACCAAAAGGACACACTCAGACAGTCGAAGTACATGACACAGGAAATACAAAGCCTCAAACAGGAAGAACTTCAAATACAAAGCCCAAAGGAGGCATAAAAGCCCACCTCTCCCTGCTACATGTGGTCAGTTTCCCCAGAGCCATCTTTCTGTCTGGCTCTCCTCTTCAATAAACTGCAACCTTCTTTCTAAAGCAGTCTCCATTTTGATTATTCCCAGCTTGGACTGGACCCCGATGAAGCTTTTTCTTTCTACAGGAGCACACAATAGAGTTACAGGTAGTCCTCATTTAACAACTTGTTTATTAAACAAAGTTAGTCACTAAATGAAACCACAGCTATGCTTATGATTTTACTTCAGCTTTGCTTTGTTTTATAGACCTGTGAAGGTTGTAAATGTGAGGATTGGTTATAAAGTTACCTTTTCATTGCTGTCTTAATTGTGAATGGTCTCTAAATAAGGCAGTTTCTAAACAAGGACTATTTGTATAGAAATGCCTCAGAAAACTTGGGATGATGCGGTATATTTAAAAACTAACTATTGACTCAAATCAGAGATGAAATTGTTATATCACCTATTTCTTTCTTTATATTCTTCTTTCTTGGATTTAAAATTATATACACACTTTGCATTAAGAGGATCTTGCATTGTGCAGGACGTGCGCAGGGAGGTCCCCTAAACTAGATCCTGATTCTAGTCATGTATTCTCCCTTTTCTTTTTGTGTGTAGGTCAATGTATGTTCCCCTATGCAGAATGCCAAAGTTGTTGCTGTAGCAGATCTATTGTTTATCTTTCAACAATGAGGATATTTTCTCTCTTTCTGCTTAAGGAAGATTATTTTTTTCAAACTGACATGTCTGCTGAAAGATCCTCAGTGTGTTATAAAGGATTCCAGATCATTAAAATATTCTTCCTCTGTGTAAATAAAGCGCTAGACAGCTCTGTTCATCTTCAAGAGAACTAAAATCCTGGCTGTAACAAGGAACTATCTTGCAAATTAATAGCAGTGGCTAAGTTGTCCTTTTACTCATCATCTCAGTAAGGAACTCCTTCTAAGAACAGAGTTTGAAAACTATGGGAATGGCAGAGGAGAAAGAAGAGAATTGCCTAGGATAATGTATGCACAAGATGTCAACATTCAGCACTTGTACATTTCAAAACCCAGCACTCAGAGGAAGAACCCACAGAATGTAGCTGACTACAGTTCCAGGCCATTATTCACAATGAACAGAATCTATTTACTGATGAAAATTAGGATAGGGCAGGCAAACTCTTCTGTCAGAGCAAAAGAGATCTTAATGGAGGCTATATCTATATTTCATACAACTCTATAATTACAAATCAACTGTACTGCTATTCTGGCCAGCCCTCAAAATAGAATATTTTACAAAGAGAACCGGGCAGCTTTCAATTTTTAGAACTAAACAAGATCCTTCTATTCTCTCAAACGTGTAAGGACCCACTTCAATCCACATCTTAAGAAAGCAGAACTCTTGGAAACGGTTTCTTCCAACAGGAACTTTTATTAAAAGAAACTGATAGCAGGCATGATAGACAGGATCTAAGGGATTCCCTTACAATTCGATGTTTTAAAGTATCCCTAAGCAGCCCTCCACCCCGCAGTTCTTCCGGGCGATTCAAACCTTCAAATTATTCTTCATATTATAATATTCTTCAAATTATAAACTCAACAAAAAGCAATTATCATCTAAGCATTACATGATTCACACACAAAAACCATCAAAGAAGTGAACAACTGTATAAAAATACATAATCACTCATGTAATAATTTCTACAGCAAATCTGCCATATGATCAGGAAACGCTAGCATAGCCATATCACAAAGAGTTATTCCGCTCCTGTGTAGGAACTCCACACAAGACATATAGAGACAGCAAAAGAAAACAGCAAGTTTAAATCAGTAAGGAGAAGCCAAGGAGGCCTCTGGAAGAAGAGATAAGGTTCTACACTTTTTAGTCCAGTCAAAGAACACTTGTAAACAAAAGTCTGCCTATGCCACTGGCTACACAATTCCTGGCAAACAAAATTCTTGCATGTTATTTTTTAATATAGTAAAGATTTGTGAATCATCATTTATTCATACAGTGATGCCAGAAATAACCAAAAGAGGGAGAGATGTATCAGCCTATTATTTCATTGTTAAATCAATACACAGTTACCTGAACAGCAAAGTCAATGTTTAGACCTTTTCTAGGTCTAAACCTTTGATGCAATATACAGAATTCTTTCTCCAACCTACTGACTCTTTAGCACCAAAAGATTGTAATTTTTCCTTTTTCTCCTAAATTTGTGTTCTCTTGTTCTAATGTTCTAGCATAAAAAATATAAATTGCATATTTCATTTAAATCTTTTTTGCTGTTGCTGTTGCTGATGTATGTGACAATATAAAGTTTTTGAAAAAAGTACTGTGGGAAGAATCCAGAGAAAGAAATATTTTGGGAAATATTAAAAAGGCAGAATATATTTCCCCAAAGGATTTTAAACCAATCTACCCACCCCAAGTCTTTCTGCCCCAGACAGAAACCAGGTCTGCAGAAATGCAGATGTGATAATCTTGTCAGAAATATTGGAGTCAGGAAACTGGGATTAGGAAGAAAGATCCCTAGAATCAACAATCCCTCACACCAAAAATCCAACAGTCATCAGCCACAGTCCCAGGGAAGCAGTATATGACCTTTGGGACATAATAGGATTAACCCACCACCATCAGAATACCAGAAAGGCACACTCAGATTCAGGTCAAAGTTCACGCCACAGGAACAACACCAAACCAAAGCTCAAGAAGGTATAAAACCCACTCCCTACTACATGTGCTCTCTCTTTTCTTCCAGAGCCATCTTTCTGTCTGGCTCTCCTCTTCAGTAAACTACAACCTTCTTTCTAAAGCAGTCGCCATGTTGTTTATTCCCTGCTTGGACTGGACCCTGATGAAGACTTTTCCTTCAACAGTACTATATTGTGCCTGTATATTTCAGCCAACTGAGAAGATTTATCAGTGAGTACAGGTATTCCCATTCCCATACAACCATTCATTTAGTAACCATTCATAGTTACAAGAGCATTGAAAAAAATAACTTAAGACCAGGCCTCACACTTATGACCATGACACCAACCCTATAATCACATGATCAAAATTTTGGAGCTTGGCAACCAGCATGTTTTAGCACCATGTGATCACCATTTATAAGCTTCCCAGACGTTTCCACAAGCACAGTCAATGGAGGAAGCCAGATTTGACAAACAAATTGGGCCTGACTCAACAACCACCTTGCTTAGCAACAGAGATTTTGGTCCCAATTGCAGTTGTAGGTTGAGGACCACCCGTATGTGGGACTGTATGCATGTATCAAATCACCATATTTCTTTAGCATTTAGGCTACATCAGGATATTTTCAATCTGTATTTCAGAGAACCCTAAAAGTCCATGAAAATTTCAAGGGATTCCGTAAGAGGCTAAGGGGGGGAAAGTTCATTCAAAACACAGCCAATTTTCTATCCCTAAGCTTTGCCTCTTGATCGGGATGCCAGGAATTGTTTTCTTTTTAACAGATTTTCTCACAGATTTCACAGCCTTGTATTCAGCAACTTTTTGTGCTGTTTCAAATCTTTCTTAAATTTTGTAGTGCTATAAAGAGAATATTTCCTTGCCCACAGTGGCAACAAAAGTCTCCCCTAGTGAAAGACAGATCAGAGATAGGTAAGTTTAGTTCACTCCAAAAACAACTGCAGAAAGGAAGGTTTAAAGCTCTGGATGAAAGACAGGTATTTAAATAGAATACATGAGTCATCCTGACTTTCTTTAATAGTTCTAGCAGAAGTAATCTAGTCCTACACAGTGCTTCTAACATTAGTTATACAGGAAAAAAGCTATTAATTTTCATTAATATTTCTAATATTTCAATGATAGCTTAATAGTCAAAATTCTTTTCCTGTTAAGATTAAAGTACCACATTAGGCCCTTGGGGCAATTTATATATACTCAAATAAATATATAGTATTAAGTTCCAAATTAATCCAAAATATAAAACAGAAAGTACTACTCACCCAAGAACTTCAAACCATCTGTACTGAAAAGTGATTTTAAACATAAAAGATTTGGAAACCAATTTCTTGAAACTAGGATCAACATTTCACCCACAACTTAAAATTCCTACATGAAATTTTACTACTAGGAGAACATTAGTAAACAGAATTATTAAACCCCGGAATTCTAGCAACATTGTAGGATCTTTTGTTTGCTTAAGAATCAAATTATTCATTACCTCCCAGTCCAGGTCTTAAACGATTATCATAACCATCCAGAAGTCTGTCTAGAATTCTTGTGAAGATGGTAATGTTATTTTTTGCTTCATCTTCATTGATGTCAGCCAGTGCTGATCTAACAGACATTGAGGAAAAAATAAACTAAGTATGCTCCATGTACATTTATTATGATTTGAATATGTAGTGATCAATAGCTTTTTAGATATGGGACCTTTCATTTAACATCACCTTTTAATATATATCCAAGCTAACATAACAGCAGTTACTTTCCTGTTTCTAAATCCTGCTGCTTCCTGCAGTAAATTCTTCTCAATATTAAATACTCAAATTATGTGTACTTTTCCACTCTGTCTCTGTAACCAGTAACCTTGGGTGATATTGAAAAAGCTAAGCTGGATTAGGTATGGTCAATACTTGAATGGAAAATGACGAGGAAATCTTCAATTTGTAGCCAAGATTAGAATTTTGAAAACACTATCCCAGGAGAAAACAGTGAGAACCACTCCATATTTGTGTTAAGAAAACTGCACAGCATGTCCATCAGGTCACCAGGAATCAAATCTGGCTTCTCTTACCTTCTTCTGGGATTTGTTCAAAATTCAATCTAACTTATAAACATAAGGTTTCCGATGATCTACTACCCAAGTATTAACCCAACCCTGCTTAGTTTTTTCAAGATGTATCAAAGCTAGCTAGATGTTGCCATCTGCTTTACTGCTATCAATTACACAAATATAGGTAGTTGGTAACAACCCCTAAAAGAAGAGGTTGACATGATTTTTCTGGTCTTTGCAGAACTGGAAACAGAATCATTTTTCCCCATGAGAAAAGCTGTGCATAAAGCACTCCAAAATATTGTACAATGCTGATATTTCTGGTTACCTATGAAAACAAGAGTTAAATAGAACTCCCCAACTGGTGTGCTGTACAAATGATTGTCTTCAAGGACAATCAGTACAAAGATGCTGAATATCTTTTTTTTTTTTACTTTAAACCATCTAAAAATTTACTGTGTTCACTCCGGGACTGTATGGTTCACAAGCCATAGATCACGGGTGTCAAACTCGCTGCGTCATGTGACCTGTCGCGATGTATCGTGACTTTGTTTGCATTGCCGGAGCTGGGGTGGGCGCAGCCTCCGTATGATGCAACGGGCCCATGGGCTGGCAGTTTGACACCCTTGCCATAGATGAACTCCCCATGTTGAATTAGCCTCCATGTTTGTAATTAATGGGCACATACAGGATGACAAAGCAAATGATAAGAGTTCTGCCCAGTTTTTTTAAAAAAACACTGAGATTGGCATTATTGCTGTTAAAATACTTTCAACAACAGTAATTGAAAACAATAATCAGGTTTCAGTGAAAGAAGTATATTGATTTCCTAAAATAAAAAACATCATATGCAGAATGAATTTAAAGATGAATGGAAAAGAAAATAGCAACAACAAAAAATCACTTAATTCCCTCCTTTCTTTTTACTAAAAGCAATAATATATACAATATGCTTCTGCTATCTGGCTAAGACTGAAAAGCTAAAGCACCTCATAACATACAAATTCAAATAACAAAGACATACAAATTTCAAATAACAGAATCACATTAAAATAACATTAATATTGCTTTATCATCTCCATGCAATCCTCTAAAAGTATTTGCCACAGGTTACTTGAAACATATTCTAACTACTATTTAATGCATGCATAATGTGTAAAAACAAATGTTTCTGGAAGTGTTCAATGAAGGTCTTTTCCATAGACAAATTAGTACACAAATTGTAATAACTGTATCATTGAGTCTAATTCTGAAAAATTAGGAATCATTTTCTGTTATTCATGCTGGTTCTTTGACAGCAATGTGACTTACTCACTTGAGTAAAGATAGGAAGACCAGGCCTTCTATGGCCAAACTCATACTGCAGTATCTTTGCTAGTTGGATAAAATTGAAAATACTTTTTCATTCTGACCACAGAAATATGTAGCCAATTATTTAGCCCCAAATCTAATTTTTACAATAAACTTTGAAGTTCAAAGATCTGAGGAAAACAAATATCCAAATACATTAGCTAGGATGATACTACAATCCAGATTGTGAATCTACAAGCAAAAATGTAGTGACAAATCACTATTAACTGGATGCATAATGAGGTTAGGTGACACCTAATTTAATGAACATCTTTAAGTTGTGCTCGATGATGCTGTTATTTTAGAACTGCCATTTATTCAGCAGCCAGAAAAATTGATTAATAATTCATATCGTTTTATTTTATGGGATTATGGAATTGTATACTATCTCCACCTAGAGGTTTACAGATTAAACAAGTCCATTCTGTTATTTTGAACAAAAATACTGGTCTGTATACAAAATACCCCACTACCTTCCCTATTTTATCTTGTTTCGGGACTTTAGAAAAATCTTATTCTCTGTGTGGACAGGCTTGGGATAATTAATAGTAGCACTATGACTCCAGAAATCATTGCAAAACATTAAAGAATACAGAAACAGAAAAACAATCTGTAAACTAATTTCTGTTTTATTTTAGGCTAAACATGACAAATGTCATTTGACATTTAAAAGCATAGGTGTACTATAAGTTTACTAGCATTTTATCATCCCCATAACTTCTTCCTTTACTTGACTTGTTCTGCATACAATTAGAAAGGTCATGTTAAGAATATTATTTTTGATCACTCATCTCTGTATATCTGCCATTTACAGAAACCAACCCCCAGAAAACAATATATTCAATGTTGCTTACAGAAAATTCAAATTTCCTCTCACCTTGCAGAAAAGCATATCAAGAAAATGAGAAGCCACTGCATCATGTAAGGTATTTTCTTCCTCTTCAGAGCAGCTGCTTTGCAAAACCTAGACTAAAAAGGAGATGATACTTAGCTTATATCTATCTATTGATGCTTTCAGTTCAACTCAACTACCATCACTTCAAGGAGGACTTTAAATCTTGGGGTCTCAGAAGCACTTTTTTTCGCAGTGACAACTTATATCGCCATCCTTCTCTGAGATTATGCCTTGCTCGAACACGCAATGCATAACTAAAAGTGACATATGGACAGATGCAACTAATACTATTTTCTCTCCGCCCTTCTCTGTAACATAAAAAGATTCCAGACTTTTCCGTTTCCAGTAAACTATTTAATCACTTCACCACTGGTATTATACACTTATACATTTACCCTAATTTTATATATTTTCCAAAATATATAAGAGAGAGGAGGAGGAAGAAGAGGAAAAGAAGAGGAAGGGTATTACAGACATCCCTGTAATCCAATGCAGTTTCTATCTTCCAAATGTTAAATACCTGTCACGTTCATGAAGACGGGAGATGCACTTCATAAATAATAACAGTCACAGGGCAGCACAAAGTTGCAGTATCTTTTTTAAAAGGATCTACTCAAAACAGGAGGCTTGTATTAGCTGAAGGTTCAGTGAATCCTCTTTATGCACAAGCACATTCACAGCGAGACAGGCGGAAACGGAGACTTAATATCCCCCCCCCCCATTTTTGTGCAGATCAACACACAAAGCCACTCATTGAGTTTTTCCATGGGTGGAGATAAGAGGGGAAGAGGGGAGAGGGGGTGAGGAGCCTACCTTGGGAGTACCAGGAGGCGCTCAAAGGAGCTTCCAAAAATAGAGAGAGAGAGAGAGATGGTGGTGGCGGTGGTGATGACAATAATAATGAGGAGGAGGAGTAAGAGGGGGGGACTTGGTGAGGCTGAAAAAATCTTGCCAAGGGAGGAAAGGAAGCTCGAGAACGGGGAAACTTGGGAGGCTTGCGGGGGGGGGGGGCGCCGAAAGATGACTGCAGCACCAGCAGCGGATCCAGAGCGGGCTCGGCGTGCCCGGGCGCGCGCGAAAGGAGGGGAAAGCCGAGCGCGAGGCGGGCGCAGGCTAGCAGCAGTCTGTCCGCGTGCGGGGCTAGTCGCGGGGGAGGAGAAGGAGGAGCGCGCTGGCATCCGCGCACCCGAGCAAGCGGACAGCAGGCAAGCAGCGGCTATAGTAGGCACACGCTCCTTCCCCCTACTGGGATTCCAGGAACCGGGAAGGGCGGAGCCGCAGGAGAGAGGAGAAAAGAGACGAGCCCGCCATGGCTTTGCCCGCTGCCACCCTGGCGATGGCGCGCGCTGCTGGAGCCGGAGCACCGCAGGGCAAAAAGGGCCCGGAGGCGCCGTCTTGCTTTGCTGGGTCCTAGCGCGGAACATCCCGGAGTTCTGCCTTCCTTCTTCCTAAACCCAGCAATGGGCAGCTATGCTGGCACCGCCACTGCTTCGCGCGGGGAAGGGGGGCTTCGCCTCCTTGTCTTCTCTCTCCCCCCCCCTCCATTTCCTGGGCTGTGCGAATAAGGGCCTGAGCCGGCGACTTAACTCTGGCCTCTCGCCCTTGCGTGGCTGTGCCCCAACTTGATTCATCAAGTCTGTGAGCACATAAAAGCGCGGTCGCGGTTTTAGTTTAGCGAAGTCGCGGCTTCTGCGGGAAGAGGGGACGCGGTCTCCCGCCCTCCTCTGTTCCCACTCTGTTTCAGTTAGACCAGAGCCGGTACAGCAACAGTAGCAGCAACTTCACCTGGAACCCACGCTGGATGTGGGGGCTGCTGGTGGACTTTATGCTTCTGCCTCGGCGCTTGGTTCGCGGCCTCCTTAGAAGCCTCCCCATTGAAATCCGAACAGGTTGCTGCAGTACCACACAAACCGGGGGCCCCGCACACCCTTCGCAAAAATGTGCTCCAGAAGTTTGTAAAGGAAGGGCCGATGCGAGGAAGAAGGTGCTGCTGGAACGCTACTTTCCTGCCCGCCTCTCCAGCCGTATCAGCAATTACCGGTAGTAAGACTACAAAACTCCCGGGCCGGAGGACAAAAGCTGAGCTTTTGGCTTCTTTTCATCCTTTACTTGTCGGAACCATGTGCAGGCAGAGACTTCTTCAACTCCCTGCTACTTGATCCTCCTCCCTTGCTTCCCTTGTAATGTGCAGATTTTCTTTGCCTTCTCACTCGATACCAAGTCCTGCTCAGAGCATGTTGTAAATTAGAGAGTGATGCAAAATGCCAATGTGCATTCATAACTCATGCTTAATGCCCAGAATCGTTAAATTTGAAGCAGCTTGTAAGCTGGGAAAAAAGGAATAACATTGGAGGAGGGAAGAAAAGCAAAATATTGAAATTTCTTTTTTTATAAGATTTTATTAGTTTTTTCCATACATACTGTGGGAAGAAATTGTCTTCATCCTGGTTCATCCAAGCCGGGAATAAATAAAACAACATGGCGACTGTTTTGGGAAGAAGGTTACAGTTTATTGAAGAGCCAGAAAGATGGTTCTTGCAGGAAGGAGAGAAATCAAGGGAGAAGGGCTGAGCACATGTGGAGTAGGTTTTTATACCCTCTGAAAGCCTTTTGTTTGGAAGTTTCCTGTTCCTGTGGCATGAACTTAGAGGCTATTTCCTGTGTCACATATTCTGACCTCCTGAGTTTAGGTATGCCTCTCTGGTATTTTTTTTTTTCATAACAAGTTTTATTAGTTTTTTTTCTTTGTTTTACAGCCAAGTGCTTATAACACATCATGGAGATAGGGCACTCCATAGAACACAACAAAAAATACAGTCATACATATACAATTTAAACTATTTCTTTAAAGGTTCCCTCTCTATTTTATCAAGAAAGAAAGAAAAAAGAAAAAAAAACACAAAAACAAAAGTTATCAATCATGTTTTCACCCATTTTCAGGCTTAACCAACTTTCAATTAATCTATTTCAATTTAGTCTTGCATAAACATACAGTATACAATTCGAGCATTCCTAAAATATAAATTGTTTCTCACCTATATCTATTATTCCAATTTCAATTTATACTTCTCAATCCAATTATATCTCCTATTTCACATACATATTTTGTAAATAAACATAAATTTATATATTTTAAAACCGTTACATAAGATAATAATATAATAATAATAATAATAGGACAATAATTATTTCTATCATAAACTAATAATATAACTATTATATCTTAATATTTCTCAACTATATTCTATTTCATATACTCTATCCAATATCTTTATAAATCAATCCAAGTCCCTAAAAATTCCTCAATTGTTTCAATTTAGTCCATTTAATACATCACTAATTGCCATTCAATTCTTGTAGGTAAAAATATCAATAATACTTCACCAGTCTCAATCTCAATCTCAATCTAACTCCTTTAGTTTTAAATTTTCCAATTTTTCCTATTGCCATTCAAACCATAATCAAATCCATAATTTAGATCTAATGTTGACTCAAACCAGAGTAATCTTAAAAATCTCGAAAGTATTAGCTCAATCAACGTCCAAAAGCCCTTTTTACCCATCAGATACAATTTTAACTCTCATTTTTAAATCTAATTCTAGCTTTCTTTTTGTGCCAGGTAGGTTTCCACAGCAGGGCCTCTAGATCCTCCCATCTTAGTGACTGGCTAAAGGCCTTTTCCCACCATTGAGTCCAGTCATATTCTTTTTCTCTTTTATCCAGTATTGTCTGTACTGTCAACGTTTTTGGTGCCTCGTATTTGGAAATCCAATCCTGTTGCTTTTAAGTTGTAAATGTTTTAGTTGAGTTCTGCCTTTGATCATCAAAAATGTCCATCATGTGGGATGTGTCCTCTTCCTCTTCAATAGATTCAATAGCTTCAATAGATTGTGAATGTATTCCATCCATCTCGTTAAGTTGTAGATCTGATTGTGTATCATAGTCAATCAAAAGTTGAGCTTCAATTTTTAATTCTGAGTCCTCCTTTTTGCTAAGCGTTCTAATATGTTCTTTAAATTCCATTCTCATTTCCAAAAAATTTTCTAATATAAGTCCATAATTAATCTGTGAGTAGGATTCCATCCTCTTTTTTTTTTTATAGACAGCTTAAAAAATAGATTGCAGCATTATAAAATATAGAGTCCAAACAGAGATATATTTCCAAACAAAGATAGAAAAAAGCCAATAGTCAAGTCCAGCACAGAAATAAAAGAAGCAGCAAGAGTCCCAAGTAGCAGTCAGTTGTTATGTTGTAATCCAGTCTGGGCGTCACGCCAAAATCAGGAAGTGAGAGTTCAACTGGAGAAAGTTACATTGTATCAGTCATAGTTTCTGGGCTTCATGCCAAGTCCCAGGTTGCATTGTATCCAAAACAATGTACATAAGTCCGCCCAGAGAGCAGAAAGTTTTTTAGGCAATACTGTTCAGGAGGGGGGGGAGGAGAAAAAAGCATTCCACCCCCTCCCTAAAGGTTTTCACCTAAACTGAAGATAGACAAGCCAAAAGAGAGAGTCACAGTAAGGGTTTTTTTTTTTTTCCAGGATGCTGGAATTCCAACTGCTTATATAAACAAAATAAAATAATAAAAAACAATAATTATTTTTCCAAAGCCCGTTTTCCCCAGTGATCAAACGCTGCTTTCTCAAAATAGGGAAATAGTTCTTAAAGCTGTTAGCAGGGAAATAGGTAAATTAACAAGAGGGAAGGAAAGGTCTCACCCGGATCTTCCACGGTGGTTCTTTTTGCTTAGATGTTGCTGTGACTTTCGGCTGGAGCAGCTGAGTGATCCGCCACGTTACTGGCCGATCTTTTCCCCGTCGGCCCAAAGGTGATTTTCTCGGACCGCAGAGGGAGCTGCCGCTCCCTCCGCGATCGACGAGTGCCCTCCTCTACGGTGGTCGCCCCTCCAGGGCGACTTTCGACCCTGTTCAGGGTCTACCGGCAGGGGGAAACGGGACGGCAAAGAGAACAAGTTCTTTGCACGTCCGCAGGCGCTGCAACCGGAACCGGAAGTCCCTCTCTGGTATTCTTGATGATCCTGTTATGTCCTGTCACAGGTGGGGTATGCAGATTTTAGGTCTTTTGTCTTGAGCTTCTGGCTCCAACTTTCCTGATGGTTACATCTGCATTTGTATAGGGCTGGCTCCTGCTTGAGGCAGAGAGATTTGGGGGCAGGGTTGGTTTCTTCTTTTAAAAATCCTTTTGAGGAAATATATTTTTCTGCCCTTTTAATATTTCCTTCTCTGAGGGGCTGACTTCCCACAATAGAATAATAATTTTTCAACCAATGTGCTGTCTGAGTTTAAATACGCTAATACATACAGTATTTAATTCCTAATCCTTTATTTTTTCCTCTAACCATCAGTAAAACAAGTCCCAAGTTTGATAATACTCTGTTTCTTCTTTTTCTTTCAATCTCATAGTCAATTTGTCCATCTCTGTGCATTCTAGTATTTTTTTAATTATTTCTTCATCTGGTGGTATTCCTTCATTTTTCCAATATTGCGCAAATATTATTCTTGGCGCTGTTGTGACATGTAAAATCAAATATAGGCTTTGTTTGTTAGTCTTTTCTGGCGTTATACCTAATAAAAAAAGTTCAGGTTTAAAATCTACATGTTCTCCCAACGTCTTTTCTAACCAGGTATGTATCTTTTCCCAATAATTCTTTACTTTATCACATGTCCACCAAACATGATAATACGTGCCTGAGTTATGTTTACATTTCCAACATCTATCTGACATATTTTTAAACATTTTTGCTAATCTCACTTGTGGCAGGTGCCATCTATAAAACATTTTATATAAATTTTCTTTATAAGAAGTTGACATTTCTTTCCCATAAATTTTGCCATTTTTCTAATTCTATATTATATCCAAAAATTTTCACCCATCTTATCATTGTTTCTTTAACTTGTTCACTTTCCATTTCCAAAGTTAATAAAAAATATACATTTTCTTAATTAGCTTCTCATCTGAAGTTAACAAAGTCTTATCAAATGCTGTTTGTTCTTTATAAAATCCATACAATTTAACATCTTTTTCATATCTAGTTTGCATTTGTAAATGTGCCCACCACGACAAGTTGACACCCTGATTTCCCATTTCTTGTTTAGATTTTAAATTGCCTTCAGAATTTAGAATATCTCTATAAGTCCAGATTTTTTCAAAGTCCACCAAATTTGGGTGTACAAATGCTTCCATAGTTGAGAACCACCCTGGAATTTTCAAATATATTTTGCTTTTTATTTTTTCCCATACTGTTAACAATGCATTTCTTATATAGTGGTTTTGGAAATATTTATGAATTTTATTTTTCCCATACAATAAAAAGGTGTGCCACCCCAATTGTAGGTCATGCCCCTCCAGATATAACAACCTTTTATTTCTAAGAATTATCCATTCTTTTACCCATGTTAATACAGATGCTTGATAGTACAAAACCCACTCTGGTAAACCAAATCCTCCATTTTCCTTAGCATCTTGTAACGTTTTCATCTTAATTCTAGCTTTCTTTCCTTGCCAAACAAATTTCAAAATTAATGAATTTAAATCTTGAAAAAAAAAATTCTCAAGTTTTATGGGTATTGTTTGAAATAAAAATAAAATTTTCGGCAATACGTTCATTTTCACTGTAGCAATTCTCCCTAGTATTGACAATTGCAAATTTTTCTAAATCCAGTTTTATTTGATTCAATAATTTTGTGTAATTATCTTCTTTTATTGTTGAACATCTTGCTATTAGATGTATACCCAAATATTTAACCTTTTTAACTATCTGTAATTCTGTTTTTTCTGACATTTGTTGGTTTTTTTTGTAAGATTTTTAACTATTACTTTAGTTTTTTCTCTATTTATTTTCAGTCCTGCCATTTCTCCATACTGTTCTACCTTTCCCAGTAGTTTAGGAATCATCTCCAAAGGTTCTTCTAAGATAAATGCCAAGTCATCAGCAAATGCTTGTAATTTATATGTTTCGCCTTTTATTTTCAGTCCTTTAATTTCTGTATCTTCTCTAATATTTCTATTTAAGAGTTCCAGAGTGAAAATTAATAATAATAGAGATAGTGGACATCCTTGTCTTGTACCTTTTCTTATCTCAAAGTTCTCAGTATAATCTCCATTCACGATTAGTTTCACTGTTTGTTTATTATATATTGTTTTTATCATATTTATAAAGTTCTGTCCAAAGTCCATTATTTGTAGTTGCTGAGTCATAAATTCACAGGAAACGTTATCAAATGCCTTTTGAGCATCTAGAAATATTAGTGCCAGTTGTTTCCCTGGATGTAGTTGATAGTATTCTAATACGTCCATTATCACTCTTAAGTTGTTTTTAATTTGTCTCTTTGGTAGAAAGCCATTTTGGTCTGGATGTATAAATTCAGTTAAGTATTTTTTCAGTCTCTCTGCCATTATTGAAGTAAAATTTTTATAATCCACATTAAGCAGCGATATCAGTCTGTAGTTTTTAATCTGTGTCAAATCTGAATCTTCTTTTGGTATTAAAGTAATATTTGCTTCTGTCCATGTGGCTGGGAGTTTGGCCTCCAACAAAAGTCCATTACAAACGTCTTTCAACGGTTCATTTAGTGTATCTTGTAGGGTTTTAATATAACTGCACCGGTAATCCATCTGGACCCGGTGTTTTTTCATTTTTTTGCCTTCTTATGGCCTCTGTTATTTCCATCATTGTGATTTTTTCCTCTAACATGGTCTTGAATCTCTCTGGAATTTTTGGAAGATTATTTTCTTCTAGATATTGAATCGTTCTCTCTCTTGGAGTTTCTTCTATATCATACAGTTTCTTGTAATATTCCTTAATTATCTTTTTTATTTCTTCATTTTTAAATTGTAGACAGCCTTTTTCATCTACTAAGTTGTATATCATTTTCTTCTCTTTCTGTTTTTTAAGTTTATAAGCTAACCATCTTCCTAGTTTATTTGCATTTTCAAAAAAAATGTTTTGCTCTTTTTATCTGCTGTGCCAATTTTTCTGAATCTAACATTTAGTTTGTGTTTTATTGTTTCCATTTCTCTTTTCAAAGTCTTTTTCTGTGGATTCTTTTGTAGTTCTGATTCTAACTTCCCAAATTTTTCTTTTAATAGTACATATTGCTGTCTTCTCTGTTTTTCTTTGCCGTGTATGTTATAGCTATACCTCTAAAATATGCTTTGGCTGTATCCCATACATTTTGTAATGTTGTGTCTTCTTTTTTGTTTTCTCTAAAGAAAAACTCAATTTCTTTTTTTGCTAATTCTATAAATTCTCTTTCTTTTAGTATAGGTTGATTTAAAGTCCATCTTGGTCTTTTTTGTATTCCTCTCCATGTCACTTTTAAAGGGTTATGGTTTGCCCATGTACCTAGTTCTATCTCAATTTCCTGTATATTCGTCCTCAATTCAGACGTCATCCAAATCATATCAATTCTTGACCAGGATTTTTGACTATTTGAATAAAAAGTATATTGTAGTTTTTCTGGATTAATTTCCCTCCAAACATCTTGTATTCCAATTTCATCTGTCATATTAAAAAATGTCTTAGGTAGTCTTCTTCTTCCAGTTTTCCCTGTTTTACTGCTTTTATAGTCAATTGTCCCATCTACTATCGCATTAAAGTCTCCTACTAAACAAATATTTTGGTACTCCATTTCTATTATTTTTCTATGGAGGCTTTGGTAAAATTCTTCCTGGTTATTATTTGATGCATAAATTACTACTAACAATGTTTGGTTTTGGTGTAGATATATTTCTACTATCACAATTCTTCCTTCTTCATCTGAGTAAACCATTTTAGAATCTATTGTCTCTTTAATATATACAGCAACACCTCTTTTTTTCTGATGCGCTGATGCATAATAAAGTTTCCCAATTTTTGGGTACTCCAACAGTTTATAATGTTGTTTTTTTATATGTGTCTCTTGCAAACAAATTATGTCTATATTTAATTTCTGTAGCTCCCTGAAAGTTTTATTTCTTTTTTATGGGGAATTTAGTCCATTTATATTCACTGAAAAAGTTCCATTTTCTTTCCCCATTTCCGTTATTTATATTTAGGTCTAGTCGATCTCGTGGTCCTCTGTTCTCTGGCGGTTCCTTCACTCTCTTGTTCAAATTTCTCTTTCTGTTCTCCTGTTTGTGTAGTTACTTCTTCAATTGTCTCCTCTGTTTGTTTCTGTTCCTTGCTCTCCTCTTGTCGTTGTTGCACTCCTTCATCTAAGACTGCTCAATTTCTTACTTCAAAGTCTTCTGCTTTCCAGATTGAATCCAATCGATATCTTGTATTATTCCAGTTGATTAAAAATGCCTTCTGGCATTAACCATCTAAAATTTATGCCTTTTGCAATCAGCTTTGTAGTTAAAAAGTGGTAATGTCTTCGAGTATCTCTTACTCTCTTAGGTATCTGCTTTAAGACCACAATTTCTTTATTTTTGTATTGTAATGGCTCATCTCTCATTTTTCTCAATACTTCATCTCTTGTTTTCTTTATGAATCTCACATGTACTTCTCTAGGCAATTTATATTTCCTTGCGTAGCTTGAATTCATTCAAAATATTTTATCTACCTCCATTTGCATCTCTGCTCTATCTGCTTTCAAAGCTTCTGCCAGAAGCTCAATGATCACAACTGCAATATTTTCTTCTCTATCTTCAGGGATATTTTGAAATCTCAAGTAGTGTTCTGCCTTCTCCATTTCTAAAATCGCCACCGCTCCTTCTAGATTTTTTATTTGCTTGTTCTAATTTTTCATTTTCTTGCAATAGTATTTGCATTTTTTTATCAATATCATCTGATTTATTTTCCATTTTCTGAATTCTTTGTTCATTTTTGGCAATCATTTGATGGTGAACTTCAAATTGTGCCTTTATATCCAAAATTTCTTCGCTTAATTTCTCAAAATTGCTTTTTGTCTCTTCATGGTTTCTTTGCACTGACTCTTGAATCAATGTTAGTGTAGTCTGCATTTCATTTTGGGCAGTGCTTATTTTTTCATGCTGTAACATTGTTTCAATAGATCCCTGAGTTGTTGGGCTAGGTGTTCCAACAGAGGGTGCAGAGGAGGTCTTCTTCATAAGTCTGGTGATGTTTGATGTACTCATTTTTCAGCCAACAGTCTTAGAGTAAAATCCAAAATGTAAAAAGGAGCCAACTACTTTAGGCTAAGTCCAGTATCTCAAGGGAAGAAAAACAAAATAGAGCAGGCAAAAAGAAAAAGCCAACTATCTTAGGCTGAAATCCAATCAAAACGAACAAGCCAAGTATTTTAGGCCAAATCCAACTCCTCCAGTCAGGTCTCAGATGTAAAGCGTTCGCTGTCTCCAAATAGTTCCTGTTTTAGTTATATCTAGAGTCAACAAATATAGTTATGAGAAGGCTTTTCCATTGTAGACTCACACCAAGGCACTTTGTTTACACCAGGTGTTGTCTCTCAAGGTCAAATATTTCCAGATTCTTTTAGTATTTACTAATACTGTAATTTCTTATTTCGCCACTAGATGACCTCATATAGTCATTTATCCATGTCTGATTTTAGAAAGTTTTTACAAAGTTTTTCTTTTAAAATTCTTTATAGGTTATTTATCCTTGAGATTATATCTAGAAGATTTTTCACCTCTGTAGATTAAATAGTCCTTCTTTGAATCAATCTGAGTTCAATTTTTAAAAGTTTTTTTTTTTTGTATTCCTTAAGTGTCTTCCCCTTCTGTGATTGCTCGCCGCC
Organism: Azemiops feae; assembly: GCA_023970755.1. Taxonomy (NCBI): domain Eukaryota; kingdom Metazoa; phylum Chordata; class Lepidosauria; order Squamata; family Viperidae; genus Azemiops; species Azemiops feae. The sequence continues at coordinate 73,445 of JALGBA010000486.1, read as the reverse complement.
TTTAAATCTCAATCCTTCTGGGGTCTTTACTTTTTAGCTCTTCCCAATCAGGGGCTCAATGTTTTTTTTAGTCCAAAAGGAAAAGGAAAAATCACTGGCTCACCCAGCTTCAGCACACTGTTTACAATCAGCTGTTTGGCGGAGCGCCATGGCTCCTCGCTTTCCTTCCGGCTGGCAACGACTTGGGCTGCCTGGGCTTGCCCGGCAGCCTTTCCTTCGTCCTTTCAGAGGATTTCTTCAGTCTGCTCCGATCGACTGCCGTCTGATCTGGGCTCCTGAAGTATCCCTCCTTCTTCGTTGCCCCTCCAGGGCAACTTTCTGACCTAATTAGGGTCGCTGGGCAAAGCGAACTTGGGCTGGGAAGCCGGAGCCCCGGCTTCTTCCACCCATCTCGTTGGCCGCCAAAACCGGAAGTCCAAGCAAAATATTGAAATTTCTTTGGCCCTGCTGTGATTACCTCTTCTCTGATCAAACCACCCATGTAGTTCCACATGGTAAACAGACTCTTAACTCTTCCTTTCAAAAGTAATCATAACTTCTTCCATAACATATCATAATCCCCAGAGAACTGACACTAAGTGCTCATAAATAAAATACTGAATACAAGAACCATATATTTGCATAACCTTTTTGTTACCCATTTCTGATGTAAGAGCATTAAACATGCTTATCAGGAGTGAGCAAATTAGTATTCCACAGAAATTAATCCCAGTTAAAATGTTGATTTGTTGCTTGATTATCACCAGAAGAGAAGCCTCAAAGTTGAGTTGGGAGATGGAGTGGGTGGGTGGAGTAAAAGTGCTTGAAATTGAAAAAAGGACATACAGTACATGTGTAAGGTCCTGCCTCAGCTAGTGCTCCCAAGAAAGCAGAACTCTTGAAACAGGCATTGTTTCAAACAGGAACTTTTATTGAGAGTCAGTGGAAGTAGAAAGGGAAGGCAAGATCAAAGGAATTCCTGCACAGAAATGTTACATTAAAATAACCCTTTTCAAACCCCTCCCTTGAGTCCAACTGTCCAGTTTGTTTCCGGCCAATCCACAGGTGTGACGTTGTTATGGAAACAAGAGCGATACAAGACTCTTCCCAGGCGTAGCCTCATCTTTACAATGGAGTGCAGATAAAGCACATTCCTCCCCCTTCTTCACACCAAAAGGGATACATCAAAGACAGAGAGAATAAAGTAAAGGAAATACATCTGCTATCCCTCTCCCAAATGAGTGACACTTCCCCCCTCTCACTAAAATGGCAGAGCCCCGAAAAAGGTGAAACGGGATCTAGCAAGATGTGCGGGTATAAGGAAATGAGCTTAGCCAATATGGGAAGTCCATAGAAAGGACAACAAGGAATGTAATGAAGGTAATATTATTTTACATTCTAAAGAATCATATTAGCTAGAAAAAATAGGCAACAAATGTCTTCACAAAATCACAGATGGAGATACCAGGTTTAAAACAGATGATGTTGTTGCAGCATATGGAGCCAAAAATAGGACTACATATTCACTGCTTACAGTTTAACCAATCTCGTAGTTTTTAGGTGTACTTTGGGCGAAAAAAATAAAGAGGAAATAAATGGATTACTCTAATGACTGTTTGCATTCATTACAACAATTTAAATAATTTAAATTTTCAAGGGAATTGAATCTGTTTACTGCCTAAATCAAGAAGAAGGATGATAGTGATGTGACAACAGACCAGGCCATTGAAATCATTAAATATTATAACCATACAATCTGAAGACAATTAATTACTGTACATACAAAGGATAAAGCTAAGAATGAGAAGAAGCAACTACTGCATTATTATAAATTGCAATTATAATCATAATATATTCATTGTAATGGTTGTGTTAACATTAGGCACTTGAGAATGATTCCATCACTATAATCTTAAAAGTAACTATATGTGATTCTGGACAAAATGTGTTAGCATGGTACAATTTAATATCCAATGCTCTTATCAGTAGGGTTTGATAGTATTTGGATAAAAGTTCTGAAAATCTCCATTTCTTTTCAGTTAATGAATCCTAACTTTCCAAAGCCAAATTGTGCATAGAACTTTCAATACAGTTAAAAGTGTGATTTATCAAGAAATCAGTGGAGTTTTAAAAAAGAGTTTAAGATACCAACAAAAAAATTAGGCACACCCATGTACTACATGCACAAACTGCAGTTATCCAAAAGAGGGAAAACATTTCTAAGATCCACTATTAGATATTGTAATGCTAAAGCAGAATTATTTAGCCCTGTTTAGTTCCAGATATAACCTGATATAAAAAAACTGAAGATTACAAATGTCTAAAAAAAATAAAGCTCTCTCCTTTCCCGGTTCTTCAAAATTTGTGAGTCTCCTTTTTCTTTTTTCTTTCATCCTTGATTTTAGAAATAGATGTGTGCTTGCAATCAGTTTTGTGGGGGTATATTGCAAGAGAGCTGACTTTCAAAAAACATTTATTTGATAGCAGGTTATTTCATAGCAATGACACTAGCAAAGCCCAGATCTTTTCCAGACATCTCTGTCTCAAGACAAGGGAGAATCTTAATCACTGATTAGCAGTAAATGTGGTTATATGATGCTTCGCTGCACTACTTTCCCAGAAACTGACAAAAATAAAATGATGAACATTTTTTGCAATAGAGCACAGAAAATGTCCATAAACTCCATCATGAAGGATACTGAAAAATGTAATAGGCTAAACCAACCATTTCCCCCCTTCCTGTGTCCTTCCTATTAAGCAAAAGGGAGAGGGGCTTTTATCTAAATATTAGCATATTTTCACAATTTTACACAAAAAGTAATTCAGGAAACACAATGTTGGTATATTATTACAGCATTAAATAATAACCCCCAACTCCAAATAATAATAAAAAAGTTACAAGACCTTTAGGCATGTTTTTAGAAATAATAAAAAAACAGATAAAATATGTTGCTTGGTTTCCTATGTTGTGACATTTCTTATGTCAATGCTACTAATATAAGATATTGCTTTGACAAGAACTGTCTGGTATTTTTAGAGTTAATTTCAGTTGATGGTAGGGGGGGAGGAGAAAGATAGGAAAGTGCGGGATAAGGAACGAAAGTGAATCTTTGCCCTTCAGGCTAATTGGAGAATGTGAATAATGACTGCAAAATAGGGGAGGGGAATAGCTTGAAATGTAATGTGCAAAGAAAAGGAAATTCAGATCTTGGCATCCTTTCATGATGTGCCGACATTGTGTTCCTGATTAAAGACTTTTCAGAATAAACAATGCCTGGAATTTCTATGAAGTGTTCCATTAGTCAGAACCTTGACATCTTATCTGATTTTTAAAAACTCATTTTAACAAACCTTAGCCAAATCTAACTTTCTAAAGAAAAACAGATCTTGCTAAAACAAGATGTTTGGTTTTGAGCACTACAGAATGCTGTTATTCAGCATAAATCCCCAAGTACATTTATATTACATTATTTGGCCTGATAGATAATTGAGTTTTTATTTCAGAATTTTCTACAAAACCCTCTGCAAATGTAAGTACACCAAAGCTTTTGGTTCTTTCCATCCCCCCCCCATTATCTTTTCCCAATAATATTCTTCTCATGTCACACATATATTCCAGGAGCCATAGTAGAATAAAACAGTTAACTGTAAGCAATTCACTTGAAATTAATACAGAAAATTGATTGGTAGCCAAAATAAGACAATGATACTTAGGCAATAAATACTTGGGAACCATACTGGAGCAAGAAGATAAAAATAACCTTAGGAAAATGGTAGTGTAGAATAGGTTAATATGTTATGAGCAGCCTACTAAAATTATTTTAATATTTCTTTGCTGGAAAATTCTGAGCATGTCAAGAATGCATAAACTTCGGTTACAGCACCACAGTGACATTCTTTATCCCTTTGTTGAACATTATTTGAAAGGGTTCATCTTTTATTATAGAATACAGTTTGGTCACATTTTCCCTACTTACATTATTCAGAAAATTTGAGCAAAATTTAATATGTACTGAAATCAGAAACACGGAAGTGATGGAGAAATGCAGGCTTGGGTCCATGCCTTTATAACTCATCTTTGCTATATTTTCAGAGATCTGCTGTAAATTATACTGCTGTATTTTATTATACCTCTTACTTTCTCTATTAGTTTTGTAATACAGCATATCAGTATGCATATTCAGCCAAATGAGTGTGGAATAAAAAACAGAAAACAATGGAGTGAACATTTACAGATACAGAAGCAGGGACAAGGACATCATTGAAGAGGGAGTAAGAAAAATCAAACTGGTCACTTTAATAATAAAGTCCACTATCTTAACTCTTTTGATTTCAGAAACGATTGGATAAGTGCAGCCAATTAAAGCTACCCTTCTTTTTGAGTTATGACTGAACATGTAGTTATGTACATTGAACAAGACCCAGCTCTTTATGTATCAATTTTTCTATGTACTTACATGCCTACCTAGCTATACCCAGTATAAGCATGTTGCTCTAAATAATATATTATGGTATGACTTTGAGCCAATTTCAAAGCAGCTCATGGTTTGGGTTATGTTTGAGAACTGAGCTGATTTATTTCTGCTTCAGATGCATTGTGTTTGAAAAGAATTGTTGGGGGGGATACTGTGCTCTGCAGGTAACCCATTTTCAGCTCTCCCACATAGAAACTGCTGAAATGGTTTTGCATCCAACCACACAAATGCACACAATTAGAAGTGTGGAGGCAGCTGGGGTGGGTAGTGCAAGCATTTTGTCTTGTTTTTCCATGTTTTATTTTCCATGAATTAGGGGTGAGATTATTGGTGTTATTTCAGGATCAGCGTAGGACTGTGACTTTGGTTCCTTGTTCTCAGCTTTTCAAGATTGTCAGTTGGAAGGATAGTTGTGTATCATCTTCAACCAGCGATCAAACACCAAGAAAGAAGAATCAGCATTATTTACAGAAGAAACTGCCCAAGTTGTAGCTACCCTTAATAAGACAGACAGAATGTCAACTATATCAAAAAATCAGAGAACATATATCTGCAACAAAGAACTAAGACAAAAGTATCTATTAGCTGCCTACATACTCTCAGAATAAAACATACATTCAACTGGTATAACACAGAAATAAGTGACCATGCAAATAGTACAAAAGCCAAATAATTCCTTGAAGCCGGGCATTCAAATAAAGGTGCCATCAACAAATGAATCTAAATAAATATGTAGTGGAGTGCCTGATTCACATAATACAAGGACCAATGAGGTGGACCAATCAAAATAGAGTTCTGTTCCCAATTAACTGATACTTTCCAAGATACATCCAATTACCAACTAACCCTCCTGTAATTCAAATTTCACACAGACTAAAAATGCTTCAAGGCAATCCCCACTCCTGAATAGTTGCACTGCAGAAGTCTTGTGGAGTGCAAGGTGAAATGTTGCATAAAATGTGATCAGTTTTTTGTTGCTATTCCCAAGCCCAGAGAACCCCATTCAAAATAATTAACACTTCATCTTCAACCTGCTTTTGAGGGATCTGCTGAGCTAAGACCACGTTGTATTGAAATGTCACATTTCATGCAGAAAACAAATTAGCAAGGAATTCGATCAAATTCATGAATTCTTATCAGAACATAACTATTCCCTTCTAGTAGCTAGAGGTGGTAAGCAAAATCTAGCAAGATCAATAAATGAGCGCACAGGACTTCTGGTTCCTGTAGCAGTGCCTGCGGTCAGGCAAAGAGTATGCTCTCTTTGCTGACCGGTTTCCCCCCGCCGGTAGACCCTGGACAGGGTCGAAAGTCGCCCCGGAGAGGCGACCACCGTAGAGGAGGGCACTCATTGATTGCAGAGGGAGCGGCAGCTCCCTCTGCGATCCGAGCAATCACCTTTGGGCCGACGGGGAAAAGATCGGCCAGTAACATGGCCGATCACTCAGCTGCTCTGGCCGAAAGTCACAGCAACATCTAAGCAAAAAGAACCACCATGGAAGATCCGGGTGAGACCTTTCCTTCCCTCTTGATACTTTACTCATTTCCCTGTGAAAAGCTCTTAGAAATTACTTCCCCCCCTTGAGAAAGCAGCGTTTGAACACTTGGGGAAAGAGCTGTGGGGAAAAAAACAAAAACTAATTTTTATTGTTTATTTGAGCGGCTGGAATTCGGGGGACCCTGAAGAAAAAAGAGAAGAAAAAAATTCTTACTGTGACTCTCTTTCTCTGCTTGCTTGTTTTCAGCTTAAGTGGAAACCTTTAGGGAGGGGGGTGGAGTGTTCTTCTCCCCCCCCTCTGAACAGTGCTATCTACTTTAAAAAAAAAAAACGCTACAGCTCCTGGGCGAATTTATGTGGATTGCACGGCTACAATCTAATTCGGAATTTGGCATGAAGCCCAGAAAGCGCCATTGCAACATTGTAACTATCGCCCAGACGCTTGCATTTCTTTTGGAACTTGTTTGAACTTCTGCCTGCTGTTTTTGACTTTATAATACAAAGTATACTCTCCTGAAAAATGGATTTTTTCACTTTAGGATTACAATATAATAATTGAGACACCAGTTGCTATTATTTATTTGGATTATAAATTAGATATTCATAATATTGATTGGGACTTTTGCTGTTTTTATTTTTGTACTTGCTTTTTCCTACTTTTGTTTGGATTTTATACTAAAAAAACGAAGAATGGAATCCCACTCACAGCTTAACTATGGATTTATATTAGAAAAAATCGTGGAAACGAAGGAGGAATTAAAAGAACATTTTAGAATGCTTTGGAAAAGGGAAATCCCAGAGTTAAAAACTGAAATTCAACTTATTGGATATGATACACAACTAGGTCTACAACTTAACGATATGGAGGAAACACATTTACAATCTATTGAAGAGGAAGATACTACATCTTATACACAAATGAGGAGACTTTGGATGACCAAAGGCAGAGTTCAACTAAAACATCTATAATTTTAAAAGCAACAGGAACAGACTTTCAGATACGAGACGTTAAAAATGCTGACAACATGAACAAACAACGAACAATCACCATATTGATTAAGACTGATTACATAGTCCAGACAACATTGGAGAAAAGAGAAGAAGACTATGACTGGATTCAATTGTGGAAAAATGTGTATGGTCAAATACTATGGAAGGAATTAGAAGCCCTGTTGTGGAAACCTGCTTGGCACAAAAAGAAAGCTAGAATTAGGTTTAAAAGTTAGAGCTAAAATTTTATTGGATAGGTAAAAATGGCTTTTAGAGACTTTGACTGAACTAATATGCTTGAGATTCCTAAGGTTCAAGACTTTGATCTGAGTTAATATTGATGTAAATTATTGATTTGATTATGGTCCGGATGGCAAGATGGAAAATTGGAAAATCTAAAATTAGGAGTTGGATAGAGATTGGTGAAACATTTAACTATGATTTATAAAAATATTTGATAGAGTACAGGAAATAGAATATAGTTGAGAGATATTAATATATATATATATAGATAATAGGCATATTATAAGTCTATTTTAGAAACAATTATTGTCTTATTATTGGCTTGAATGTAAAATGGTTTTAAAACAGAGAACTATAAACTGAATAACTGGAATAATATTTATATCTTAAAAATAATCTATACTATATGGGTATCCGAATTGTATACTATATGTTTATATAAGGCCAAATTGGAATATGTTAATTGTGAGTTAGTTAAGCCTGAAAACGGGTGGAAATATTATTGATATTGTGTGTGGTTTTTTTTTTTTCTATTTGTTTTTTCTTTCTTTGCTTAGAGAGGGAAACTTTAAAGAAGTAATTCAAATTGTCTATGTATGATTATATTTTTTACTTTGTTGTATGGAGTGCCCTATCTCCACGATGAGTTCCAAGCACTTGGTTGTAAAACAAAAAAAATTCAATAAAACTTGTTATAAAAAAATATATAAATAAATAAATGAGCGCACAGAAGAGTATTCTACAGAAGTCTACTATGATACTCACCCTCTCCAAATTTCCAGTCTGCATTAACGACGAGTAGGTTTTTCTTGTATTCTAAGACCCTGATTTTTGATGCTACTAATATACCACAATCATTTATTGAAAGAAAGCAATGCTGAACACAGTAGAATAAACATGCATTAGGCCAGGAATCCAAGAACATAATATTTGTTTCTCTTCCATGGGGTGCATATTGTGATAAATATAAAATGTATGAAAATTTTCATTAAAAATACCCTAAAATGTACATTGGATAGAATTGACCTCCATGATTTGCTTTATTTCGCTGTTTTACTAGGTATGGTAATTCTACTTTAATGAAAAGAATAAATTATATATTTATTTCTGGTGGTCATCATACACTCTCTTGGGTCTTAAATTTCTGAAGGGTTTGGGGAGTAAACATCTCTGTGATTAAGGGTTTTCTTTAGTGGGAGACAATTCAACATGAGAGTATTGATGCAAAATTTCATCTTTCTCAATATTAACTATATTCCCCTTGGTATGTAACTTGAAAGGTAACAACTGAATACAATATGCATTCATGTTCAACATTAGATTATTGTGTCTTCCAAAATATCCTGCTTTGAAAATCTGATAAATGGTTTTTTGAATAATATAGACCACATTTAAAAAACTACCTCTGCCTTTGAAAAGAAACATCATACTTATAGCTTGAATGTGCAGATATTACTCCTACTAATGAATTAGGACAAATGCTTGGTTGTACTATAACTTCTGATCTGGTTGTCTTCTTTCTGCACCTGGGAATATTCATACAAAATCCATTACCCTTAGCTTTTCTTCCAGGAGTGATTCAGCTCCAATGTATTCTAGTTCTTACTGGAATCCAGTAGAATCTATTATCTCCAGATACTTTAGCCATGTTACATGGTATTTGTAAATTACAGTGGGCTTGCTAATATATTATTGCTATTATTAAATATAAAGCAAGTAATCTTCAAAGCAAAGCACCATTATACTACCAATGTAGTATAATCTTTATTTGTAACAATGCCTCTAGGTCCCACATTAACCCAAAAGGCATTCTTAGAAACTAAAATTGTGAGTGGTTGCAGCTCAGTGCTCCCTATGTTTCTGAAGTACCATACCCATGATGACAATTATTTTATGAGAATCCCTGCAACAGATTCTCAAAATTCCAAATGTGCCCACAAATTGGGAACTGCTGTAACAGTCCATACCAGGAATAAGTAGCTTAGTATAAGAGTTGGCATAATTGTGTTTAAGGGTCATTTCCTCTTTGATAAAACTCTACAACCAAGGGTAATGATGTAAAAACAATGATGGCTCAAATACAAATGGTGGAAGAATTGTGCAGAAATGAATCAACTGAACTGAGATCTCATAGTATCTTATTGGTCATTCAGTCCCCTTGGCACTTTCACAGTATTGCCCAGCAAAAGTGTGTTGTGTTGCAAAGGTATTATTATGTTCTGACTGTGGAAAGGAATTGATCAAAACACTTGGCTTTTTGCTATAATAAGTTTGCATGATACTTTGAAAGTAAAATTGCCTACAATAGCATGACTTGGACTCCATGGTTACTGTAGCCCGATGAATAGTGCTAGGCTGTCTGGTTGAGACAGACAGATCATTGGATGATTTATTGTTTGTATAGGCCCTCAGCATTCTGAATGACTAGATGGCAGCAGAAAAAGTCTGGAAAACTCACACTTGTTGCTGCCATGTAGTGGCATACAGAGTGCTGTAACCCAGATATAATAGTTCTATATTTGTGATTGAAACAGAAGTAATCCAATCTAATGCTCTGCTTGGTTCAGACAAAGGGCCATGCAGCCTCTATTTGAAGATTGCCAGTGAACGTATGTACCATCTCAGGGGGCAATATATTCCATTAGTTAAAAGTTTTTACCATCTTCCTAAAATCTTATCTGAATCGATATTTTTGTAGTTTCAGTATGTTTTAGTCCTACTCTCCAGTACAACAGAGAATAAGTTTATTCCCCTCCTTTCTATCATATCTTTTGCAAAAAGTTTCTAAAACATTATTAATATTTCATGAAAGATTAGATTCCTGAAAAGAAATGGTAATAAAATACCCAAATTGAGAAAAAATCAGCCTACTGCCAATTATCCAGGAAACTATTGGGCAAGTGCTAATTTCTCTTTGAATGCATTCTAATCAGTTCCAGGCACTCTTGTGTGTAACAGAATTTATAATTCTAATTTAAGAATTCAATTAGAAGAGAAACTGCTTGGATACTTTTGTAGGATATCTTTTTCCTTTTTGTTTTGTTTTGTTCCTTGAGCAGGGAGTTGGACCAGAAACATAAAAATATAGAAGACCTCCAAGGTGCCTTCCAACCCTATTATTCTATGTTCTATGTTTTCTTTTTTCTTCTGTTGAATCATGTCTGATTCTCAGCAGGTGGCATCTAATCTCAAGGATGTCACTTCAGGAGGTACTTTTGGGGTGGAAGATACTAGTTCACTGGTAGATTCTGGATTGAAGATAGAGGCATCAATTACAGACTAACTGTGCTGGCCTCTAAGTCATAGGACTAACTGTGCTGGCCACTGGTGGTTGACTGTAAATGAGTGTATATTGTGCTGGCTGTGACAACTTCCACATGGACATTTTGTCCTTCAATCTAATGCAGCTACAGATGGATCATATAGGGCTGCACAAATTTTGAATTCAACAGCCTTTGAATTCAACTTTGCAACTCCTTCAGCAAGACAAAACAAACAAAACAAAACAAAAGAAACCTGCACTGATAATGCTTCTATTGCAGAAATACAACTGGATATATTGCAATGAGGAATTGAGCTGCTGCCCCACTTTGCAGACTCAAAATAGGAATCAAAATAACTCATGCAAAACATTACAGAAATGGCTATGGTGATGCCTTAAGTCATGAGGAAGGCTTACAACTCTATCTATACTATAATGTGGTAAGCCCCCCTTTTTTCTTTCCCCCCTTCTTTTCTTTTCCTCAGCCCCAGGGACACTTTAAGACAGGATGTAGAGGAGTTTTTCAGGATCCCGAAGCCTCCAGCCCGCACCAAGAGCCCCATTCCCTAGGGGATCTGCTGCCCCTTACCGAGACCATGAAGATCACAAACCACCTCATCACATACAATTCCAAGATAACTCTGACATGTAATGACTAAACACTGAAGTAACTGAATATCATGCCACCTTCATTGGCCTTGCTATACTCTTAAGAGGCAGCCCTGAAGATGAGCCCCTCCTGACTCTTACAACAGGAGGGAGGGATTACGAGTATCTAGTCAACACCAGAGCAATATCATCTTTGATTACACAGTCACCATTTAAAGGATCAATGGTGCCAGGGGCAAGGGATTGGAGTGGGGGGAAATTAATACCCATGGAATTCACTAATGATGTGCAGGTGGAAGTCGCATATCAAAGGAAAACCTTTTCCCTGGATCATTCATTCAAAGTTTGTCCCCAATCCCCCCTCTCACTGTTAGGCAAATACCTTTTATGTAAATTCAGAGCTACCATAAAATGCTGCCCAAGTGGGCTCACCTTAGACATCCCAACTAAATAGATTCACTGCCTTGTTACCCAAAACCCAAATAAGATAAACTCACTGCACCTGGATTTGCAAGACCTACCCCCTTCCCTCTGTGGATGGGACTCCACTGAGGTGGGCCTCCTAAAGAGTGCCACACCAGTAACGATACAGGTAAAGGCAGGGCTACCGCCTTGCATACCCAATACAAGATCCAGACAGAGGCAATTGAGCCAATTAGGAAACTAATCAGGGCATACATAGTGCATGGGGGCCTCTGGAAGTGTATATCTCCATGTAACACTCCAATGTTCCCAGTAAGGAAATTCTAGACCAATGCAGAAGGGAACCCCATTTATTGTTTTATGCATGATTTGTGAATCATTAAAAATTATGTATTACCGAGGGCTCCAGTGCCTAACCCTGTCACAATAATTACTGAAATTCCATCCACAGCTGAGTGCTATACTGTGACTGACCTATGTGCAGCTTTTTTTAGTATTCTGATAGACTGAGCTTCCCAGTATCTATTCGCACTTACTTGGGAAGACCAACCCAATATACTTGGACCTTTCTCCCCCAGGGGTATACGGAGTCCCCAACTCTTTTCTCACAAATCCTAAAAGCAGATGTGTCCTCCACCCTCATCCAATATGTGGATGATCTCCTTTAGCTTCCAAAATGGAGGAGGAGTGCTACACTGACATTCACCATCTGATTTACTGCTTGGCAAAGAGGGAGCATAAAGCATCCCCAACAAAGCTCCAGTACCTCCAACAAGAGGTAACCTATCTAGGTTATGTCATCACCCCAGGGACCCGCAAGCTAGCTCCATATTAAGCATGAAAACCCCCAAGACAAAACACCAAGTTAGAGCCCTCAGCTTAGCCACCCAAGAAAGCAGAACTCTTGAAACAGGCATTTTCTCAAAAGGAACTTTTATTAGGGGCTAGTGATAACAGGGAAAACAAGGCAAGATCTGAGGGAAAAACCCATGAAAGCAATATAATAAAAGCAATATTCAACACTCCTCCCTCCAGCATCCCAGTGTTCATTTGAATTCCAGCCAATCCACAGGTGGCATAGTGTTTTGGTAACTGGGTTCTTTGGTGTGTTCTTTCAAGGTCTCTCATGCATTCATTCCCTTCTGGCTCCAAGCACAACCATCTCTCAGATAAGGATGATACATTCCATCCCCTGGGGGAAGGGCACAATAGCAAGACAGTGCAAAGCATCTCCAAGGCATCTCCCCTCCCAACAGAATGGCAGGCCACAAAGAAAGGTTACAGATTCAGGAATAAGCATAGGGAGACAATTATTTTCTTTTTTGGACCTGACTTACGGACCCCCTAGAAGAAAGATGAAGCCAAGCAAAACAATAGCATTAATCAGGCTTATCAGGATACTTAGAATGAAAACATTTAAGTAACCTAGGAACATTAATATGTTTTTTGTATACCCATTCATTTTGAGAGGATGGGAGATTTTTCCAAGCTCTTAAGTATTGATTGGACCCATGATGTTTATGGGAGTCTAGAATGTCTCGCACTTTGAAGTGTTGTTCACCCTTGACCAATATGGGCGTAGGTGCCAGAGGAGCCAGGGGCCTAAGATTGGGGGTGATCTCAGGGTTGAGTAGGCTACAATGAAAGACAGGATGAATTTATCTTAGGCTCTTAGGGAACTGTAATTCAATGTGTATAGGGAAAGGTCCAACAAACTTAGGACCCAATTTTTTAGAAGGTTGTAAAGATTGCAAGTATCTAGTAGAGAGGTACACCTTATCTCCAACCACAAAAGGTTTCTGCTCTACCCTCTTTTTATTGGCCTGAGCCTTATATACTTCTCTGGCCTCATCTAGGGCTTTTCGTACTACCGGCCAGGTATTTTGCATCTGTTTAATCCACTCTTGCAAGGAGGGAATATTAGGTTCCTTAGTGGGTAATTCTGGTATGGGAACAAATGTCTGACTGGTGCTTTTCCTAGCCTCCACTTAGCTGCAGCGCACGTAGGGCAGCTAGCTACATAGCTTTCTATGTTCTTTTTCAAAGAAGGCCACCAAAATTGCCTTTTAAGCAGATGTAGGGTTTTGACGAACCCAAAGTGTCAAGCAATTATTGGGTTGTAGAACTCCACTTTTGTTCTTTTGCAGTAATACAGCTCCGACTGCCATGTCGCTGGTGTCAGCTTGGATTACAAAGGGTTCTCCTGGCCAGGGTGCTTTAGGACTGGTTCAGCAGCAAATAGTCTTTTTAAATTCTCAAAAGCTGTTTGACAGCTCATAGTCCATGTAAGTGGTTGGCCCGGTCGCGGTTTTCCTCCTCCTTTGCCTGTTTTGAGTAATTCGGTAAGGGATAGGGCAATCTCGGCAAAGGAGGGGATGAATTGATGATAGAAGTTGGCAAAACCCAAAAAACTCTGAAGCTGTTTGCGAGTCTTTGGGGGTTGCCACTCAATTATAGTTCTCACTTTGGCTGCATCCATTTCAATGCCCCCATTGTACAAGTGATCATGTAGGACCTCATTAATCAACTGCATGAATATGGCTGGCCCCCCTGTAGTCCAAATGGCATGACTTTGAATTGATAGCTCCCCATGGGGCAGTTGAAGGCAGTTTTCCACTCATCTCCCTCCTTTATTCTCACCCGGTAATATGCTCCTCTCAGGTCTAATTTAGTGAAGATGCTCCCCTTAGCCAGGTGGGTTAGTAAGTCCTTCAGGAGGGGGAGGAGGTATTTATTTTCCAAACTCACCGCATTCAGACCTTTGTAATCCACGCAAAGATGAAGAGAACCATCTTTTTTTTTCTTTGAATAACACAGGGGCTCCCACAGTAGATTTGGCCCGTTAAATGAACCCCCTCGCTAGGTTTTTGTTCAGGTATCGTTGCATCTCCTCCATTTTGAGGGGGGACATAGCGTACATTCTCGGTTGTGGGAGTTTGGCTCCTGGCACCAGTTCGATAGAGCAGTCATTGGGTCTGTGAGGGGGCAGGGCATTGCATTCTTTTTCACTAAATGCCTCCGCTAGGTCCTGGTATTCGCTGGGGATGAGTGGTTCATCTGGTGGCTTTGAGGCAGCCATGTGCGCTCGCTCATTAGGTGGCTTAAAATGCCCCGCAACATCAGTTGAATCAGTGGGGGGTTTAGGCCTCTCACAGTTCTCATTCCTTTCTCCCACCAGATAAACGGTTTCCATTTGTCCAACCAGGCAAGCCCTAGGATCACAGCCTCAGTCATTTTTGGAGCCACCAGGAAGCGAGTAAACTCCCAGTGCTCACCTATTTCTAGGTGTAGGGGCTCAGTTAATTGCGTGACAAGAGTCCCTCCCGTCAGGGAGCCATCGGAACACTTCAGCTAAGTCCCTGTATTCCGGTAGGAGGCTCTGCAGCTCCTGCTCACTGAAGGTGGAGGCTAACTCATATCATAGTCATGCCTCACGCTCATTTCTCTGAATAGGGAGGGGCCCTCTTCTTTAGGAATTTCAGGCGCCCCTCCCTCCAATTTACCATGGGGTTCCATTTCTTTAGCCATGCTAGGCCCAGTTCTAACGGCCACTCTGTCACTGTGTAAGAAATTTTATGAACTGGAATAGCCATAGCAACAAACCGGCCAATGAGAATTGTTTTTGATTAAGACACAGTATTGGCTGTGTGAGGCATGTGATCCAGCCTAGGTCTGATCTTCTGATCTTCAAGTTAAGAGTTGTTGATGTTCCACAGATCTGAATGAAACTGTATGTATCATGTTTATATATATTTCATAGATAACGTTTTTCTTAAACTATGCCTCCTGTTCATTTTGAATGTGTGCTTATTTGGGGGGCTTATTTTTGCACTGGAAAGCTGTAAACTCTAACAGGTTATGGGCCCAGATCCCAGCCAGCCAGCCCTTGCACACAGTTCAGACTGAATAAAAAGATTGAGGCTCAACATGGAGCTGTATAAATCAGATGAGGGACTGCCTGAATTAAGAAATAAAAAGGCTGCTCAGCTGAAGGCTTGCAGGATGGCTGCTGATTTAAAGGAGAGCTCTCTGCCTCGATTGGGACAAAAGAATTATCTTATTTGGGCTGCAAAAATGGAATGCTTCCTGAAGGCTAAGGAGCTCTGGGATATTGTGATTAGTCCACCTCAGGGGCAGCTGCGGATCAATGGAGGCATGATAAGGCACTGGCTTACATCATCTTAAATGTGGAAGATGAACAATTCTTAAATGTAGCTGACTTAAAAACTGCAAAAGAGGTTTGGCTGAAGTTGAGAAGCATGCATGTGAGTGAGTCAGCATGCAATATAGTGCAGTTATCGAGGCAATTGTACAGAGCCCGGCTGCTGCCACATGAGAGCATAGAAGAGCATTTGTTCCACATGCAGAAACTATTTATTGAATTGGAACAGCGAGGAATGCAGATTCCTGAATCTCAAAAGGGGCTGTTGGTACTTCGCAGAAAGAAGATATAGGCAACAGGTATGCCAGCTGCAAACTGACAGGTTCAGAATTCATGTCAGCAAGTTTTCAACAGTGGTTGGGATATCTAGGAATACGACATAGATGCACAAACCCATACACAGCAGCTGAGAATGGCATGGCTGAAAGACGAAATGGAGTCTTGCAGACCATGAAAGACTCATTGCTGGAGGATTCTGGTCTGAGCAGGTCATATTGGGGTGAAGCCATGTTGACTGCAAATTATTTTGTCAATAGGCTGTGGAGTTCCTCTACAAATGATACTCCATATGCTGTGCTATATGGGAGAAAGCCATCTCTAGCACATTTAAGGGTGTTTGGAAGCAATGCATGGGCCCATATTCCAAAGGCAATCAGAAGAAAAGGGCAACAAAAGGCTAGAAAGCTCAGGTTTATGGGCTATGAGCCTGGCTCAAAAAGCTATCACTTTAGTGATGGGAGCAGAAGTATAGTAATTTCCAGATCTGCTAGTTTTGCAGAGCAGGATTGGGGCAAAATTGATGCCAATTCTGGGGATGATCCACTTAGTGATGGTGACTCACTTAGTGATGGTGTCGGCGTTCAGGGAGGAGAAGCTAAAAAAGGACAAGAAAAGGAGTCAGAAGAAGATGGTGACTCTGATGTGAAGCAGGAAAGGGTTGACAGTCAAGAGCAGTCAATGCCACGGAGGTCAGAGCGATGGAACAAGGGAATTCCACCTGACAGGTATTCTCCTGGGAAAGTAAAGGTGTGTAATGTGTGGTATGAGCCAAGAAACTCTCAGGAAGTATTGGCACTACCCAAAGTGGAGCAAGTGAAGTGGAAAGAGGCCATGAACAAAGAAATCCACAAGGTTACAAAGCTGTAGGATGTAAATGGGTATACAAAAAGAAAGTGTTACCAATATAAGGCAAGATTAGTGGCACAGGGCTTTTCGCAGAAGAAAAACGTGCACTATGATGAGTTATTTGCACCAATGGCTAAAAGTGAAACTATAAGGTTGGCACTAGCATTGGCAATGGCACGTGGGCATAAAATTTGACACTTTGATATAACCACAGCATTCCTCAATGCAGAGTTGGAGGAAGAAATTTACATGGTTCAAGTACCAGGGTATGAAATTTAAAAGCCTGGCACTGTGTTTAAACTGAACAAGGCCATTTATGGGCTGAAGCAATCAGCCAGAAACTGGAACATCTGTTTAGATGTGGCATTGAAGGGTCTTGGGTTCAAGAGTTGTAAGGCTGATGGTTGCGTATATACTGCAAGGTTCCATGGTGGGGATTGCCAATTATTAGCTTTTGTAGATGATCTTTGCTTCATTGCAAGGGATCTGGCACAGGTGAAGAAATTTGCTAATCTATTGGAGAAAAAGTTTGAGTTGAAAAGTCTGTGTCATGGTCCCAATAGATGAAGCCAATTAAAAGAACTTCAAGGCAAAGATTTCTTCTTTAAAGAACATTTTATTCAGGAAACAAAATATTGGCACTTACATAGTTGAACCCAAGACTAAAGTTCCCTCCGCCCTGATACAATGTAACAAGTTGCAATTCCCACCCAAGAAAGGCTATCGTAAATCACATTCACCAATTAATCTAAAACACGGGCTCTCCTTCCTACTTTTCAGCCCACCAAAACTTTATCTAGAATTGACCTTGAAGCTCACCCAGCTGTAATTGTTTAGGCTAACTGAAAATGCTCAAGCATTCCCCCCTTCCCCCCTTCTACATCTGAGAATCCCAAAGAACAGAAAAGCACAAGGAAAGCAAAAGGTAAAATGGCTGCAATTTCTTAATTGTCACAGCGTTGACATTGGCCCCCCTTAACAGAAAGGAGAAATCCTGCAAATCAAACAAAAGCATAGGTTAAGGATTTCCCCTCGGTTTGTTCGGATGTTTATCATAAAATTTACGAATAAGTCTTATCAGCTTTTATATCAATACATTTCACCCAAGTAGCCTCTGATAGCCTTTCCACTGCACCAAGTATTGCAATCTCCCCTTGTACAATCTAGCATCAAGAATACGTTTCCCTTCGTAGTGGGTCTCCCCAGCCACCACAAGGGGTCCAGGAGCTTTCTTGGGAGGGGGTCTAAGAGTTGATTCTCTGAAAGGTTTCAACAAGCTGCAGTGAAATACAGGGTGAATCTTCCCTAAAAGCCGAGGAAGTTTTAATTCTACAGTAACTGGATTTAGAACTCGAACTATGGGGAAGGGACCCAGGTATTTCGGTCCCAATTTTTTGCTAGGCAATTTGAGTCTTAAATACTTTATGGACAGATAAACACTTTCCCCCACACAAAATGACCTCTGGAGAGCTCTTTTCTTATCAGCTCTTTTCTTATCAGCTTGTTTTGTATACATTTCTGAAGCTTTTTTCAAAGTTTTCTTGGCATTGTCCCACACTCCCTTCCAAGCTGACACCCATTGGTCAACATCTGAGAGGCAGGGGGATCTTGGGGGTATTCAGGCATTGGGATAAAATCCTTTCCAGTGATGATCTTAAAAGGCGTGAAACCGGTGCCACTGTGGACAGTGTTGTTGTAAGCCACTTCAGCGAATGGGAGGAGGTCAGTCCAGTTTGTTTGTTGGTAATCCACATAGCACCTAAGATATTGTTCCACCATTGCGTTCGCTTTTTCAGCTGCCCCATTCGTAGATGGATGAAAAGCTGATGAGAGTCCTTGCATTGAGCCAATTATTTTCAGAAAGTTTCTCCAGAATTTAGCCATAAATTGCACCCCCCCTGTCAGAGATTACATGCTGTGTAAATGTGTTTAAGGAACATCTTAGCCAATTTCTGGGCTGACGGGAGGCCGGAGCAGGTAATGAAATGAGCCTGCTTTGAAAAAAGATCAATTACAGTCCATATTACTGTATTTCCTCTGCTTTCGGGTAACTCGATGATAAAGTCCATAGCAATCTCCTCCAGGGTTGGGAAGGGTCTGCAACAGGCTGCAATAGTCCAGGGGGCTTCCCTGGAATTCTTTTCATGGTAGCACAGACTGCGCAGCTTTTTACATAGTTCTCTTCATCTTTCTTTAAACCCAGCCACCAAAATTGCCTGCGAATTAAATGCAGAGTTTTCAAGTAACCAAGGTGACCAGCCTGTTTTACATCATGGTTGTGCTGGAGTGCTTGGAGTGATTCAGGTAGATATATTTTCCCCCTTGTAAGCCAACCCATCCCTATGCTTTGATTCAAAGAAGGCCACCAAAATTGCCTTTTAAGCAGATGTAGGGTTTTGACGAACCCAAAGTGTCAAGCAATTTTCAAATCATGCCTAGCATACATTACACTCAGCCTTAGAGCTACTGGAACATATATTGTCTCCCCAACCCAGGCCAGATCATCTTTTATCAGACACAGATTTATGGCTTTGAAACCATTCATCGGCTTCCAGAGCTTTCTTGAACTCCTGGGCCACCATCGGGTCTATTAGCACCTTCACCTTTGTTTATGCTCAAGTAGTGACAGGTGCTGCTAACTGTTTGGGAGTTAGGAATGGTTTAGTTACTTCCAATTTAGCACTATTGTATTGCAGCATCCTAGACAGAGCATCTGCCAGAAAATTCTTCCTCCTAGGAAGGTAATGAATTGTAAAATTGAATCGGTGGAAATGCTGAGGCCATCGCGCTTGCTTAAGGGACAGTGTCAATGTTCCGACTAATGAAACACTTCAAAGAACTTCCAGGCATTGTTTATCCTAAAAAATCTTTATTCATGTAACAAAGTGTCGGCTCGGCATGGATGGATGCCAAGATCTGAATTCCCCTCCCCTGCACATAACATTCCAGCCTATTCCCCTCCTCTATTTTGCAGTCATAAATCACGTTCTCCAATCAGCCCGAAGGGCAAAGGTTCACGTATTCCTTATCTTAATTACACTCCACACACATTCTTTCTCCTCCCCTCCCAGCATCATCTAACTCTAAAAATACCAGACAGTTCTGCATATTTTGTCAAAGCAAGAATATCCAGTATAAGCAGCATTGACATCCGGCTTCCCTTACAAAAAGGATAGGTCCTGTATGTAAACAAAAGAATATGTCAGGGATTATCTCTTGGTTTGTTGGGGTTTTTCTCATGAAACTTTTTGATGAATCGGTCAGCCTTCACATCGCTAGATTTCACCCAAGTAGCTTCAGACAGCAAGTACCCCTTCCATTGTACTAGGTACTGCAATTTCCCTTTAAAAATTCTAGAGTCAAGAATACATTTCATTTCATAGTGAGTCTGACCCACTACTACGAGGGGCCCGGGTGCCTTCTTAGGGGGAGGTCTTAAAGTGGAGCCCCGACAATGTTTTAATAAGCTGCAATGGAAGACAGGGTGAATCCTCCCTAAAAGCCTAGGGAGTTTTAATTCTACTGTGACGGGGTTGATGAACCTTACGATGGGGAAAGGCCCCAATAATTTTGGTCCCAATTTCTTGCTGGGCAATTTGAGGCGTAAATATTTAGTTGACAGATAAACCTTTTCCCCAATTTGGAATGTTCTTTGGGGAGCCCTCTTTTTATCAGCCTGCTTTTTATAGGTGTCAGAAGACTTTCTTAACGCAGTTTTCGTATTTCTCCAAACTTCTTCCCACCCCCTCACCCATTGATCAATACCTCAGGGTATTCAGGTATTGGGCTGAACTCTTTTCCTGTGGCTACTCTGAAAGGCGTGTAGCCAGTACTGCTGTGAACAGAATTATTGTAAGCCACCTTGGCGAAAGGGAGGAGGTCAGTCCAGTTTGTCTGTTGGTAGGAAACGTAGCATCTGAGATATTCCTCCACTATTTTGTTAGCGGATTCTGCAGCCCCATTGGTAGCTGGATGAAAAGCAGATGATAAGCCTTGGGATGATCCAATTAATTTAAGGAAACTCCTCCAAAAATTTTGCTGTGAACTGCACCCCCCTGTCTGAAATTATTCGCTTAGGGGCGCCATGCAGCCGGTTGATATGTTTCAGGAACAATTTGGTCAGTCGTTGGGCAGATGGGAGTCATTTGCAGGTAATGAAATGAGCCTGCTTCGAGAACAGGTTTATCACAGTCCAGATGACAGTATTTCCCCTACTTTCAGGTAGGTCTACTATAAAGTCCATAGCTATTTCTTCCCATGGATGAGAGGGGTCAGCCACTGGTTGCAGTAGCCCAGGGGGTTTCCCTGGAATTCTTTTCATTGTGGCACATATAGTACAACTCCTGACATAGTTTTCCACATCTCGCTTTAGCCCCGGCCACCAGAATTGCCGGTGGATGAGGTGTAGAGTTTTTAAATATCCAAAGTGCCCAGCCTGTTTTACGTCATGGCTGTGTTTGAGAGCATTAAGACGGAGGGCTTCAGGCAGCTACAGTTTCCCTCCCTTGTAAGCCAAACCATCCCTGCATGTTAGGGAGGTTTGATTATCTTTTAACCATTGATCAGTGAGGAGCTCTTGTTTTATCTTCTTTACCCCAGGGTCATCAGGATTAGGGACCCTGCGAGGCGTAAGTTGAGCGGCAGTTTGTGGATTGGAGATATTGCCTCGTTAACCTCCTCACATTCGCTTTTTTTTTATAACAAGTTTTATCGATTTTTTTTTGTTTTACAACAAAGTGCTTGAGACTCATCGTGGAGATAGGGTACTCCATAAAACAAAGTGAGAAATATAATCATACATGAACAATTCAAATTACTTCTTTATAAGTTCCCTCTCTATTTTATCAATCAAGGGAAAAAAACTATCAATAATATTTCAACCTGTTTTCAGGCTTAACTAACTTACAATTAGCATATTCCAATTTGGCCTTAGATAAACATATGGTATACAATTCGGGTATCCAATTTCCCTTATAATATGAATTGTTTCTAACATATACATATTATTCCAACCATTCTATTTATACTTCTCAATTAAATTCTATCTCTCTATTCTAGTTCAAATACATATTTTATAAATAAACATAGCTTTAAAAAACCCCTTTTAACTCCTTATCTGAATTTTAATCTTATCAAAATCATTATACCTTAAAGAGAAAGCATATTATTTCCTTAGACACTTTATTTCATTTCTAGTCTATATGCTATTCCTTCATCTATTAACAAATTACATCCCCACCATAATCAAATCAATAATTTTCATCTCAGTATTAAACTCATTCAAAATCTCTAACAGCCTTTTAAATTTCTAATCTATATTCTATTTCTTCTATTAACAAATTACATGCCAACCATAATCAAATCAATATTTTTTGTCTCAATAATATTAACTCCAATAGTTTTCTCAATCCAACTCCTTTGAATTTAAAATTTCCAATTTTCCATATTACCATTCCAGACCATAATCAAATCAAAGATTTTCATCTCACTAATATTAACTCACGCCAAGTTCAAGACAAAGTAAAAGTTCAGCTTAAAATGGCTACTTTGTTGCATTAGCCCTTGAGCTGATTTCACTCAAATAGGAATGTCTGGGCTTCACGCCAAGTTCAGCGCAGCTTAAAAATAGCTACTTTGTTGCCACTCAATCCACATGAATTCGCCCAGAGAACCAGAGAATTTTTTTTTAAAAAAAAAAAAACAGTAATGTTCAGAAGGGGGGGAGGAAGAAAAACACTCCACCCCCTCCCTAAAAGCTAAAAACAAGCAGGCAAAGAAAAAGAATCACAATAGGGATTTTTTTCAGGATCCCCGAAGTCCAACAGCTCAAATAGACAATAAAAATTAATTATTTTTCAAAGCTCGTTTTCCCAAGTATCCGAACGCTGCTTTCTTAAAGTAGGGAAGTAGTTTCTAAAAGCTTTTCACAGGAAGGTAAATAGGGTATCAAGAGGGAAGGAAAGGTCTCACCCAGATCATCCACGGTGGTTCTTTTCGCTTAGATGTTGCTGTGACTTTCGGCTGGAGCAGCTAAGTGATTGGCCATGTTAATGGCCGATCTTTTCCCCATCGGCCCAAAGGTGATTTCTCGGACTGCAGAGGGAGCGGCGATCGACAAGTGTCCGCCTCCACGGTAGTCACGGTAGTCACCCCTCCACCCCTCCAGGGCGACTTTCGACCCCTGTTCAGGGTCTACCGGCGGGAGGAAACCGGCCGGCAAAGAGAACAGGCTCTTTGCGCGACCGCCAGCGCTGCGACCGGAACCGGACGTCTTATCCTCACGTTCGCTTTTGTACTGGGGTAATCAGGATAGCGCATCAGCTAGGAAGTTTTTTCCTCCCGGTATGTACTTTAGAGTGAAGTTGAAGCGGTTAAAGTACTGTGCCCACCACACTTGCTTTGGGGACAATTTGCGGGGGGTTTTCAGTGCTTCTAGATTTTTGTGATCTGTCCATACTTCAAATGGCACCTTGCTCCCTTCTAGATAGCGAAGGCCTCCTTCTCCCAGATTCCCCATCTTCTCTCGCTTTCAGTAAATTTTTTAGAGGTGTAGGCGCAGGGTTGTAGAACTCCACTTTTGTTCTTTTGCAGTAATACAGCTCCGACTGCCATGTCGCTGGTGTCAGCTTGGATTACAAAGGGTTCTCCTGGCCAGGGTGCTTTAGGACTGGTTCAGCAGCAAATAGTCTTTTTAAATTCTCAAAAGCTGTTTGACAGCTCATAGTCCATGTAAGTGGTTGGCCCGGTCGCGGTTTTCCTCCTCCTTTGCCTGTTTTGAGTAATTCGGTAAGGGATAGGGCAATCTCGGCAAAGGAGGGGATGAATTGATGATAGAAGTTGGCAAAACCCAAAAAACTCTGAAGCTGTTTGCGAGTCTTTGGGGGTTGCCACTCAATTATAGTTCTCACTTTGGCTGCATCCATTTCAATGCCCCCATTGTACAAGTGATCATGTAGGACCTCATTAATCAACTGCATGAATATGGCTGGCCCCCCTGTAGTCCAAATGGCATGACTTTGAATTGATAGCTCCCCATGGGGCAGTTGAAGGCAGTTTTCCACTCATCTCCCTCCTTTATTCTCACCCGGTAATATGCTCCTCTCAGGTCTAATTTAGTGAAGATGCTCCCCTTAGCCAGGTGGGTTAGTAAGTCCTTCAGGAGGGGGAGGAGGTATTTATTTTCCAAACTCACCGCATTCAGACCTTTGTAATCCACGCAAAGATGAAGAGAACCATCTTTTTTTTTCTTTGAATAACACAGGGGCTCCCACAGTAGATTTGGCCCGTTAAATGAACCCCCTCGCTAGGTTTTTGTTCAGGTATCGTTGCATCTCCTCCATTTTGAGGGGGGACATAGCGTACATTCTCGGTT
The DNA here is from genome assembly GCA_023970755.1 of Azemiops feae. NCBI lineage: Eukaryota > Metazoa > Chordata > Lepidosauria > Squamata > Viperidae > Azemiops > Azemiops feae. Next base: position 49,307 of record JALGBA010000486.1, on the reverse strand, counting down.
GTGGGAGTTTGGCTCCTGGCACCAGTTCGATAGAGCAGTCATTGGGTCTGTGAGGGGGCAGGGCATTGCATTCTTTTTCACTAAATGCCTCCGCTAGGTCCTGGTATTCGCTGGGGATGAGTGGTTCATCTGGTGGCTTTGAGGCAGCCATGTGCGCTCGCTCATTAGGTGGCTTAAAATGCCCCGCAACATCAGTTGAATCAGTGGGGGGTTTAGGCCTCTCACAGTTCTCATTCCTTTCTCCCACCAGATAAACGGTTTCCATTTGTCCAACCAGGCAAGCCCTAGGATCACAGCCTCAGTCATTTTTGGAGCCACCAGGAAGCGAGTAAACTCCCAGTGCTCACCTATTTCTAGGTGTAGGGGCTCAGTTAATTGCGTGACAAGAGTCCCTCCCGTCAGGGAGCCATCGGAACACTTCAGCTAAGTCCCTGTATTCCGGTAGGAGGCTCTGCAGCTCCTGCTCACTGAAGGTGGAGGCTAACTCATATCATAGTCATGCCTCACGCTCATTTCTCTGAATAGGGAGGGGCCCTCTTCTTTAGGAATTTCAGGCGCCCCTCCCTCCAATTTACCATGGGGTTCCATTTCTTTAGCCATGCTAGGCCCAGTTCTAACGGCCACTCTGTCACTGTGTAAGAAATTTTATGAACTGGAATAGCCATAGCAACAAACCGGCCAATGAGAATTGTTTTTGATTAAGACACAGTATTGGCTGTGTGAGGCATGTGATCCAGCCTAGGTCTGATCTTCTGATCTTCAAGTTAAGAGTTGTTGATGTTCCACAGATCTGAATGAAACTGTATGTATCATGTTTATATATATTTCATAGATAACGTTTTTCTTAAACTATGCCTCCTGTTCATTTTGAATGTGTGCTTATTTGGGGGGCTTATTTTTGCACTGGAAAGCTGTAAACTCTAACAGGTTATGGGCCCAGATCCCAGCCAGCCAGCCCTTGCACACAGTTCAGACTGAATAAAAAGATTGAGGCTCAACATGGAGCTGTATAAATCAGATGAGGGACTGCCTGAATTAAGAAATAAAAAGGCTGCTCAGCTGAAGGCTTGCAGGATGGCTGCTGATTTAAAGGAGAGCTCTCTGCCTCGATTGGGACAAAAGAATTATCTTATTTGGGCTGCAAAAATGGAATGCTTCCTGAAGGCTAAGGAGCTCTGGGATATTGTGATTAGTCCACCTCAGGGGCAGCTGCGGATCAATGGAGGCATGATAAGGCACTGGCTTACATCATCTTAAATGTGGAAGATGAACAATTCTTAAATGTAGCTGACTTAAAAACTGCAAAAGAGGTTTGGCTGAAGTTGAGAAGCATGCATGTGAGTGAGTCAGCATGCAATATAGTGCAGTTATCGAGGCAATTGTACAGAGCCCGGCTGCTGCCACATGAGAGCATAGAAGAGCATTTGTTCCACATGCAGAAACTATTTATTGAATTGGAACAGCGAGGAATGCAGATTCCTGAATCTCAAAAGGGGCTGTTGGTACTTCGCAGAAAGAAGATATAGGCAACAGGTATGCCAGCTGCAAACTGACAGGTTCAGAATTCATGTCAGCAAGTTTTCAACAGTGGTTGGGATATCTAGGAATACGACATAGATGCACAAACCCATACACAGCAGCTGAGAATGGCATGGCTGAAAGACGAAATGGAGTCTTGCAGACCATGAAAGACTCATTGCTGGAGGATTCTGGTCTGAGCAGGTCATATTGGGGTGAAGCCATGTTGACTGCAAATTATTTTGTCAATAGGCTGTGGAGTTCCTCTACAAATGATACTCCATATGCTGTGCTATATGGGAGAAAGCCATCTCTAGCACATTTAAGGGTGTTTGGAAGCAATGCATGGGCCCATATTCCAAAGGCAATCAGAAGAAAAGGGCAACAAAAGGCTAGAAAGCTCAGGTTTATGGGCTATGAGCCTGGCTCAAAAAGCTATCACTTTAGTGATGGGAGCAGAAGTATAGTAATTTCCAGATCTGCTAGTTTTGCAGAGCAGGATTGGGGCAAAATTGATGCCAATTCTGGGGATGATCCACTTAGTGATGGTGACTCACTTAGTGATGGTGTCGGCGTTCAGGGAGGAGAAGCTAAAAAAGGACAAGAAAAGGAGTCAGAAGAAGATGGTGACTCTGATGTGAAGCAGGAAAGGGTTGACAGTCAAGAGCAGTCAATGCCACGGAGGTCAGAGCGATGGAACAAGGGAATTCCACCTGACAGGTATTCTCCTGGGAAAGTAAAGGTGTGTAATGTGTGGTATGAGCCAAGAAACTCTCAGGAAGTATTGGCACTACCCAAAGTGGAGCAAGTGAAGTGGAAAGAGGCCATGAACAAAGAAATCCACAAGGTTACAAAGCTGTAGGATGTAAATGGGTATACAAAAAGAAAGTGTTACCAATATAAGGCAAGATTAGTGGCACAGGGCTTTTCGCAGAAGAAAAACGTGCACTATGATGAGTTATTTGCACCAATGGCTAAAAGTGAAACTATAAGGTTGGCACTAGCATTGGCAATGGCACGTGGGCATAAAATTTGACACTTTGATATAACCACAGCATTCCTCAATGCAGAGTTGGAGGAAGAAATTTACATGGTTCAAGTACCAGGGTATGAAATTTAAAAGCCTGGCACTGTGTTTAAACTGAACAAGGCCATTTATGGGCTGAAGCAATCAGCCAGAAACTGGAACATCTGTTTAGATGTGGCATTGAAGGGTCTTGGGTTCAAGAGTTGTAAGGCTGATGGTTGCGTATATACTGCAAGGTTCCATGGTGGGGATTGCCAATTATTAGCTTTTGTAGATGATCTTTGCTTCATTGCAAGGGATCTGGCACAGGTGAAGAAATTTGCTAATCTATTGGAGAAAAAGTTTGAGTTGAAAAGTCTGTGTCATGGTCCCAATAGATGAAGCCAATTAAAAGAACTTCAAGGCAAAGATTTCTTCTTTAAAGAACATTTTATTCAGGAAACAAAATATTGGCACTTACATAGTTGAACCCAAGACTAAAGTTCCCTCCGCCCTGATACAATGTAACAAGTTGCAATTCCCACCCAAGAAAGGCTATCGTAAATCACATTCACCAATTAATCTAAAACACGGGCTCTCCTTCCTACTTTTCAGCCCACCAAAACTTTATCTAGAATTGACCTTGAAGCTCACCCAGCTGTAATTGTTTAGGCTAACTGAAAATGCTCAAGCATTCCCCCCTTCCCCCCTTCTACATCTGAGAATCCCAAAGAACAGAAAAGCACAAGGAAAGCAAAAGGTAAAATGGCTGCAATTTCTTAATTGTCACAGCGTTGACATTGGCCCCCCTTAACAGAAAGGAGAAATCCTGCAAATCAAACAAAAGCATAGGTTAAGGATTTCCCCTCGGTTTGTTCGGATGTTTATCATAAAATTTACGAATAAGTCTTATCAGCTTTTATATCAATACATTTCACCCAAGTAGCCTCTGATAGCCTTTCCACTGCACCAAGTATTGCAATCTCCCCTTGTACAATCTAGCATCAAGAATACGTTTCCCTTCGTAGTGGGTCTCCCCAGCCACCACAAGGGGTCCAGGAGCTTTCTTGGGAGGGGGTCTAAGAGTTGATTCTCTGAAAGGTTTCAACAAGCTGCAGTGAAATACAGGGTGAATCTTCCCTAAAAGCCGAGGAAGTTTTAATTCTACAGTAACTGGATTTAGAACTCGAACTATGGGGAAGGGACCCAGGTATTTCGGTCCCAATTTTTTGCTAGGCAATTTGAGTCTTAAATACTTTATGGACAGATAAACACTTTCCCCCACACAAAATGACCTCTGGAGAGCTCTTTTCTTATCAGCTCTTTTCTTATCAGCTTGTTTTGTATACATTTCTGAAGCTTTTTTCAAAGTTTTCTTGGCATTGTCCCACACTCCCTTCCAAGCTGACACCCATTGGTCAACATCTGAGAGGCAGGGGGATCTTGGGGGTATTCAGGCATTGGGATAAAATCCTTTCCAGTGATGATCTTAAAAGGCGTGAAACCGGTGCCACTGTGGACAGTGTTGTTGTAAGCCACTTCAGCGAATGGGAGGAGGTCAGTCCAGTTTGTTTGTTGGTAATCCACATAGCACCTAAGATATTGTTCCACCATTGCGTTCGCTTTTTCAGCTGCCCCATTCGTAGATGGATGAAAAGCTGATGAGAGTCCTTGCATTGAGCCAATTATTTTCAGAAAGTTTCTCCAGAATTTAGCCATAAATTGCACCCCCCCTGTCAGAGATTACATGCTGTGTAAATGTGTTTAAGGAACATCTTAGCCAATTTCTGGGCTGACGGGAGGCCGGAGCAGGTAATGAAATGAGCCTGCTTTGAAAAAAGATCAATTACAGTCCATATTACTGTATTTCCTCTGCTTTCGGGTAACTCGATGATAAAGTCCATAGCAATCTCCTCCAGGGTTGGGAAGGGTCTGCAACAGGCTGCAATAGTCCAGGGGGCTTCCCTGGAATTCTTTTCATGGTAGCACAGACTGCGCAGCTTTTTACATAGTTCTCTTCATCTTTCTTTAAACCCAGCCACCAAAATTGCCTGCGAATTAAATGCAGAGTTTTCAAGTAACCAAGGTGACCAGCCTGTTTTACATCATGGTTGTGCTGGAGTGCTTGGAGTGATTCAGGTAGATATATTTTCCCCCTTGTAAGCCAACCCATCCCTATGCTTTGATTCAAAGAAGGCCACCAAAATTGCCTTTTAAGCAGATGTAGGGTTTTGACGAACCCAAAGTGTCAAGCAATTTTCAAATCATGCCTAGCATACATTACACTCAGCCTTAGAGCTACTGGAACATATATTGTCTCCCCAACCCAGGCCAGATCATCTTTTATCAGACACAGATTTATGGCTTTGAAACCATTCATCGGCTTCCAGAGCTTTCTTGAACTCCTGGGCCACCATCGGGTCTATTAGCACCTTCACCTTTGTTTATGCTCAAGTAGTGACAGGTGCTGCTAACTGTTTGGGAGTTAGGAATGGTTTAGTTACTTCCAATTTAGCACTATTGTATTGCAGCATCCTAGACAGAGCATCTGCCAGAAAATTCTTCCTCCTAGGAAGGTAATGAATTGTAAAATTGAATCGGTGGAAATGCTGAGGCCATCGCGCTTGCTTAAGGGACAGTGTCAATGTTCCGACTAATGAAACACTTCAAAGAACTTCCAGGCATTGTTTATCCTAAAAAATCTTTATTCATGTAACAAAGTGTCGGCTCGGCATGGATGGATGCCAAGATCTGAATTCCCCTCCCCTGCACATAACATTCCAGCCTATTCCCCTCCTCTATTTTGCAGTCATAAATCACGTTCTCCAATCAGCCCGAAGGGCAAAGGTTCACGTATTCCTTATCTTAATTACACTCCACACACATTCTTTCTCCTCCCCTCCCAGCATCATCTAACTCTAAAAATACCAGACAGTTCTGCATATTTTGTCAAAGCAAGAATATCCAGTATAAGCAGCATTGACATCCGGCTTCCCTTACAAAAAGGATAGGTCCTGTATGTAAACAAAAGAATATGTCAGGGATTATCTCTTGGTTTGTTGGGGTTTTTCTCATGAAACTTTTTGATGAATCGGTCAGCCTTCACATCGCTAGATTTCACCCAAGTAGCTTCAGACAGCAAGTACCCCTTCCATTGTACTAGGTACTGCAATTTCCCTTTAAAAATTCTAGAGTCAAGAATACATTTCATTTCATAGTGAGTCTGACCCACTACTACGAGGGGCCCGGGTGCCTTCTTAGGGGGAGGTCTTAAAGTGGAGCCCCGACAATGTTTTAATAAGCTGCAATGGAAGACAGGGTGAATCCTCCCTAAAAGCCTAGGGAGTTTTAATTCTACTGTGACGGGGTTGATGAACCTTACGATGGGGAAAGGCCCCAATAATTTTGGTCCCAATTTCTTGCTGGGCAATTTGAGGCGTAAATATTTAGTTGACAGATAAACCTTTTCCCCAATTTGGAATGTTCTTTGGGGAGCCCTCTTTTTATCAGCCTGCTTTTTATAGGTGTCAGAAGACTTTCTTAACGCAGTTTTCGTATTTCTCCAAACTTCTTCCCACCCCCTCACCCATTGATCAATACCTCAGGGTATTCAGGTATTGGGCTGAACTCTTTTCCTGTGGCTACTCTGAAAGGCGTGTAGCCAGTACTGCTGTGAACAGAATTATTGTAAGCCACCTTGGCGAAAGGGAGGAGGTCAGTCCAGTTTGTCTGTTGGTAGGAAACGTAGCATCTGAGATATTCCTCCACTATTTTGTTAGCGGATTCTGCAGCCCCATTGGTAGCTGGATGAAAAGCAGATGATAAGCCTTGGGATGATCCAATTAATTTAAGGAAACTCCTCCAAAAATTTTGCTGTGAACTGCACCCCCCTGTCTGAAATTATTCGCTTAGGGGCGCCATGCAGCCGGTTGATATGTTTCAGGAACAATTTGGTCAGTCGTTGGGCAGATGGGAGTCATTTGCAGGTAATGAAATGAGCCTGCTTCGAGAACAGGTTTATCACAGTCCAGATGACAGTATTTCCCCTACTTTCAGGTAGGTCTACTATAAAGTCCATAGCTATTTCTTCCCATGGATGAGAGGGGTCAGCCACTGGTTGCAGTAGCCCAGGGGGTTTCCCTGGAATTCTTTTCATTGTGGCACATATAGTACAACTCCTGACATAGTTTTCCACATCTCGCTTTAGCCCCGGCCACCAGAATTGCCGGTGGATGAGGTGTAGAGTTTTTAAATATCCAAAGTGCCCAGCCTGTTTTACGTCATGGCTGTGTTTGAGAGCATTAAGACGGAGGGCTTCAGGCAGCTACAGTTTCCCTCCCTTGTAAGCCAAACCATCCCTGCATGTTAGGGAGGTTTGATTATCTTTTAACCATTGATCAGTGAGGAGCTCTTGTTTTATCTTCTTTACCCCAGGGTCATCAGGATTAGGGACCCTGCGAGGCGTAAGTTGAGCGGCAGTTTGTGGATTGGAGATATTGCCTCGTTAACCTCCTCACATTCGCTTTTTTTTTATAACAAGTTTTATCGATTTTTTTTTGTTTTACAACAAAGTGCTTGAGACTCATCGTGGAGATAGGGTACTCCATAAAACAAAGTGAGAAATATAATCATACATGAACAATTCAAATTACTTCTTTATAAGTTCCCTCTCTATTTTATCAATCAAGGGAAAAAAACTATCAATAATATTTCAACCTGTTTTCAGGCTTAACTAACTTACAATTAGCATATTCCAATTTGGCCTTAGATAAACATATGGTATACAATTCGGGTATCCAATTTCCCTTATAATATGAATTGTTTCTAACATATACATATTATTCCAACCATTCTATTTATACTTCTCAATTAAATTCTATCTCTCTATTCTAGTTCAAATACATATTTTATAAATAAACATAGCTTTAAAAAACCCCTTTTAACTCCTTATCTGAATTTTAATCTTATCAAAATCATTATACCTTAAAGAGAAAGCATATTATTTCCTTAGACACTTTATTTCATTTCTAGTCTATATGCTATTCCTTCATCTATTAACAAATTACATCCCCACCATAATCAAATCAATAATTTTCATCTCAGTATTAAACTCATTCAAAATCTCTAACAGCCTTTTAAATTTCTAATCTATATTCTATTTCTTCTATTAACAAATTACATGCCAACCATAATCAAATCAATATTTTTTGTCTCAATAATATTAACTCCAATAGTTTTCTCAATCCAACTCCTTTGAATTTAAAATTTCCAATTTTCCATATTACCATTCCAGACCATAATCAAATCAAAGATTTTCATCTCACTAATATTAACTCACGCCAAGTTCAAGACAAAGTAAAAGTTCAGCTTAAAATGGCTACTTTGTTGCATTAGCCCTTGAGCTGATTTCACTCAAATAGGAATGTCTGGGCTTCACGCCAAGTTCAGCGCAGCTTAAAAATAGCTACTTTGTTGCCACTCAATCCACATGAATTCGCCCAGAGAACCAGAGAATTTTTTTTTAAAAAAAAAAAAACAGTAATGTTCAGAAGGGGGGGAGGAAGAAAAACACTCCACCCCCTCCCTAAAAGCTAAAAACAAGCAGGCAAAGAAAAAGAATCACAATAGGGATTTTTTTCAGGATCCCCGAAGTCCAACAGCTCAAATAGACAATAAAAATTAATTATTTTTCAAAGCTCGTTTTCCCAAGTATCCGAACGCTGCTTTCTTAAAGTAGGGAAGTAGTTTCTAAAAGCTTTTCACAGGAAGGTAAATAGGGTATCAAGAGGGAAGGAAAGGTCTCACCCAGATCATCCACGGTGGTTCTTTTCGCTTAGATGTTGCTGTGACTTTCGGCTGGAGCAGCTAAGTGATTGGCCATGTTAATGGCCGATCTTTTCCCCATCGGCCCAAAGGTGATTTCTCGGACTGCAGAGGGAGCGGCGATCGACAAGTGTCCGCCTCCACGGTAGTCACGGTAGTCACCCCTCCACCCCTCCAGGGCGACTTTCGACCCCTGTTCAGGGTCTACCGGCGGGAGGAAACCGGCCGGCAAAGAGAACAGGCTCTTTGCGCGACCGCCAGCGCTGCGACCGGAACCGGACGTCTTATCCTCACGTTCGCTTTTGTACTGGGGTAATCAGGATAGCGCATCAGCTAGGAAGTTTTTTCCTCCCGGTATGTACTTTAGAGTGAAGTTGAAGCGGTTAAAGTACTGTGCCCACCACACTTGCTTTGGGGACAATTTGCGGGGGGTTTTCAGTGCTTCTAGATTTTTGTGATCTGTCCATACTTCAAATGGCACCTTGCTCCCTTCTAGATAGCGAAGGCCTCCTTCTCCCAGATTCCCCATCTTCTCTCGCTTTCAGTAAATTTTTTAGAGGTGTAGGCGCAGGGTTGTAGAACTCCACTTTTGTTCTTTTGCAGTAATACAGCTCCGACTGCCATGTCGCTGGTGTCAGCTTGGATTACAAAGGGTTCTCCTGGCCAGGGTGCTTTAGGACTGGTTCAGCAGCAAATAGTCTTTTTAAATTCTCAAAAGCTGTTTGACAGCTCATAGTCCATGTAAGTGGTTGGCCCGGTCGCGGTTTTCCTCCTCCTTTGCCTGTTTTGAGTAATTCGGTAAGGGATAGGGCAATCTCGGCAAAGGAGGGGATGAATTGATGATAGAAGTTGGCAAAACCCAAAAAACTCTGAAGCTGTTTGCGAGTCTTTGGGGGTTGCCACTCAATTATAGTTCTCACTTTGGCTGCATCCATTTCAATGCCCCCATTGTACAAGTGATCATGTAGGACCTCATTAATCAACTGCATGAATATGGCTGGCCCCCCTGTAGTCCAAATGGCATGACTTTGAATTGATAGCTCCCCATGGGGCAGTTGAAGGCAGTTTTCCACTCATCTCCCTCCTTTATTCTCACCCGGTAATATGCTCCTCTCAGGTCTAATTTAGTGAAGATGCTCCCCTTAGCCAGGTGGGTTAGTAAGTCCTTCAGGAGGGGGAGGAGGTATTTATTTTCCAAACTCACCGCATTCAGACCTTTGTAATCCACGCAAAGATGAAGAGAACCATCTTTTTTTTTCTTTGAATAACACAGGGGCTCCCACAGTAGATTTGGCCCGTTAAATGAACCCCCTCGCTAGGTTTTTGTTCAGGTATCGTTGCATCTCCTCCATTTTGAGGGGGGACATAGCGTACATTCTCGGTTGTGGGAGTTTGGCTCCTGGCACCAGTTCGATAGAGCAGTCATTGGGTCTGTGAGGGGGCAGGGCATTGCATTCTTTTTCACTAAATGCCTCCGCTAGGTCCTGGTATTCGCTGGGGATGAGTGGTTCATCTGGTGGCTTTGAGGCAGCCATGTGCGCTCGCTCATTAGGTGGCTTAAAATGCCCCGCAACATCAGTTGAATCAGTGGGGGGTTTAGGCCTCTCACAGTTCTCATTCCTTTCTCCCACCAGATAAACGGTTTCCATTTGTCCAACCAGGCAAGCCCTAGGATCACAGCCTCAGTCATTTTTGGAGCCACCAGGAAGCGAGTAAACTCCCAGTGCTCACCTATTTCTAGGTGTAGGGGCTCAGTTAATTGCGTGACAAGAGTCCCTCCCGTCAGGGAGCCATCGGAACACTTCAGCTAAGTCCCTGTATTCCGGTAGGAGGCTCTGCAGCTCCTGCTCACTGAAGGTGGAGGCTAACTCATATCATAGTCATGCCTCACGCTCATTTCTCTGAATAGGGAGGGGCCCTCTTCTTTAGGAATTTCAGGCGCCCCTCCCTCCAATTTACCATGGGGTTCCATTTCTTTAGCCATGCTAGGCCCAGTTCTAACGGCCACTCTGTCACTGTGTAAGAAATTTTATGAACTGGAATAGCCATAGCAACAAACCGGCCAATGAGAATTGTTTTTGATTAAGACACAGTATTGGCTGTGTGAGGCATGTGATCCAGCCTAGGTCTGATCTTCTGATCTTCAAGTTAAGAGTTGTTGATGTTCCACAGATCTGAATGAAACTGTATGTATCATGTTTATATATATTTCATAGATAACGTTTTTCTTAAACTATGCCTCCTGTTCATTTTGAATGTGTGCTTATTTGGGGGGCTTATTTTTGCACTGGAAAGCTGTAAACTCTAACAGGTTATGGGCCCAGATCCCAGCCAGCCAGCCCTTGCACACAGTTCAGACTGAATAAAAAGATTGAGGCTCAACATGGAGCTGTATAAATCAGATGAGGGACTGCCTGAATTAAGAAATAAAAAGGCTGCTCAGCTGAAGGCTTGCAGGATGGCTGCTGATTTAAAGGAGAGCTCTCTGCCTCGATTGGGACAAAAGAATTATCTTATTTGGGCTGCAAAAATGGAATGCTTCCTGAAGGCTAAGGAGCTCTGGGATATTGTGATTAGTCCACCCCAGGGGCAGCTGCGGATCAATGGAGGCATGATAAGGCACTGGCTTACATCATCTTAAATGTGGAAGATGAACAATTCTTAAATGTAGCTGACTTAAAAACTGCAAAAGAGGTTTGGCTGAAGTTGAGAAGCATGCATGTGAGTGAGTCAGCATGCAATATAGTGCAGTTATCGAGGCAATTGTACAGAGCCCGGCTGCTGCCACATGAGAGCATAGAAGAGCATTTGTTCCACATGCAGAAACTATTTATTGAATTGGAACAGCGAGGAATGCAGATTCCTGAATCTCAAAAGGGGCTGTTGGTACTTCGCAGAAAGAAGATATAGGCAACAGGTATGCCAGCTGCAAACTGACAGGTTCAGAATTCATGTCAGCAAGTTTTCAACAGTGGTTGGGATATCTAGGAATACGACATAGATGCACAAACCCATACACAGCAGCTGAGAATGGCATGGCTGAAAGACGAAATGGAGTCTTGCAGACCATGAAAGACTCATTGCTGGAGGATTCTGGTCTGAGCAGGTCATATTGGGGTGAAGCCATGTTGACTGCAAATTATTTTGTCAATAGGCTGTGGAGTTCCTCTACAAATGATACTCCATATGCTGTGCTATATGGGAGAAAGCCATCTCTAGCACATTTAAGGGTGTTTGGAAGCAATGCATGGGCCCATATTCCAAAGGCAATCAGAAGAAAAGGGCAACAAAAGGCTAGAAAGCTCAGGTTTATGGGCTATGAGCCTGGCTCAAAAAGCTATCACTTTAGTGATGGGAGCAGAAGTATAGTAATTTCCAGATCTGCTAGTTTTGCAGAGCAGGATTGGGGCAAAATTGATGCCAATTCTGGGGATGATCCACTTAGTGATGGTGACTCACTTAGTGATGGTGTCGGCGTTCAGGGAGGAGAAGCTAAAAAAGGACAAGAAAAGGAGTCAGAAGAAGATGGTGACTCTGATGTGAAGCAGGAAAGGGTTGACAGTCAAGAGCAGTCAATGCCACGGAGGTCAGAGCGATGGAACAAGGGAATTCCACCTGACAGGTATTCTCCTGGGAAAGTAAAGGTGTGTAATGTGTGGTATGAGCCAAGAAACTCTCAGGAAGTATTGGCACTACCCAAAGTGGAGCAAGTGAAGTGGAAAGAGGCCATGAACAAAGAAATCCACAAGGTTACAAAGCTGTAGGATGTAAATGGGTATACAAAAAGAAAGTGTTACCAATATAAGGCAAGATTAGTGGCACAGGGCTTTTCGCAGAAGAAAAACGTGCACTATGATGAGTTATTTGCACCAATGGCTAAAAGTGAAACTATAAGGTTGGCACTAGCATTGGCAATGGCACGTGGGCATAAAATTTGACACTTTGATATAACCACAGCATTCCTCAATGCAGAGTTGGAGGAAGAAATTTACATGGTTCAAGTACCAGGGTATGAAATTTAAAAGCCTGGCACTGTGTTTAAACTGAACAAGGCCATTTATGGGCTGAAGCAATCAGCCAGAAACTGGAACATCTGTTTAGATGTGGCATTGAAGGGTCTTGGGTTCAAGAGTTGTAAGGCTGATGGTTGCGTATATACTGCAAGGTTCCATGGTGGGGATTGCCAATTATTAGCTTTTGTAGATGATCTTTGCTTCATTGCAAGGGATCTGGCACAGGTGAAGAAATTTGCTAATCTATTGGAGAAAAAGTTTGAGTTGAAAAGTCTGTGTCATGGTCCCAATAGATGAAGCCAATTAAAAGAACTTCAAGGCAAAGATTTCTTCTTTAAAGAACATTTTATTCAGGAAACAAAATATTGGCACTTACATAGTTGAACCCAAGACTAAAGTTCCCTCCGCCCTGATACAATGTAACAAGTTGCAATTCCCACCCAAGAAAGGCTATCGTAAATCACATTCACCAATTAATCTAAAACACGGGCTCTCCTTCCTACTTTTCAGCCCACCAAAACTTTATCTAGAATTGACCTTGAAGCTCACCCAGCTGTAATTGTTTAGGCTAACTGAAAATGCTCAAGCATTCCCCCCTTCCCCCCTTCTACATCTGAGAATCCCAAAGAACAGAAAAGCACAAGGAAAGCAAAAGGTAAAATGGCTGCAATTTCTTAATTGTCACAGCGTTGACATTGGCCCCCCTTAACAGAAAGGAGAAATCCTGCAAATCAAACAAAAGCATAGGTTAAGGATTTCCCCTCGGTTTGTTCGGATGTTTATCATAAAATTTACGAATAAGTCTTATCAGCTTTTATATCAATACATTTCACCCAAGTAGCCTCTGATAGCCTTTCCACTGCACCAAGTATTGCAATCTCCCCTTGTACAATCTAGCATCAAGAATACGTTTCCCTTCGTAGTGGGTCTCCCCAGCCACCACAAGGGGTCCAGGAGCTTTCTTGGGAGGGGGTCTAAGAGTTGATTCTCTGAAAGGTTTCAACAAGCTGCAGTGAAATACAGGGTGAATCTTCCCTAAAAGCCGAGGAAGTTTTAATTCTACAGTAACTGGATTTAGAACTCGAACTATGGGGAAGGGACCCAGGTATTTCGGTCCCAATTTTTTGCTAGGCAATTTGAGTCTTAAATACTTTATGGACAGATAAACACTTTCCCCCACACAAAATGACCTCTGGAGAGCTCTTTTCTTATCAGCTCTTTTCTTATCAGCTTGTTTTGTATACATTTCTGAAGCTTTTTTCAAAGTTTTCTTGGCATTGTCCCACACTCCCTTCCAAGCTGACACCCATTGGTCAACATCTGAGAGGCAGGGGGATCTTGGGGGTATTCAGGCATTGGGATAAAATCCTTTCCAGTGATGATCTTAAAAGGCGTGAAACCGGTGCCACTGTGGACAGTGTTGTTGTAAGCCACTTCAGCGAATGGGAGGAGGTCAGTCCAGTTTGTTTGTTGGTAATCCACATAGCACCTAAGATATTGTTCCACCATTGCGTTCGCTTTTTCAGCTGCCCCATTCGTAGATGGATGAAAAGCTGATGAGAGTCCTTGCATTGAGCCAATTATTTTCAGAAAGTTTCTCCAGAATTTAGCCATAAATTGCACCCCCCCTGTCAGAGATTACATGCTGTGTAAATGTGTTTAAGGAACATCTTAGCCAATTTCTGGGCTGACGGGAGGCCGGAGCAGGTAATGAAATGAGCCTGCTTTGAAAAAAGATCAATTACAGTCCATATTACTGTATTTCCTCTGCTTTCGGGTAACTCGATGATAAAGTCCATAGCAATCTCCTCCAGGGTTGGGAAGGGTCTGCAACAGGCTGCAATAGTCCAGGGGGCTTCCCTGGAATTCTTTTCATGGTAGCACAGACTGCGCAGCTTTTTACATAGTTCTCTTCATCTTTCTTTAAACCCAGCCACCAAAATTGCCTGCGAATTAAATGCAGAGTTTTCAAGTAACCAAGGTGACCAGCCTGTTTTACATCATGGTTGTGCTGGAGTGCTTGGAGTGATTCAGGTAGATATATTTTCCCCCTTGTAAGCCAACCCATCCCTATGCTTTGATTGTCCTTGAACCATTGATCGTTAATCAGTTCTTGCTTTAACTTCTTTGTCATAGGATCGTTAGGTTTATGAGTTTTTGTAGGTTGGGGATTCGGTGGGTTAATTTGAGAGATAACCTGTGGTATGGACATGATAGAATCTATGACTTGCTCGCAGTGGCTTTTATACTGGGGCAATCTGGATAGGGCATCAGCGAAAAAATTCTTTCCACCCGGTATGTATTTTAGAGCGAAATTAAAATGATTAAAATATTGTGTTTGGGAGACAGTTTACGAGGAGTTTTTAATGCCTCTAAGTTTTTGTGATCATTCCATTCTTCAAAGGGCACCTTGCTTCCCTCTAGGTAATGACACTATGTCAACAGTGCCCACTGATTCGTAAAGGCTTCCTTCTCCCAAACGGCCCATCTTCTCTCATCATCCGGATAACATATGGTTTTTCAGCTTCCCCAACCTGGAGGGAACCTGAATATATGCATACTTTTCGAATTTGAAGTCAGTTTCACATTTTCACTTTTCATGCTTTATTGGATTTTTGCCAAAAAATGCAAGATACATCCAGGGCTAACCTCTGAGGGGCAGGTCGCATCCGGAAAACAAATGTTTTTTAGCCTTCCCAAAGCGGTGGGGAACCTGAATATATGTATACTTTTCGAATTTGAAGTCAGATTCAAATTTTCCATGCTGAATTGGATTTTTGCCAACAAATGCAAGATACATCCAGGGCTAACTTCTGAGGTGGAGGTCGCATCCGCAAAACAAATGTTTTTTTGACTTCCCCAACTGGTGGGGAACCTGAATCTATGTTTACTTTTCGAATTTGACCTCAGGTTCACCTTTTGACTTTTCATGCTTTATTGGATTTTTTCCAACAAATGCAAGATACCAGGGCTAACTTCTCAGGGGGAGGTCGCATCCGGAAAACAAATGGTTTTTCGGCTTCCCCAACCGGTGGGGAACCTGAATATATGTATACTTTTAAGATTTGAAGTCAGTTTCAAATTTTGACATTCCATGCTGAATTGGATTTTTGCCAACAAATGCAAGATACATCCAGGGCTAACTTCTGAGGTGGAGGTCGCATCCGGAAAACAAATTTTTTTTGCCTTCCCAAGCGGTGGGGAACCTGAATCTATGTTTACTTTTCGAATTTGAACTCAGGTTCACCTTTGACTTTTCATGCTTTATTGGATTTTTGCCAACAAATCAAGATACATCCAGGGCTAACTTCTCAGGGGGAGGTCGCATCCGGAAAACATATGTTTTTTCGGCTTCCCCAACCGGTGGGGAACCTGAATATATGTATACTTTTAAGATTTGAAGTCAGTTTCAAATTTTGACATTCCATGCTGAATTGGATTTTTGCCAACAAATGCAAGATACATCCAGGGCTAACTTCTCAGGGGGAGGTGGCATACGGAGAACATATGGTTTTTTGGCTTCCCCAACCTGGGGGGAACCGGAATATATGTTTACTTTTCGAATTTGAACTCAGTTTCACCTTTTGACTTTTCATGTTTTATTGGATTTTTTCCAACAAATGCAAGATACATCCAGGGCTAACTTCTCAGGGGGAGGTCGCATCCGGAAAACAAATGTTTTTTTGCCTCCCCCAAGCGGTGGGGAACCTGAATCTATGTATACTTTTCGAATTTGAAGTCAGATTCAAATTTTGACATTTCATGCTTTATTGGATTTTTGCCAACAAATGCAAGATACATCCAGGGCTACCTTCTCAGGGGGAGGTCGCATACGGAAAACAAATGGTTTTTCGGCTTCCCCAACCGGTGGGGAACCTGAATATATGTATACTTTTTGAATTTGAACTCAGTTTCACGTTTTGACTTTTCATGTTTTATTGGATTTTTTTCAACAAATGCAAGATACATCCAGGGCTAACTTCTGAGGTGGAGGTCGCATCCGCAAAACAAATGTTTTTTTGCCTTCCCCAAGTGGTGGGGAACCTGAATATATGTACACTTTTCGAATTTGAAGTCAGATTCAACTTTTGACTTTTCATGCTTTATTGGATTTTTGCCAACAAATACAAGATACATCCAGGGCTAACTTCTGAGGTGGAGGTCGCATCCGGAAAACATATGTTTTTTTGACTTCCCCAACTGGTGGGGAACCTGAATCTATGTTTACTTTTAAGATTTGAAGTCAGTTTCAAATTTTGACATTCCATGCTGAATTGGATTTTTGCCAACAAATGCAAGATACATCCAGGGCTAACTTCTCAGGGGGAGGTCGCATCCGGAAAACATATGTTTTTTCGGCTTCCCCAACCGGTGGGGAACCTGAATATATGTATACTTTTAAGATTTGAAGTCAGTTTCAAATTTTGACATTCCATGCTGAATTGGATTTTTGCCAACAAATGCAAGATACATCCAGGGCTAACTTCTGAGGTGGAGGTCACATCCGGAAAACAAATGTTTTTTTGCCTTCCCAAAGCGGTGGGGAACCTGAATCTATCTTTACTTTTCGAATTTGAACTCAGGTTCACCTTTTGACTTTTCATGCTTTATTGGATTTTTGCCAACAAATGCAAGATACATCCAGGGCTAACTTCTCAGGGGGAGGTCGCATCCGGAAAACATATGTTTTTTCGGCTTCCCCAACCGGTGGGGAACCTGAATATATGTATACTTTTAAGATTTGAAGTCAGTTTCAAATTTTGACATTCCATGCTGAATTGGATTTTTGCCAACAAATGCAAGATACATCCAGGGCTAACTTCTCAGGGGGAGGTGGCATACGGAAAACATATGGTTTTTTGGCTTCCCCAACCTGGGGGGAACCGGAATATATGTTTACTTTTCGAATTTGAACTCAGTTTCACCTTTTGACTTTTCATGCTTTATTGGATTTTTTCCAACAAATGCAAGATACATCCAGGGCTAACTTCTCAGGGGGAGGTCGCATCCGGAAAACAAATGTTTTTTTGCTTCCCCCAAGCGGTGGGGAACCTGAATATATGTATACTTTTCGAATTTGAAGTCAGATTCAAATTTTGACATTTCATGCTTTATTGGATTTTTGCCAACAAATGCAAGATACATCCAGGGCTACCTTCTCAGGGGGAGGTCGCATACGGAAAACAAATGGTTTTTCGGCTTCCCCAACCGGTGGGGAACCTGAATATATGTATACTTTTTGAATTTGAACTCAGTTTCACGTTTTGACTTTTCATGTTTTATTGGATTTTTTTCAACAAATGCAAGATACATCCAGGGCTAACTTCTGAGGTGGAGGTCGCATCCGGAAAACAAATGTTTTTTTGCCTTCCCCAAGTGGTGGGGAACCTGAATATATGTACACTTTTCGAATTTGAAGTCAGATTCAACTTTTGACTTTTCATGCTTTATTGGATTTTTGCCAACAAATACAAGATACATCCAGGGCTAACTTCTGAGGTGGAGGTCGCATCCGCAAAACATATGTTTTTTTGACTTCCCAAACGGTGGGAAACCTGAATCTATGTTTACTTTTAAGATTTGAACTCAGTTTCACCTTTTGACATTCCATGCTGAATTGGATTTTTGCCAACAAATGCAAGATACATCCAGGGCTAACTTCTCAGGGGGAGGTCGCATCCAGAAAACAAATGTTTTTTAGCCTTCCCCAACCGGTGGGGAACCTGAATATATGTATACTTTTCGAATGTGAAGTCAGTTTCAAATTTTGACTTTCCATGCTGAATTGGATTTTTGCCAACAAATGCAAGATACATCCAGGGATAACTTCTGAGGTGGAGGTCGCATCCGCAAAACAAATGTTTTTTTGACTTCCCCAACTGGTGGGGAACCTGAATCTATGTTTACTTTTCGAATTTGAACTCAGGTTCACCTTTTGACTTTTCATGCTTTATTGGATTTTTTCCAACAAATGCAAGATACATCCAGGGCTAACTTCTCAGGGGGAGGTCGCTTCCGGAAAACAAATGGTTTTTCGGCTTCCCCAACCGGTGGGGAACCTGAATATATGTATACTTTTCGAATTTGAAGTCAGATTCAAATTTTGACATTTCATGCTTTATTGGATTTTTGCCAACAAATGCAAGATACATCCAGGGCTAACTTCTGAGGTGGAGGTCGCATCCGGAAAACAAATGTTTTTTTGCCTTCCCAAAGCGGTGGGGAACCTGAATCTATGTATACTTTTCAAATTTGAAGTCAGTTTCAAATTTTGACATTCCATACTGAATTGGATTTTTGCCAACAAATGCAAGATACATCCAGGGCTAACTTCTCAGGGGGAGGTCGAATACACGGAAAACATGGTTTTCTGGCTTCCCACAAACGGGGGGAACCTGGAATATATGATACTTTCGAACTTGAAGTCAAGTTTCAAATTTTGGACGTTCCATTTTTGTCTCTTTTCTTTTCTGGGATTTTTGGAAAATTGGATTTTTGCCAACAAATGCAAGATACATCCAGGGATAACTTCTGAGGTGGAGGTCGCATCCGCAAAACAAATGTTTTTTTGACTTCCCCAACTGGTGGGGAACCTGAATCTATGTTTACTTTTTGAATTTGAAGTCAGTTTCAAATTTTGACATTCCATACTGAATTGGATTTTTGCCAACAAATGCAAGATACATCCAGGGCTAACTTCTGAGGTGGAGGTCGCATCCGGAAAACAAATGTTTTTTAGCCTTCCCCAACCAGTGGGGAACCTGAATATATGTATACTTTTTGAATTTGAACTCAGGTTCACCTTTTGACTTTTCATATTTTATTGGATTTTTTTCAACAAATGCAAGATACATCCAGGGCTAACTTCTGAGGTGGAGGTCGCATCCGGAAAACAAATGTTTTTTTGCCTTCCCCAAGTGGTGGGGAACCTGAATATATGTATACTTTTAAGATTTGAAGTCAGTTTCAAATTTTGACATTCCATGCTGAATTGGATTTTTGCCAACAAATGTAAGATACATCCAGGGCTAACTTCTCAGGGGGAGGTCGCATCCGGAAAACAAATGTTTTTTCGGCTTCCCCAACCGGTGGGGAACCTGAATCTATGTATACTTTTCGAATTTGAAGTCAGTTTCAAATTTTGACATTCCATACTGAATTGGATTTTTGCCAACAAATGCAAGATACATCCAGGGCTAACTTTCTCAGGGGGAGGTCGCATCCGGAAAACAAATGTTTTTTAGCCTTCCCCAACCGGTGGGGAACCTGAATATATGTATACTTTTCGAATGTGAAGTCAGTTTCAAATTTTGACTTTCCATGCTGAATTGGATTTTTGCCAACAAATGCAAGATACATCCAGGGATAACTTCTGAGGTGCAGGTCGCATCCGCAAAACAAATGTTTTTTTGACTTCCCCAACTGGTGGGGAACCTGAATCTATGTTTACTTTTCGAATTTGAACTCAGGTTCACCTTTTGACTTTTCATGCTTTATTGGATTTTTGCCAACAAATGCAAGATACATCCAGGGCTAACCTCTGAGGGGCAGGTCGCATCTGGAAAACAAATGTTTTTTTGCCTCCCCCAAGCGGTGGGGAACCTGAATATATGTATACTTTTCGAATTTGAAGTCAGATTCAAATTTTGACATTTCATGCTTTATTGGATTTTTGCCAACAAATGCAAGATACATCCAGGGCTAACTTCTCAGGGGGAGGTCGCATACGGAAAACATATGTTTTTTCGGCTTCCCCAACCGGTGGGGAACCTGAATATATGTATACTTTTAAGATTTCAAGTCAGTTTCAAATTTTGACATTCCATGCTGAATTGGATTTTTGCCAACAAATGCAAGATACATCCAGGGCTAACTTCTCAGGGGGAGGTCGCATCCGGAAAACAAATGTTTTTTCGCCTTCCCCAAGCGGTGGGGAACCTGAATCTATGTTTACTTTTCGAATTTGAACTCAGGTTCACCTTTTGACTTTTCATGCTTTATTGGATTTTTGCCAACAAATGCAAGATACATCCAGGGCTAACTTCTCAGGGGGAGGTCGCATCCGGAAAACATATATTTTTTCGGCTTCCCCAACTGGTGGGGAACCTGAATATATGTATACTTTTAAGATTTCAAGTCAGTTTCAAATTTTGACATTCCATGCTGAATTGGATTTTTGCCAACAAATGCAAGATACATCCAGGGCTAACTTCTCAGGAGGAGGTCGCATCCGGAAAACAAATGTTTTTTCGGCTTCCCCAACCGGTGGGGAACCTGAATATATGTATACTTTTAAGATTTGAAGTCAGTTTCAAATTTTGACATTCCATGCTGAATTGAGATTTGCCAACAAATGCAAGATACATCCAGGGCTAACTTCTGAGGTGGGAGGTCGCATCCGGAAAACAAATGTTTTGTTTGCCTTCCCAAAGCGGTGCGGGAACCTGAATCTATGTTTACTTTTCGAATTTGAAACTAAGGTTAAACTTTTGACATTCCATACTGAATTGGATTTTTGCCAACAAATGCAAGATACATCCAGGGCTAACTTCTCAGGGGGAGGTCGCATACGGAAAACATGGTTTTTCGGCTTCCCCAACCGGTGGGGAACCTGAATATATGTATACTTTTCGAACTTGAAGTCAGTTTCAAATTTTGACGTTCCATGCTGAATTGGATTTTTGCCAACAAATGCAAGATACATCCAGGGATAACTTCTGAGGTGGAGGTCGCATCCGCAAAACAAATGTTTTTTTGACTTCCCCAACTGATGGGGAACCTGAATCTATGTTTACTTTTCGAATTTGAACTCAGGTTCACCTTTTGACTTTTCATGCTTTATTGGATTTTTTCCAACAAATGCAAGATACATCCAGGGCTAACTTCTCAGGGGGAGGTCGCTTCCGGAAAACAAATGGTTTTTCGGGTTCCCAAAGCGGTGGGGAACCTGAATCTATGTATACTTTTCGAATTTGAAGTCAGTTTCAAATTTTGACATTCCATACTGAATTGGATTTTTGCCAACAAATGCAAGATACATCCAGGGCTAACTTCTCAGGGGGAGGTCGCATCCGGAAAACAAATGTTTTTTAGCCTTCCCCAACCGGTGGGGAACCTGAATATATGTATACTTTTCGAATGTGAAGTCAGTTTCAAATTTTGACTTTCCATGCTGAATTGGATTTTTGCCAACAAATGCAAGATACATCCAGGGATAACTTCTGAGGGGGAGGTCGCATCAGGTTCACCTTATGTATATATGTATACTTTTAAGATTTGAAGTCAGTTTCAAATTTTGACATTCCATGCTGAATTGGATTTTTGCCAACAAATGCAAGATACATCCATGGCTAACTTCTCAGGGGGAGGTCGCATCCGGAAAACAAATGTTTTTTCGGCTTCCCCAACCGGTGGGGAACCTGAATATATGTATACTTTTAAGATTTGAAGTCAGTTTCAAATTTTGACATTCCATGCTGAATTGAATTTTTGCCAACAAATGCAAGATACATCCAGGGCTAACTTCTGAGGTGGAGGTCGCATCCGGAAAACAAATGTTTTTTTGCCTTCCCAAAGCGGTGGGGAACCTGAATCTATGTTTACTTTTCGAATTTGAACTCAGGTTCACCTTTTGACTTTTCATGCTTTATTGGATTTTTGCCAACAAATGCAAGATACATCCAGGGATAACCTCTGAGGGGCAGGTCGCATCCGGAAAACAAATGTTTTTTTGCCTCCCCCAAGCGGTGGGGAACCTGAATCTATGTTTACTTTTCGAATTTGAACTCAGGTTCACCTTTTGACTTTTCATGCTTTATTGGATTTTTTCCAACAAATGCAAGATACATCCAGGGCTAACTTCTCAGGGGGAGGTCGCATCCGGAAAACAAATGTTTTTTTGCCTTCCCCAAGTGGTGGGGAACCTGAATATATGTATACTTTTAAGATTTGAAGTCAGTTTCACATTTTGACATTCCATGCTGAATTGGATTTTTGCCAACAAATGCAAGATACATCCAGGGCTAACTTCTGAGGTGGAGGTCGCATCCGGAAAACAAATGTTTTTTTGCCTTCCCAAAGCGGTGGGGAACCTGAATCTATGTTTACTTTTCGAATTTGAACTCAGGTTCACCTTTTGACTTTTCATGCTTTATTGGATTTTTGCCAACAAATGCAAGATACATCCAAGGCTAACTTCTCAGGGGGAGGTCGCATCCGGAAAACATATGTTTTTTCGGCTTCCCCAACCGGTGGGGAACCTGAATATATGTATACTTTTAAGATTTGAAGTCAGTTTCAAATTTTGACATTCCATGCTCAATTGGATTTTTGCCAACAAATGCAAGATACATCAGGGCTAACTTCTCAGGGGGAGGTCGCATCCGGAAAACAAATGTTTTTTCGGCTTCGCCAACCAGTGGGGAACCTGAATATATGTATACTTTTAAGATTTGAAGTCAGTTTCAAATTTTGACATTCCATGCTGAATGGATTTTTGCCAACAAATGCAAGATACATCCAGGGTAACTTCTGAGTGGAGTCGCCATCCGAGAAAACAAATTGTTTTTTTGCCTTCCAAAGCAGGTGGTGGGGAACTGAATCTATGTTTTACTTTTCGAATTGAACTAGGTTCCCCTTTTGACTTTTCTGCTGAATTGGATTTTTGCCAACAAATGCAAGATACATCCAGGGATAACTTCTGAGGTGGAGGTCGCATCCGCAAAACAAATGTTTTTTTGACTTCCCCAACTGGTGGGGAACCTGAATCTATGTTTACGTTTCGAATTTAAACTCAGGCTCACCTTTTGACATTCCATGCTGAATTGGATTTTTGCCAACAAATGCAAGATACATCCAGGGCTAACTTCTCAGGGGGAGGTCGCATCCGGAAAACAAATGTTTTTTCGGCTTCCCCAACCGGTGGGGAACCTGAATCTATGTATACTTTTAAGATTTGAAGTCAGTTTCAAATTTTGACATTCCATGCTGAATTGGATTTTTGCCAACAAATGCAAGATACATCCAGGGCTTACTTCTGAGGTGGAGGTCGCATCCGGAAAACAAATGTTTTTTTGCCTTCCGAAAGCGGTGGGGAACCTGAATATATGTATACTTTTCGAATTTGAACTCAGGTTCACCTTTTGACTTTTCATGCTTTATTGGATTTTTGCCAACAAATGCAAGATACATCCAGGGATAACTTCTGAGGTGGAGGTCGCATCCGCAAAACAAATGTTTTTTTGACTTCCCCAACTGGTGGGGAACCTGAATCTATGTTTACTTTTCGAATTTGAACTCAGGTTCACCTTTTGACTTTTCATGCTTTATTGGATTTTTGCCAACAAATGCAAGATACATCCAGGGCTAACTTCTCAGGGGGAGGTCGCATCCGGAAAACATATGTTTTTTCGGCTTCCCCAACCGGTGGGGAACCTGAATATATGTATACTTTTAAGATTTGAAGTCAGTTTCAAATTTTGACATTCCATGCTGAATTGGATTTTTGCCAACAAATGCAAGATACATCCAGGGCTAACTTCTCAGGGGGAGGTGGCATACGGAAAACATATGGTTTTTTGGCTTCCCCAACCTGGGGGGAACCGGAATATATGTTTACTTTTCGAATTTGAACTCAGTTTCACCTTTTGACTTTTCATGTTTTATTGGATTTTTTCCAACAAATGCAAGATACATCCAGGGCTAACTTCTCAGGGGGAGGTCGCATCCGGAAAACAAATGTTTTTTTGCCTCCCCCAAGCGGTGGGGAACCTGAATATATGTATACTTTTCGAATTTGAAGTCATATTCAAATTTTGACATTTCATGCTTTATTGAATTTTTGCCAACAAATGCAAGATACATCCAGGGCTACCTTCTCAGGGGGAGGTCGCATACGGAAAACAAATGGTTTTTCGGCTTCCCCAACCGGTGGGGAACCTGAATATATGTATACTTTTTGAATTTGAACTCAGTTTCACGTTTTGACTTTTCAGGTTTTATTGGATTTTTTCCAACAAATGCAAGATACATCCAGGGCTAACTTCTCAGGGGGAGGTCGCATCCGGAAAACAAATGTTTTTTTGCCTTCCCCAAGTGGTGGGGAACCTGAATATATGTACACTTTTCGAATTTGAAGTCAGATTCAACTTTTGACTTTTCATGCTTTATTGGATTTTTGCCAACAAATACAAGATACATCCAGGGCTAACTTCTGAGGTGGAGGTCGCATCCGGAAAACATATGTTTTTTTGACTTCCCCAACTGGTGGGGAACCTGAATCTATGTTTACTTTTAAGATTTGAAGTCAGTTTCAAATTTTGACATTCCATGCTGAATTGGATTTTTGCCAACAAATGCAAGATACATCCAGGGCTAACTTCTGAGGTGGAGGTCGCATCCGGAAAACAAATGTTTTTTTCCCTTCCCAAAGCGGTGGGGAACCTGAATCTATGTTTACTTTTCGAATTTGAACTCAGGTTCACCTTTTGACTTCCATTGCTAATTGGATTTTTGCCAACAATGCAATATAATCAGGGCTAACCTTCTGAGGTGTAGGGTCGCATCCGGAAAACAAAATGTTTTTTTTGCCTCCCAACGCGGTGGGAACCTGATCATGTTTACTTTATTCGAATTTGAACTCAGGTTCACCTTTTGACTTTTCATGCTTTATTGGATTTTTTGCCAACAAATGCAAGATACATCCAGGGCTACTTCTGAGGTGGAGGTCGCATCCGTGGAAAACCAATGTTTTTTTGCCTTCCCAAAGCGGTGGGGAACCTGAATCTATGTTTACTTTTCGAATTTGAACTCAGGTTCACCTTTTGACTTTTCATGCTTTATTGGATTTTTGCCAACAAATGCAAGATACATCCAGGGCTAACCTCTGAGGGGCAGGTCGCATCTGGAAAACAAATGTTTTTTTGCCTCCCCCAAGCGGTGGGGAACCTGAATATATGTATACTTTTCGAATTTGAAGTCAGATTCAAATTTTGACATTTCATGCTTTATTGGATTTTTGCCAACAAATGCAAGATACATCCAGGGCTAACTTCTCAGGGGGAGGTCGCATCCGGAAAACAAATGTTTTTTAGCCTTCCCCAACCGGTGGGGAACCTGAATATATGTATACTTTTCGAATTTGAACTCAGTTTCACGTTTTGACTTTTCATATTTTATTGGATTTTTTTCAACAAATGCAAGATACATCCAGGGCTAACTTCTGAGGTGGAGGTCGCATCCGGAAAACAAATGTTTTTTTTGCCTTTCCCCAAGTGGTGGGGACCTGAATATATTACACTTTTCGATTTTGGAAGTCGATTCACACTTTGACTTTTCATGCTTTAGTGGATTTTTGCCAACAAATGCAAGATATATCCAGGGCTAAGTTCTCAGCGGGAGGTCGCGTCTGGAAAATATATGGTTTTTGGGCTTCCCCAACTTGGGGGGAACCTGAATATATGTATACTTTTCGAATTTGAGGTCAGTTTCACATTTTGACTTTTCATGCTTTAGTGGATTTTTGCCAACAAATGCAAGATACAGCCAGGGCTAACTTCTCAGGGGGAGGTCGCATCCGGAAAATGTATGGTTTTTCGGCTTCCCCAACTTGGGGGGAACCTGAATATATGTATACATTTCGAATTTGAGGTCAGTTTCACATTTTGACTTTTCATGCTTTAGTGGATTATTGCCAACAAATGCAAGATACACCCAGGGCTAACTTCTCAAGGGGAGGTCGCGTCCGGAAAATATATGGTTTTTCGGCTTCCCCAACTTGGGGGGCACCTGAATATATGTATACTTTTCGATTTGAGTCAGTTACACATTTTGAATTTTCATGCTTAGTGGATTATTTGCCAAAAAATGCAAAACATCCAGAGCTAACTTCTCAGCGGGGGTCGCGTCCGGAAAAATATATGTTTTGGCTTCCCCAACTTGGGGGGAACCTGAATATATGTATACTTTTCGAATTTGAGGTCAGTTTCACATTTTGACTTTTCATGCTTTAGTGGATTTTTGCCAACAAATGCAAGATACATCCAGCGCTAACTTCTCAAGGGGAGGTCGCGTCCGGAAAATATATGGTTTTTCGGCTTCCCCAACCTGGGGGGAACATGGAATATGATACTTTTCGAATTTGAGTCAGTTTCCATTTTGATTTTCCATCTGCTTAGTGGGATTTTGCAACAAATGCAAGATACTCCAGGGGATAACTTCTCAGGGAGGTGCGTCCCCTCTTCAAAAAAAAAATTTATATGGTTTTTCGGCTTCCCCATCTTGGGGGGAACCTGAATATATGTATACTTTTCGAATTTGAGGTCAGTTTCACATTTTGACTTTTCATGCTTTAGTGGATTTTTGCCAACAAATGCAAGATACATCCAGGGCTAACTTCTCAGGGGGAGGTCGCGTCCGGAAAATATATGGTTTTTGGCTTCCCCAACTTGGGGGGAACCTGAATATATGTATACTTTTCGAATTTGAGGTCAGTTTCACATTTTGACTTTTCATGCTTTAGTGGATTTTTGCCAAAAATGCAAGATACATCCAGGGCTAAGTTCTCAGCGGGAGGTCGCGTCCGGAAAATATATGGTTTTTGGGCTTCCCCAACTTGGGGGGAACCTGAATATATGTATACTTTTCGAATTTGAGGTCAGTTTCACATTTTGACTTTACATGCTTTATTGGATTTTTGCCAACAAATGCAAGATACGACCTGGGCTAAATCCTTCCCCAGAAAATATGTATACTTTTCGAACTTGAGGTCAGTTTCACATTTTGACTTTCCATGCTGAATTGGATTTGTGCCAACAAATGCAAGATACATCCTAAGCTAACTTCTCAGGGGGAGGTCGCATACGGAAAACATGGTTTTTCGGTTTCCGCAACCTGGGGGGAACCTGAATATATGTATACTTTTCGAACCTGAGGTCAGTTTCACATTTTGACTTTTCATGCTTTATTGGATTTTTGCCAACAAATGCAAGATACGACCTGGGCTAACTCCTTAGGGAGAGGTCACATCCGGAAAACAAATGTTCTTTCGGCTTCCCCAGCTGGTGGGGAACCTATATATATGTATAATTTTCGAATTTGAGATCAGTTTCACATTTTGAATTTTCATGCTTTATTGTATTTTTGCCACCAAATGCAAGATACGTCCAGGGCTAACTTCACAGGGGGAGGTCGCATCCAGAAAACATGGTTTTTCGGCTTCCCCAACCGGTGGGGAACCAGAATATATGTATACTTTTCGAACTTGAGGTCAGTTTCACATTTTGACTTTTCATGCTTTATTGGATTTTTTCACATTTTGACTTTCCATGTTCAATTGGATTTTTGCCAACAAATGCAAGATACATCCTGGCTAACTTCTCAGGGGGAGGCGACCCAGAAAAATATGGTTTCGCTTCCAGAACCGGTGGGGAACCAGAATATATGTATACTTTTCGAACCTGAGGTCAGTTTCACATTTTGACTTTACATGCTTTATTGGATTTTTGCCAACAAATGCAAGATACATCCTAGGCTAACTTCTCAGGGGGAGGTCGCATCCAGAAAACATACGACCTGGGCTAACTCCTTCCCCAGAAAATATGTATACTTTTCGAACGTGAGGTCAGTTTCACATTTTGACTTTCCATGCTGAATTGGATTTGTGCCAACAAATGCAAGATACATCCTAGGCTAACTTCTCAGGGGGAGGTCGCATCCCGAAAACATATGGTTTTTTGCCTTCCCCAACCTGGGGGGAACCTGAATATATGTATACTTTTCGAACATGAGGTCAGTTTCACATTTTGACTTTACATGCTTTATTGGATTTTTGCCAACAAATGCAAGATACGACCTGGGCTAACTCCTTCCCCAGAAAATATGTATACTTTTCGAACTTGAGGTCAGTTTCACATTTTGACTTTCCATGCTGAATTGGATTTGTGCCAACAAATGCAAGATACATCCTAGGCTAACTTCTCAGGGGGAGGTCGCATACGGAAAACATATGGTTTTTCGGTTTCCGCAACCTGGGGGGAACCTGAATATATGTATACTTTTCGAACCTGAGGTCAGTTTCACATTTTGACTTTTCATGCTTTATTGGATTTTTTTTTGCCACCTAATGCAAGACACCTGGGCCTAACGCCTTCGGAAGTCACTCCCGGGAAAACAAATGTTTCTTTCGTCTTCCCGGCTTCCCCAGCTGGTGGGTAACCTATATATATGTATATTTTTTCGAATTTGAGATCATTTCACATTTTGAATTTTCATGCTTGTATTGTAATTTTTGCCAAGAAATGCAAGATAACGGCCCGGCTAACTTCACAGGGGAGTCGCATCCAGAAAACTGTTTTCGGCCTCCCCAACCGTCGGGAACCAAATATATGTATCTTTTCGAAAGACTTGTAGGTCAGTTTCACATTTTGACTTTTTCATGTTTATTGGATTTTTTCACATTTTGACTTTCCATGTTCATTGGATTTTTGCCAACAAATGCAAGATACATCCAGGGCTAACTTCTCAGGGGGAGGTCGCATCCAGAAAACATATGGTTTTTCGGCTTCCCCAACCTGGCGTTAACTTGAATATATCTATACTTTTCGAATTTGAGTCAGTTTCACATTTTGACTTTCCATGCTGAATTGGATTTTTGCCAACAAATGCAAGATACATCCATGGCTAACTTCTCAGGGGAGGTCGCATCCAGAAAACATATGGTTTTTTGCCTTCCCCAACCTGGGGGGAACCTGAATATATGTATACTTTTCGAACATGAGGTCAGTTTCACATTTTGACTTTACATGCTTTATTGGATTTTTGCCAACAAATTCAAGATACGTCCAGGGCTAACTTCACAGGGGGAGGTCGCATCCGGAAAACAAATGTTCTTTCGGCTTCCCCAGCTGGTGGGGAACCAGAATATATGTAAACTTTAAAGATTTGAAGTCAGTTTCAAATTTGGACTTTCCATGCTGAATTGGATTTTTGCCAACAAATGCAAGATACATCCTAGGCTAACTTCTCAGGGGGAGGTCGCATCCAGAAAACATATGGTTTTCTGGCTTCCCCAACTGATGGGGAACCTATATATATGTATAATTTTTGAATTTGAGATCAGTTTCACATTTTGAATTTTCATGCTTTATTGTATTTTTGCCATCAAATGCAAGATACGTCCAGGGCTAACTGCTGATAGAGAGGTTGTATCCGGAAAACAAATATCTTTTTGGCTTCCCCCACCCGAGGGTAACCTGAATATATGATGCTTTTCGAATTTGAGGTCAGTTTCACATTTTGACTTTTCATGCTTAATGGGACTTTTGCCAACAAATGCGAGATACGCCCTGGATTAACTCCTGAGGGGGAAGTGGTTTCTCGGCTTCCCCAATCCGATTGGAACCTGAATATATGATGCTCTTCACGCTGAATTGGACTGTTGCCAACAAATTCGAGATATGCCCTGGGGGAGGTCGCATCCGGAAAACAAATGTTTTTTGATCTTCCCCAAGCCGTAGGGAACCTGAATATGTGTATGCTTTTTTAATTTCAGGTCAGTTTCACAGTCTGACTTCACGCTGAATTTGACTGTTACCAACAAAAGTGCAATTAAGCATGAAAAGTCAAAATGTGAAACTGACCTCAGGTTCGAAAAGTATACTTATATTCTGGTTCCCCACCGGTTGGGGAAGCCGAAAAACCATATGTTTTCTGGATGCGACCTCCCCCTGAGAAGTTAGTCCTGGATGTAACTTGCATTTGTTGGCAAAAATCCAATTCAGAATGGAAAGTCAAAATTTGAAACTGACTTCAAGTCTTAAAAGTATACATATATTCTGGTTCCCCACCGGTTGGGGAAACCAAAAAACCATATGTTTTCCGTATGCGACCACCCCCTGTGAAGTTAGCCCTGGACATATCTTGAATTTGTTGGCAAAAATCCAATAAAGCATGTAAAGTCAAAATGTGAAACTGACTTCAAGTCTTAAAAGTATACATATATTCTGGTTCCCCACCAGTTGGGGAAGCCAAAAAACCATATGTTTTCCGTATGCGACCTCCCCCTGAGAAGTTAGCCTAGGATGTATCTTGCATTTGTTGGCAAAAATCCAATAAAGCATGAAAAGTCAAAACTTGAAACTGACTTCAAATCTTAAAAGTATACATATATTCTGGTTCCCCACCAGCTGGGGAAGCTGAAAGAACATTTGTTTTCCGGATGCGACCTCTCCCTAAGGAGTTAGCCCAGGTCGTATCTTGCATTTGTTGGCAAAAATCCAATAAAGCATGTAAAGTCAAAATGTGAAACTGACCTCAGGTTCGAAAAGTATACATATATTCAGGTTCCCCCCAGGTTGGGAAAGCCAAAAAACCATATGTTTTCTGGATCCGACCTCCCCCTGAGAAGTTAGCCCTGGATGTATCTTGCATTTGTTGGCAAAAATCCAATTCAGCATGGGAAGTCATAATGTGAAACTGACTCAAATTCGAAAAGTATAGATATATTCAAGTTAACGCCAGGTTGGGGAAGACGTAAAACCATATGTTTTCCGTATGCGACCTCCCCCTGTGAAGTTTGCCCTGGACGTATCTTGAATTTGTTGGCAAAAATCCAATAAAGCATGTGAGGTCAGTTTCATATTTTGACTTTATGGTTTTTTGGCATCCCAAACCTGGGGGGAACCTGAATTTATGTATAATTTTCGAATTTGAGTTCAATTTCACATTTTGACTTTTCATGCTTAATTGCACTTTTGCCAACAAATGCAAGATACGACCTGGGCTAACTCCTTAGGGAGAGGTCGCATCCGGAAAACATATGTTTTTTCGGCTTCCCCAACTGGTGGGGAACCAGAATATATGTATACTTTTAAGAGTTGAAGTCAGTTTCAAATTTTGACTTTTCATGCTTTATTGGATTTTTGCCAACAAATGCAAGATACATCCTAGGCTAACTTCTCAGGGGGAGGTTGCATACGGAAAACATATGGTTTTTTGGCTTCCCCAACTGGTGGGGAACCAGAATATATGTATACTTTTCGAACCTGAGGTCAGTTTCACATTTTGACTTTCCATGCTGAATTGGATTTGTGCCAACAAATGCAAGATACATCCTAGGCTAACTTCTCAGGGGGAGGTCGCATCCAGAAAACATATGGTTTTTCGGCTTCCCGAACCGGTGGGGAACCAGAATATATATATACTTTTCGAACCTGAGGTCAGTTTCACATTTTGACTTTACATGCTTTATTGGATTTGTGCCAACAAATTCAAGATACATCCTAGGCTAACTTCTCAGGGGGAGGTCGCATCCAGAAAACATATGGTTTTTCGGCTTCCCGAACCGGTGGGGAACCAGAATATATATATACTTTTCGAACCTGAGGTCAGTTTCACATTTTGACTTTACATGCTTTATTGGATTTTTGCCAACAAATTCAAGATACGTCCAGGGCTAACTTCACAGGGGGAGATCGCATCCAGAAAACATATGGTTTTTTGCCTTCCCCAACCTGGGGGGAACCTGAATATATGTATACTTTTCGAACCTGAGGTCAGTTTCACATTTTGACTTTTCATGCTTATTGGATTTTTGCCAACAAATGCAAGATACGATCTGGGCTAACTCCTTAGGGAGAGGTCACATCCGGAAAACAAATGTTCTTTCGGCTTCCCCAACTGGTGGGGAACCAGAATATATGTATACTTTTAAGACTTGAAGTCAGTTTCAAATTTTGACTTTCCATTCTGAATTGGATTTTTGCCAACAAATGCAAGATACATCCAGGGCTAACTTCTCAGGGGGAGGACGCATCCAGAAAACATATGGTTTTTCGGCTTCCCCAACCTGGCGTTAACTTGAATATATCTATACTTTTCGAATTTGAGTCAGTTTCACATTTTGACTTTCCATGCTGAATTGTATTTTTGCCAACAAATGCAAGATACATCCAGGGCTAACTTCTCAGGGGTAGGTCGCATCCAGAAAACATATGGTTTTTTGCCTTCCCCAACCTGGGGTGAACCTGAATATATGTATACTTTTCGAACATGAGGTCAGTTTCACATTTTTACTTTACATGCTTTATTGGATTTTTGGCAACAAATGCAAGATACGACCTGGGCTAACTCCTTCCCCAGAAAATATGTATACTTTTAAGATTTGAAGTCAGTTTCAAATTTGGACTTTCCATGCTGAATTGGATTTGTGCCAACAAATGCAAGATACATCCTAGGCTAACTTCTCAGGGGGAGGTCGCATCCAGAAAACATATGGTTTTTCGGCTTCCCGAACCAGTGGGGAACCAGAATATATGTATACTTTTCGAACCTGAGGTCAGTTTCACTTTGACTTTCCATGCTGAATTGGATTTGTGCCAACAAATGCAAGATACATCCTAGGCTAACTTCTCAGGGGGAGGTCGCATCCAGAAAACATATGGTTTTTCGGCTTCCCGAACCGGTGGGGAACCAGAATATATGTATACTTTTCGAATCTGAGGTCAGTTTCACATTTTGACTTTACATGCTTTATTGGATTTTTGCCAACAAATTCAAGATACGTCCAGGGCTAACTTCACAGGGGGAGATCGCATCCAGAAAACATATGGTTTTTCGGCTTCCCCAACCGGTGGGGAACCAGAATATATGTATACTTTTCGAACTTGAGGTCAGGTTCAAATTTTGACTTTTCATGCTTTATTGGATTTTTGCCAACAAATGCAAGATACGACCTGGGCTAACTCCTTAGGGAGAGGTCACATCCGGAAAACAAATGTTCTTTCGGCTTCCCCAACTGGTGGGGAACCAGAATATATGTATACTTTAAAGATTTGAAGTCAGTTTCAAATTTTGACTTTTCATGCTTTATTGTATTTTTGCCAACAAATGCAAGATACATCCTAGGCTAACTTCTCAGGTGGAGGTCGCATACGGAAAACATATAGTTTTTCGGTTTCCGCAACCTGGGGGGAACCTGAATATATGTATACTTTTCGAACCTGAGGTCAGTTTCACATTTTGACTTTACATGCTTTATTGGATTTTTGCCAACAAATTCAAGATACGTCCAGGGCTAACTTCACAGGGGGAGGTCGCATCCGGAAAACAAATGTTCTTTCGGCTTCCCCAGCTGGTGGGGAACCAGAATATATGTATACTTTAAAGATTTGAAGTCAGTTTCAAATTTGGACTTTCCATGCTGAATTGGATTTTTGCCAACAAATGCAAGATACATCCTAGGCTAACTTCTCAGGGGGAGGTCGCATCCAGAAAACATATGGTTTTTCGGCTTCCCCAACTGATGGGGAACCTATATATATGTATAATTTTCGAATTTGAGATCAGTTTCACATTTTGAATTTTCATGCTTTATTGTATTTTTGCCATCAAATGCAAGATACGTCCAGGGCTAACTGCTGATAGAGAGGTTGTATCCGG
The DNA here is from genome assembly GCA_023970755.1 of Azemiops feae. Classification (NCBI taxonomy): domain Eukaryota; kingdom Metazoa; phylum Chordata; class Lepidosauria; order Squamata; family Viperidae; genus Azemiops; species Azemiops feae. The sequence continues at coordinate 15,512 of JALGBA010000486.1, read as the reverse complement.
AAAACAAATATTTTTTTGGCTTCCCCAACCAGAGGGTAACCTGAATATATGATGCTTTTCGAATTTGAGGTCAGTTTCACATTTTGACTTTTCATGCTTAATTGGACTTTTGCCAACAAATGCGAGATACGCCCTGGATTAACTCCTGAGGGGGAAGCGGTTTCTCGGCTTCCCCAATCCGATTGGAACCTGAATATATGATGCTTTTCGAATTTGAGGTCAATTTCAAATTTTGACTATTCATGCTGATTTGGACTTTTGCCAACAAATGCAAGATACATCCAGGGCTAACTTCTCAGGGGGAGGTCGCATCCGGAAAAGATATGGTTTTTCGGCTTCCCCAACCTGGAGGGGACCTGAATATATGTATACTTTTCGAATTTGAGGTCAGTTTCACAGTTTGACTTTTGATGGTGAATTGGATTTTTGCCAACAAAAGCAAGATACGTCCGGGGCTGATGGAGAGGTTGTTTCCGGAAAACAAATGTTTTTTGGGCTTCCCCAACCCGTAGGGAATCTGAATATATGTATGCTTTTCGAATTTGAGGTCAGTTTCACAGTTTGACTCTTCACGCTGAATTGGACTGTTGCCAACAAATTCGAGATATGCCCTGGGTGAGGTCGCATCCGGAAAACAAATGTATTTTGATCTTCCCCAAGCCGTTGCCAACAAAAGTGCAATTAAGCATGAAAAGTCAAAATGTGAAACTGACCTCAGGTTCGAAAAGTATACTTATATTCTGGTTCCCCACCGGTTGGGGAAGCCGAAAAACCATATGTTTTCTGGATGCGACCTCCCCCTGAGAAGTTAGTCCTGGATGTATCTTGCATTTGTTGGCAAAAATCCAATTCAGAATGGAAAGTCAAAATTTGAAACTGACTTCAAGTCTTAAAAGTATACATATATTCTGGTTCCCCACCGGTTGGGGAAACCAAAAAACCATATGTTTTCCGTATGCGACCTCCCCCTGTGAAGTTAGCCCTGGAAGTATCTTGAATTTGTTGGCAAAAATCCAATAAAGCATGTAAAGTCAAAATGTGAAACTGACCTCAGGTTCGAAAAGTATACATATATTCAGGTTCCCCCCAGGTTGCGGAAACCGAAAAACCATATGTTTTCCGTATGCGACCTCCCCCTCAGAAGTTAGCCCTGGACGTATGTTGCATTTGTTGGCACAAATCCAATAAAGCATGAAAAGTCAAAATGTGAAACTGACCTCAGGTTCGAAAAGTATACATATATTCTGGTTCCCCACCGGTTCGGGAAGCCACAAAACCATATGTTTTCTGGATGCGACCTCCCCCTGAGAAGTTAGCCTAGGATGTATCTTGCATTTGTTGGAAAAAATCCAATAAAGCATGAAAAGTCAAAATTTGAAACTGACTTCAAATCTTAAAAGTATACATATATTCTGGTTCCCCACCAGCTGGGGCAGCTGAAAGAACATTTGTTTTCCGGATGCGACCTCTCCCTAAGGAGTTAGCCCAGGTCGTATCTTGCATTTGTTGGCAAAAATCCAATAAAGCATGTAAAGTCAAAATGTGAAACTGACCTCAGGTTCGAAAAGTATACATATATTCTGGTTCCCCCCAGGTTGGGGAAGCCAAAAAACCATATGTTTTCTGGATCCGACCTCCCCCTGAGAAGTTAGCCCTGGATGTATCTTGCATTTGTTGGCAAAAATCCAATTCAGCATGGAAAGTCAAAATGTGAAACTGACTCAAATTCGAAAAGTATAGATATATTCAAGTTAACGCCAGGTTGGGGAAGACGTAAAACCATATGTTTTCCGTATGCGACCTCCCCCTGTGAAGTTTGCCCTGGACGTATCTTGAATTTGTTGGCAAAAATCCAATAAAGCATGTGAGGTCAGTTTCACATTTTGACTTTATGGTTTTTTGGCATCCCAAACCTGGGGGGAACCTGAATATATGTATAATTTTCGAATTTGAGGTCAGTTTCACATTTTGACTTTTCATGCTTAATTGCACTTTTGCCAACAAATGCAAGATACGACCTGGGCTAACTCCATAGGGAGATGTCGCATCCGGAAAACATATGTTTTTTCGGCTTCCCCAACTGGTGGGGAACCAGAATATATGTATACTTTTAAGAGTTGAAGTCAGTTTCAAATTTTGACTTTTCATGCTTTATTGGATTTTTGACAAAAAATGCAAGATACGACCTGGGCTAACTCCTTAGGGAGAGGTCACATCCGGAAAAAAAAATGTTCTTTCGGCTTCCCCAGCTGGTGGGGAACCAGAATATATGTATACTTTAAAGATTTGAAGTCAGTTTCAAATTTTGACTTTTCATGCTTTATTGGATTTTTGCCAACAAATGCAAGATACATCCTAGGCTAACTTCTTAGGGGGAGGTCGCATACGGAAAACATATAGTTTTTTGGCTTCCCCAACTGATGGGGAACCTATATATATGTATACTTTTCGAATTTGAGATCAGTTTCACATTTTGACTTTTCATGCTTTATTGGATTTGTGCCAACAAATTCAAGATACATCCAGGGCTAACTTCACAGGGGGAGGTCGCATACGGAAAACATATGGTTTTTTGGCTTCCCCAACTGGTGGGGAACCAGAATATATGTATACTTTTAAGACTTGAAGTCAGTTTCAAATTTTGACTTTCCATTCTGAATTGGATTTTTGCCAACAAATGCAAGATACATCCAGGGCTAACTTCTCAGGGGGAGGTCGCATCCAGAAAACATATGGTTTTTCGGCTTCCCCAACCTGGCGTTAACTTGAATATATCTATACTTTTCGAATTTGAGTCAGTTTCACATTTTGACTTTCCATGCTGAATTGGATTTTTGCCAACAAATGCAAGATACATCCAGGGCTAACTTCTCAGGGGGAGGTCTCATCCAGAAAACATATGGTTTTTTGCCTTCCCCAACCTGGGGGGAACCTGAATATATGTATACTTTTCGAACATGAGGTCAGTTTCACATTTTGACTTTACATGCTTTATTGGATTTTTGTCAACAAATGCAAGATACGACCTGGGCTAACTCCTTCCCCAGAAAATATGTATACTTTTAAGATTTGAAGTCAGTTTCAAATTTGGACTTTCCATGCTGAATTGGATTTGTGCCAACAAATGCAAGATACATCCTAGGCTAACTTCTCAGGGGGAGGTCGCATCCAGAAAACATATGGTTTTTCGGCTTCCCGAACCGGTGGGGAACCAGAATATATGTATACTTTTCGAACCTGAGGTCAGTTTCACATTTTGACTTTCCATGCTGAATTGGATTTTTGCCAACAAATGCAAGATACATCCTAGGCTAACTTCTCAGGGGGAGGTCGCATCCAGAAAACATATGGTTTTTCGGCTTCCCGAACCGGTGGGGAACCAGAATATATATATACTTTTCGAACCTGAGGTCAGTTTCACATTTTGACTTTACATGCTTTATTGGATTTTTGCCAACAAATTCAAGATACGTCCAGGGCTAACTTCACAGGGGGAGGTCGCATCCGGAAAACAAATGTTCTTTCGGCTTCCCCAGCTGGTGGGGAACCAGAATATATGTATACTTTAAAGATTTGAAGTCAGTTTCAAATTTTGACTTTTCATGCTTTTTTGGATTTTTGCCAACAAATGCAAGATAGATCCTAGGCTACCTTCTCAGGGGGAGGTCGCATACGGAAAACATATAGTTTTTTGACTTCCCCAACTGATGAGAAACCTATATATATGTATAATTTTCGAATTTGAGATCAGTTTCACATTTTGACTTTTCATGCTTTATTGGATTTGTGCCAACAAATTCAAGACACATCCAGGGCTAACTTCACAGGGGGAGGTCGCATACGGAAAACATATGGTTTTCCGGCTTCCCCAACTGCTGGGGAACCAGAATATATGTATACTTTTCGAACTTGAGGTCAGTTTCACATTTTGACTTTTCATGCTTTATTGGATTTTTGCCAACAAATGCAAGATACATCCAGGGCTAACTCCTTAGGGAGAGGTCGCATCCGGAAAACAAATGTTGTTTCGGATTCACCAGCTGGTGGGGAACCAGAATATAATGTATACTTTTAAGATTTGAAGTCAGTTTCAAATTTGGACTTTCCATGCTGAATTGGATTTTTGCCAACAAATGCAAGATACATCCTAGGCTAACTTCTCAGGGGGAGGTCGCATCCAGAAAACATATGGTTTTTCGGCTTCCCCAACTGATGGGGAACCTATATATATGTATAATTTTCGAACTTGAGGTCAGGTTCAAATTTTGACTTTTCATGCTTTATTGGATTTTTGCCAACAAATGCAAGATACATCCTAGGCTAACTTCTCAGGGGGAGGTCGCATACGGAAAACATATGGTTTTTCGGTTTCCGCAACCTGGGGGGAACCAGAATATATGTATACTTTTAAGAGTTGAAGTCAGTTTCAAATTTTGACTTTTCAAGCTTTATTGGATTTTTGCCAACAAATGCAAGATACATCCAGGGCTAACTTATCAGGGGGAGGTCGCATCCAGAAAACATATGGTTTTTCGGCTTCCCCAACCTGGCGTTAACTTGAATATATCTATACTTTTCGAATTTGAGTCAGTTTCACATTTTGACTTTCCATGCTGAATTGGATTTTTGCCAACAAATGCAAGATACATCCAGGGCTAACTTCTCAGGGGGAGGTCGCATCCAGAAAACATATGGTTTTTCGGCTTCCCGAACCAGTGGGGAACCAGAATATATGTATACTTTTCGAACCTGAGGTCAGTTTCACATTTTGACTTTCCATGCTGAATTGGATTTGTGCCAACAAATGCAAGATACATCCTAGGCTAACTTCTCAGTGGGAGGTCGCATCCAGAAAACATATGGTTTTTCGGCTTCCCGAACCGGTGGGGAACCAGAATATATGTATACTTTTCGAACCTGAGGTCAGTTTCACATTTTGACTTTACATGCTTTATTGGATTTTTGCCAACAAATTCAAGATACGTCCAGGGCTAACTTCACAGGGGGAGATCGCATCCAGAAAACATATGGTTTTTCGGCTTCCCCAACCGGTGGGGAACCAGAATATATGTATACTTTTCGAACTTGAGGTCAGGTTCAAATTTTGACTTTTCATGCTTTATTGGATTTTTGCCAACAAATGCAAGATACATCCTAGGCTAACTTCTCAGGGGGAGGTCGCATACGGAAAACATATGGTTTTTCGGTTTCCGCAACCTGGGGGAACCAGAATATATGTATACTTTTAAGAGTTGAAGTCAGTTTCAAATTTTGACTTTTCAAGCTTTATTGGATTTTTGCCAACAAATGCAAGATACGACCTGGGCTAACTCCTTAGGGAGAGGTCACATCCGGAAAACAAATGTTCTTTCGGCTTCCCCAACTGGTGGGGAACCAGAATATATGTATACTTTAAAGATTTGAAGTCAGTTTCAAATTTGGACTTTCCATGCTGAATTGGATTTGTGCCAACAAATGCAAGATACATCCTAGGCTAACTTCTCAGGGGGAGGTCGCATCCAGAAAACATATGGTTTTTCGGCTTCCCGAACCAGTGGGGAACCAGAATATATGTATACTTTTCGAACCTGAGGTCAGTTTCACATTTTGACTTTCCATGCTGAATTGGATTTGTGCCAACAAATGCAAGATACATCCTAGGCTAACTTCTCAGTGGGAGGTCGCATCCAGAAAACATATGGTTTTTCGGCTTCCCCAACTGATGGGGAACCTATATATATGTATAATTTTCGAATTTGAGATCAGTTTCACATTTTGAATTTTCATGCTTTATTGTATTTTTGCCAACAAATGCAAGATACGTCCAGGGCTAACTGCTGATAGAGAGGTTGTATCCGGAAAACAAATATTTTTTTGGCTTCCCCAACCCGAGGGTAACCTGAATATATGATGCTTTTCGAATTTGAGGTCAGTTTCACATTTTGACTTTTCATGCTTAATTGGACTTTTGCCAACAAATGCGAGATACGCCCTGGATTAACTCCTGAGGGGGAAGTGGTTTCTCGGCTTCCCCAATCCGATTGGAACCTGAATATATGATGCTTTTCGAATTTGAGGTCAATTTCAAATTTTGACTATTCATGCTGATTTGGACTTTTGCCAACAAATGCAAGATACATCCAGGGCTAACTTCTCAGGGGGAGGTCGCATCCGGAAAACATATGGTTTTTCGGCTTCCCCAACCTGGAGGGAACCTGAATATATGTATACTTTTCGAATTTGAGGTCAGTTTCACAGTTTGACTTTTGATGGTGAATTGGATTTTTGCCAACAAAAGCAAGATACGTCCCGGGCTGATGGAGAGGTTCTTTCCGGAAAACAAATGTTTTTTGGGCTTCCCCAACCCGTAGGGAATCTGAATATATGTATGCTTTTCGAATTTGAGGTCAGTTTCACAGTTTGACTCTTCACGCTGAATTGGACTGTTGCCAACAAATTCGAGATATGCCCTGGGGGAGGTCGCATCCGGAAAACAAATGTATTTTGATCTTCCCCAAGCCGTAGGGAACCTGAATATGTGTAGGCTTTTTTAATTTCAGGTCAGTTTCACAGTCTGACTTCACGCTGAATTTGACTGTTGCCAACAAAAGTGCAATTAAGCATGAAAAGTCAAAATGTGAAACTGACCTCAGGTTCGAAAAGTATACTTATATTCTGGTTCCCCACCGGTTGGGGAAGCCGAAAAACCATATGTTTTCTGGATGCGACCTCCCCCTGAGAAGTTAGTCCTGGATGTATCTTGCATTTGTTGGCAAAAATCCAATTCACAATGGAAAGTCAAAATTTGAAACTGACTTCAAGTCTTAAAAGTATACATATATTCTGGTTCCCCACCGGTTGGGGAAACCAAAAAACCATATGTTTTCCGTATGCGACCTCCCCCTGTGAAGTTAGCCCTGGAAGTATCTTGAATTTGTTGGCAAAAATCCAATAAAGCATGTAAAGTCAAAATGTGAAACTGACCTCAGGTTCGAAAAGTATACATATATTCAGGTTCCCCCCAGGTTGCGGAAACCGAAAAACCATATGTTTTCCGTATGCGACCTCCCCCTCAGAAGTTAGCCCTGGACGTATGTTGCATTTGTTGGCACAAATCCAATAAAGCATGAAAAGTCAAAATGTGAAACTGACCTCAGGTTCGAAAAGTATACATATATTCTGGTTCCCCACCGGTTCGGGAAGCCACAAAACCATATGTTTTCTGGATGCGACCTCCCCCTGAGAAGTTAGCCTAGGATGTATCTTGCATTTGTTGGAAAAAATCCAATAAAGCATGAAAAGTCAAAATTTGAAACTGACTTCAAATCTTAAAAGTATACATATATTCTGGTTCCCCACCAGCTGGGGCAGCTGAAAGAACATTTGTTTTCCGGATGCGACCTCTCCCTAAGGAGTTAGCCCAGGTCGTATCTTGCATTTGTTGGCAAAAATCCAATAAAGCATGTAAAGTCAAAATGTGAAACTGACCTCAGGTTCGAAAAGTATACATATATTCTGGTTCCCCCCAGGTTGGGGAAGCCAAAAAACCATATGTTTTCTGGATCCGACCTCCCCCTGAGAAGTTAGCCCTGGATGTATCTTGCATTTGTTGGCAAAAATCCAATTCAGCATGGAAAGTCATAATGTGAAACTGACTCAAATTCGAAAAGTATAGATATATTCAAGTTAACGCCAGGTTGGGGAAGACGTAAAACCATATGTTTTCCGTATGCGACCTCCCCCTGTGAAGTTTGCCCTGGACGTATTTTGAATTTGTTGGCAAAAATCCAATAAAGCATGTGAGGTCAGTTTCACATTTTGACTTTATGGTTTTTTGGCATCCCAAACCTGGGGGGAACCTGAATATATGTATAATTTTCGAATTTGAGGTCAGTTTCACATTTTGACTTTTCATGCTTAATTGCACTTTTGCCAACAAATGCAAGATACGACCTGGGCTAACTCCATAGGGAGATGTCGCATCCGGAAAACATATGTTTTTTCGGCTTCCCCAACTGGTGGGGAACCAGAATATATGTATACTTTTAAGAGTTGAAGTCAGTTTCAAATTTTGACTTTTCATGCTTTATTGGATTTTTGACAAAAAATGCAAGATACGACCTGGGCTAACTCCTTAGGGAGAGGTCACATCCGGAAAACAAATGTTCTTTCGGCTTCCCCAGCTGGTGGGGAACCAGAATATATGTATACTTTAAAGATTTGAAGTCAGTTTCAAATTTTGACTTTTCATGCTTTATTGGATTTTTGCCAACAAATGCAAGATACATCCTAGGCTAACTTCTCCTAGGCTAACTTCTCAGGGGGAGGTCGCAGACGGAAAACATATGTTTTTTAGGATTCCCCAACCTGGGGGGAACATGAATATATGTATACTTTTCGAATTTGAGGTCAGGTTCACATTTTGACTTTTCATGCTTTATTGGATTTTCATGCTTTATTGGATTTTTGCCAACAAATGCAAGATACAAACAGGGCTAACTTCTCAGGGGGAGGTCGCAGACGGAAAACATATGTTTTTTAGGATTCCCCAACCTGGGGGGAACATGAATATATGTATACTTTTCGAATTTGAGGTCAGGTTCACATTTTGACTTGTCATGCTTTATTGGATTTTTGCAACAAATGCACGAACAATCCAGGGCTAATCTAGGGGGAGGTCGACATCCAGAAAAAACATATGTTTTCGGCTTCCCAAACCTGGCGTTAACTTGATATATCTATTACTTTCGATTTGAGCAGTTTCACATTTTGACTTCCATGCGAATGGAATTTTGCCAACAATGCCAAAGATACATCCAGGGCTAACTTCTCAGGGGGAGGTCGCATCCAGAAAACAATATGGTTTTTTTGCCTCCCCCAACCTGGGGGAACCTGATATATGTATACTTTTCGAACCTGAGGTCAGTTTCACATTTTGACTTTACATGCTTTATTGGATTTTTGCCAACAAATTCAAGATACGTCCAGTGCTAACTTCACAGGGGGAGGTCGCATCCGGAAAACAAATGTTCTTTCGGCTTCCCCAGCTGGTGGGGAACCAGAATATATGTATACTTTAAAGATTTGAAGTCAGTTTCAAATTTGGACTTTCCATGCTGAATTGGATTTTTGCCAACAAATGCAAGATACATCCTAGGCTAACTTCTCAGGGGGAGGTCGCATCCAGAAAACATATGGTTTTTTGGCTTCCCCAACTGATGGGGAACCTATATATATGTATAATTTTTGAATTTGAGATCAGTTTCACATTTTGAATTTTCATGCTTTATTGTATTTTTGCCATCAAATGGAAGATACGTCCAGGGCTAACTGCTGATAGAGAGGTTGTATCCGGAAAACAAATATCTTTTTGGCTTCCCCCACCCGAGGGTAACCTGAATATATGATGCTTTTCGAATTTGAGGTCAGTTTCACATTTTGACTTTTCATGCTTAATGGGACTTTTGCCAACAAATGCGAGATACGCCCTGGATTAACTCCTGAGGGGGAAGTGGTTTCTCGGCTTCCCCAATCCGATTGGAACCTGAATATATGATGCTCTTCACGCTGAATTGGACTGTTGCCAACAAATTCGAGATATGCCCTGGGGGAGGTCGCATCCGGAAAACAAATGTTTTTTGATCTTCCCCAAGCCGTAGGGAACCTGAATATGTGTATGCTTTTTTAATTTCAGGTCAGTTTCACAGTCTGACTTCACGCTGAATTTGACTGTTGCCAACAAAAGTGCAATTAAGCATGAAAAGTCAAAATGTGAAACTGACCTCAGGTTCGAAAAGTATACTTATATTCTGGTTCCCCACCGGTTGCGGAAGCCGAAAAACCATATGTTTTCTGGATGCGACCTCCCCCTGAGAAGTTAGTCCTGGATGTATCTTGCATTTGTTGGCAAAAATCCAATTCAGAATGGAAAGTCAAAATTTGAAACTGACTTCAAGTCTTAAAAGTATACATATATTCTGGTTCCCCACCGGTTGGGGAAACCAAAAAACCATATGTTTTCCGTATGCGACCACCCCCTGTGAAGTTAGCCCTGGACATATCTTGAATTTGTTGGCAAAAATCCAATAAAGCATGTAAAGTCAAAATGTGAAACTGACTTCAAGTCTTAAAAGTATACATATATTCTGGTTCCCCACCAGTTGGGGAAGCCAAAAAACCATATGTTTTCCGTATGCGACCTCCCCCTGAGAAGTTAGCCTAGGATGTATCTTGCATTTGTTGGCAAAAATCCAATAAAGCATGAAAAGTCAAAACTTGAAACTGACTTCAAATCTTAAAAGTATACATATATTCTGGTTCCCCACCAGCTGGGGAAGCTGAAAGAACATTTGTTTTCCGGATGCGACCTCTCCCTAAGGAGTTAGCCCAGGTCGTATCTTGCATTTGTTGGCAAAAATCCAATAAAGCATGTAAAGTCAAAATGTGAAACTGACCTCAGGTTCGAAAAGTATACATATATTCAGGTTCCCCCCAGGTTGGGGAAGCCAAAAAACCATATGTTTTCTGGATCCGACCTCCCCCTGAGAAGTTAGCCCTGGATGTATCTTGCATTTGTTGGCAAAAATCCAATTCAGCATGGAAAGTCATAATGTGAAACTGACTCAAATTCGAAAAGTATAGATATATTCAAGTTAACGCCAGGTTGGGGAAGACGTAAAACCATATGTTTTCCGTATGCGACCTCCCCCTGTGAAGTTTGCCCTGGACGTATCTTGAATTTGTTGGCAAAAATCCAATAAAGCATGTAAAGTCAAAATGTGAAACTGACCTCAGGTTCGAAAAGTATACATATATACATATATTCAAGTATACATATATTCCCCAACTGATGGGGAACCTATATATATGTATACTTTTCGAATTTGAGATCAGTTTCACATTTTGACTTTTCATGCTTTATTGGATTTGTGCCAACAAATTCAAGATACATCCAGGGCTAACTTCACAGGGGGAGGTCGCATACGGAAAACATATGGTTTTTTGGCTTCCCCAACTGGTGGGGAACCAGAATATATGTATACTTTTAAGACGAAGTCAGTTTCAAATTTTGACTTTCCATTCTGAATTGGATTTTTGCCAACAAATGCAAGATACATCCAGGGCTAACTTCTCAGGGGGAGGTCGCATCCAGAAAACATATGGTTTTTCGGCTTCCCCAACCTGGCGTTAACTTGAATATATCTATACTTTTCGAATTTGAGTCAGTTTCACATTTTGACTTTCCATGCTGAATTGGATTTTTGCCAACAAATGCAAGATACATCCAGGGCTAACTTCTCAGGGGGAGGTCGCATCCAGAAAACATATGGTTTTTTGCCTTCCCCAACCTGGGGGGAACCTGAATATATGTATACTTTTTGAACCTGAGGTCAGTTTCACATTTTGACTTTTCATGCTTATTGGATTTTTGCCAACAAATGCAAGATACGATCTGGGCTAACTCCTTAGGGAGAGGTCACATCCAGAAAACAAATGTTCTTTCGGCTTCCCCAGCTGGTGGGGAACCAGAATATATGTATACTGTAAAGATTTGAAGTCAGTTTCAAATTTTGACTTTTCATGCTTTATTGGATTTTTGCCAACAAATGCAAGATACATCCTAGGCTAACCTCTCAGGGGGAAGTCGCATCCAGAAAACATATGGTTTTTCGGCTTCCCCAACTGATGGGGAACCTATATATATGTATAATTTTCGAATTTGAGATCAGTTTCACATTTTGAATTTTCATGCTTTATTGTATTTTTGCCATCAAATGCAAGATACGTCCAGGGCTAACTGCTGATAGAGAGGTTGTATCCGGAAAACAAATATCTTTTTGGCTTCCCCCACCCGAGGGTAACCTGAATATATGATGCTTTTCGAATTTGAGGTCAGTTTCACATTTTGACTTTTCATGCTTAATGGGACTTTTGCCAACAAATGCGAGATACGCCCTGGATTAACTCCTGAGGGGGAAGTGGTTTCTCGGCTTCCCCAATCCGATTGGAACCTGAATATATGATGCTCTTCACGCTGAATTGGACTGTTGCCAACAAATTCGAGATATGCCCTGGGGGAGGTCGCATCCGGAAAACAAATGTTTTTTGATCTTCCCCAAGCCGTAGGGAACCTGAATATGTGTATGCTTTTTTAATTTCAGGTCAGTTTCACAGTCTGACTTCACGCTGAATTTGACTGTTGCCAACAAAAGTGCAATTAAGCATGAAAAGTCAAAATGTGAAACTGACCTCAGGTTCGAAAAGTATACTTATATTCTGGTTCCCCACCGGTTGGGGAAGCCGAAAAACCATATGTTTTCTGGATGCGACCTCCCCCTGAGAAGTTAGTCCTGGATGTATCTTGCATTTGTTGGCAAAAATCCAATTCAGAATGGAAAGTCAAAATTTGAAACTGACTTCAAGTCTTAAAAGTATACATATATTCTGGTTCCCCACCGGTTGGGGAAACCAAAAAACCATATGTTTTCCGTATGCGACCACCCCCTGTGAAGTTAGCCCTGGACATATCTTGAATTTGTTGGCAAAAATCCAATAAAGCATGTAAAGTCAAAATGTGAAACTGACTTCAAGTCTTAAAAGTATACATATATTCTGGTTCCCCACCAGTTGGGGAAGCCAAAAAACCATATGTTTTCTGGATCCGACCTCCCCCTGAGAAGTTAGCCCTGGATGTATCTTGCATTTGTTGGCAAAAATCCAATTCAGCATGGAAAGTCATAATGTGAAACTGACTCAAATTCGAAAAGTATAGATATATTCAAGTTAACGCCAGGTTGGGGAAGACGTAAAACCATATGTTTTCCGTATGCGACCTCCCCCTGTGAAGTTTGCCCTGGACGTATCTTGAATTTGTTGGCAAAAATCCAATAAAGCATGTAAAGTCAAAATGTGAAACTGACCTCAGGTTCGAAAAGTATACATATATACATATATTCAAGTATACATATATTCCCCAACTGATGGGGAACCTATATATATGTATACTTTTCGAATTTGAGATCAGTTTCACATTTTGACTTTTCATGCTTTATTGGATTTGTGCCAACAAATTCAAGATACATCCAGGGCTAACTTCACAGGGGGAGGTCGCATACGGAAAACATATGGTTTTTTGGCTTCCCCAACTGGTGGGAACCAGATGATATGTTAACTTTTTAAGACTTAAGTCATTTTCAAATTTTTGACTTTCCATTTCTGAATGGATTTTTTGCCAACAAATGCAAGATACATCCAGGGCTAACTTCTCAGGGGAGGTCGCCTCCAGAAAACTATGGTTTTTCGGCTTCCAACCTGGCTTACCTTGAATATCTGTAGACTTTTCGAATTTGAGGTCAGGTTCACATTTTGACTTTTCATGCTTTATTGGATTTTCATGCTTTATTGGATTTTTGCCAACAAATGCAAGATACAACCAGGGCTAACTTCTCAGGGGGAAGTCGCAGACGGAAAACATATGTTTTTTCGGATTCCCCAACCTGGGGGGGACATGAATATATGTATACTTTTCGAATTTGAGGTCAGGTTCACATTTTGACTTTTCATGCTTTATTGGATTTTTGCCAACAAATTCACGATACGTCCAGGGCTAACATTCACAGGGGGAGGGTCGCATCCGGAAACAAATGTTCTTTCGCTTCCCCAGCTGGTGGGGTAACCAGTAATATATGTATACTTAAGATTTGAAGTCAGTTTCAAATTTGACTTTCCATGCTGATTGGATTTTTGCCAACAATGCAAGATACATCCTAGGCTAACTTCTCAGGGGGAGGTCGCATCAAGAAAACATATGGTTTTTCGGCTTCCCCAACTGATGGGGAACCTATATATATGTATAATTTTCGAATTTGAGATCAGTTTCACATTTTGAATTTTCATGCTTTATTGTATTTTTGCCAACAAATGCAAGATACGTCCAGGGCTAACTGCTGATAGAGAGGTTGTATCCGGAAAACAAATATTTTTTTGGCTTCCCCAACTCGAGGGTAACCTGAATATATGATGCTTTTCGAATTTGAGGTCAGTTTCACATTTTGACTTTTCATGCTTAATTGGACTTTTGCCAACAAATGCGAGATACGCCCTGGATTAACTCCTGAGGGGGAAGTGGTTTCTCGGCTTCCCCAACCCGATTGGAACCTGAATATATGATGCTTTTCGAATTTGAGGTCAATTTCAAATTTTGACTATTCATGCTGATTTGGACTTTTGCCAACAAATGCAAGATACATCCAGGGCTAACTTCTCAGGGGGAGGTCGCATCCGGAAAACAAATGTTTTTTGGGCTTCCCCAACCCGTAGGGAATCTGAATATATGTATGCTTTTCGAATTTGAGGTCAGTTTCACAGTTTGACTCTTCACGCTGAATTGGACTGTTGCCAACAAATTCGAGATATGCCCTGGGGGAGGTCGCATCCGGAAAACAAATGTTTTTTGGGCTTCCCCAACCCGTAGGGAATCTGAATATATGTATGCTTTTCGAATTTGAGGTCAGTTTCACAGTTTGACTCTTCACGCTGAATTGGACTGTTGCCAACAAATTCGAGATATGCTCTGGGGGAGGTCGCATCCGGAAAACAAATGTTTTTTGATCTTCCCCAAGCCGTAGGGAACCTGAATATGTGTATGCTTTTTTAATTTCAGGTCAGTTTCACAGTCTGACTTCACGCTGAATTTGACTGTTGCCAACAAAAGTGCAATTAAGCATGAAAAGTCAAAATGTGAAACTGACCTCAGGTTCGAAAAGTATACTTATATTCTGGTTCCCCACCGGTTGGGGAAGCCGAAAAACCATATGTTTTATGGATGCGACCTCCCCCTGAGAAGTTAGTCCTGGATGTATCTTGCATTTGTTGGCAAAAATCCAATTCAGAATGAAAAGTCAAAATTTGAAACTGACTTCAAGTCTTAAAAGTATACATATATTCTGGTTCCCCACAGGTTGGGGAAACCAAAAAACCATATGTTTTCCGTATGCGACCTCCCCCTGTGAAGTTAGCCCTGGACGTATCTTGAATTTGTTGGCAAAAATCCAATAAAGCATGTAAAGTCAAAATGTGAAACTGACCTCAGGTTCGAAAAGTATACATATATTCAGGTTCCCCTCAGGTTGCGGAAACCGAAAAACCATGTTTTCCGTATGCGACCTCCCCCTGAGAAGTTAGCCCTGGACGTATGTTGCATTTGTTGGCACAAATCCAATAAAGCATGAAAAGTCAAAATGTGAAACTGACCTCAGGTTCGAAAAGTATACATATATTCTGGTTCCCCACCGGTTCGGGAAGCCACAAAACCATAGGTTTTCTGGATGCGACCTCCCCCTGAGAAGTTAGCCTAGGATGTATCTTGCATTTGTTGGCAAAAATCCAATAAAGCATGAAAAGTCAAAATTTGAAACTGACTTCAAATCTTAAAAGTATTCTGGTTCCCCACCAGCTGGGGAAGCCGAAAGAACATTTGTTTTCCGGATGCGACCTCTCCCTAAGGAGTTAGC
>JALGBA010000485.1:0-70793 GCA_023970755.1 Azemiops feae | reverse complement strand
CCTTTGGGCATCCCAACGTTGCAAATGAACGAATACAGTGATCAATGACATGCTTAGTGGCTTCACCCCGTTGAGGGGTAGCAATGATGAAGCCAGAAAAGGTGTCAATGGAAACATGAAGATATTTCCATGGGGCAAATGGGGCATTTGTGTAACATCCATTTGCCAGATTTGGCAACACTCGGTTCCTCTGGGGTTAACCCCCATTGGGAGCGAGTGGGCCTGCTTGCTGCAAGTGGCACACTGCTGGAAAATAGCAGTTGCTTCTGCAGTGGTTTTTCCAAATTGGTTCACAAGCGCCTTTATATTTTGATGGAAATAAGCATGACTGTCCCAAGGAGAGACAGGAGAAAGAGACATGAAGCAGGTAGCAGAGGCCGCAGCGTCTGCAATGTATTTACCTAGATATTGTTGGAGCTGCACTAATGTGGTATCCTTCTCTAAAAAAAAATGTGAGGAAAAATGGGTGTTGAGTGAGAAGAAAGGAGTTTGTGACCCAGATATGAAAAAGGTTCCAATTTGATCAAATTCCATTAAAAAGAAACAAATTTTCATGAAATAGGAAAAACATTTACAAATCTAAGCAAAACAATTCAGAGTCATTTCTTTTGGTTGATGGATGTATATGTCTAACTAAACAATTTAAAACTCAAAAATTTGCAAAAGAATTGCCCAACAATTACTGCCTCCTCTTTCGAGTAAAAAAAATTGCAAGCTGAAACTGCAAGAGTGGGCATTAAATTTCACATCCACCCCCCTTCCTCAACCCAGACTTGTAGGCAGAGGAAGAAGAGAGAAAAAAAATAGTTAAAACGAGCAGCTGCCCCCCCTCTCCTTTGTCTGCCCGTCTTTCGCTCTAAAAGCAATACAGCCAGCGAAAAACGAAAGAGTCAGGAGGGGGGAAAAAGAAAAAGAAACTTTACAAAAATCTCACCACCAAAAAAATTCACATCATTTACCATAAATTCTTTTATACCTCCTCCATAAAACTTTTCACATGCAAACTCATGCCATTGCGTTCCCATGTTACAACAATAAAAACTACAGTTTTACTGTTCCTTTACACCAGCAAATCAACTCATTCACTTCCACTCCGCTTGCTTACACCATTTCACATACAAATATTTCAACATACGTTTTCCATTTTTATTCAAGGCCTTTTTGTTTGTTGTTATCAAAGAGGGTTTTGACCCTTTTCCAAGTCTTGGAAATAACACAGAACAACACAGACAGACATATATACACAAATACCATTAAAAACAACATTTATTTAGACATATGGCTTGTCCTGCAAGAAGCGAGAAAAATCATGAGATGATTCCAACCAAACATGTGGTTTTTATAGGGCCCTTTAACCATCTCCTATTTTTCTCACCATTCCAAGTCCAAGCGTAACGTTCTAGAAGTTAAACATATATAAAACAAAACACACACATCAACACAAAGCACCATCAGACATTGTCTGACAGGGTTAAACTTAACAGCCACTTGAAGTTTCAAGGCATCCCAATTGTTCCTCTAAAATTTGCCTTATGGGGGTGTACAATGGCTGTGGAGAAGCAAAAGAATTAGCCTCTCCAGGAGGAGCTGAAGGTCCAACTGGAGATGATTTAGGGGTGACAATTTTATCTGATCGTAACCAGGCAGGGGGGGGCAATTTGCAGTGCAATGATATTAACCCTACCCTCCCCTAAAAGATGATCAGCAGTGATGGCAACTGGGAGGTTCCTGCGGGCCACTGCCGCACGTACCCCTTGCTGCCAAACGGACTCAAAGATTAGGAATTGCGAAGAAGAAAGAAGCATGGTAGCAATATTTTTCCAATCTTCCGGGATCAGTTCATAGCTGTTAGCCATGGAAGTAAGCAGACCCCTGGTATAGGGACTTTGAATCCTATATTCTGCCACCGCCTTTTTGAGATCTTTAACCATTTTAAAATCAAGGGGTAGATGACCTCGAATTTTTTGATTGGGATTTTGCGGGTCATCTACAAGGCCAACAGGAAACATCTGCAAATCCTCTAAAGAAAGGTTTCCTGTCGCCATCGCTCTCTTCAGTCCAGCTGTAAAAGCAGACTGAGGCGAGGTCTCCGCGTCTCCACTTGGTGGAGGCGGAGGGGGGGCAGATGGCGGAGATGTTTCATTTGAAGAAACAATGTTAGAGCATTTGACCTGAGGACTTTTATGCTGCGTAGAGTTGTCCTGATATGGAGGTGGAAGTGCAGCGTTGAGCGCCATGGCATCGCTCGAGTCCTTGATTGCTTTTTCATAAATTTTCAAACTGTCAACAATTACTTGACAAGTTAAAATCAAGTCATAGGAAGCTTTAGGAGGTTCATTTAAATATTTCAATATGCGCTTCCATTTTTTAGACGTGATGTCCCCTGAGGGAGGATAAGTGGGATATTTTTTTCCAAATAAATTTCAACAATTTGACCAGATCATTCCCTGAAATTGAAGATAAGGGCTTGCCATGTTTCATAGAAATAATTTTTGCAGCCTTGACAAGGTCTCCAAGGTCTCGAAGGTGTGTGACCTGGACCGTGGACAACCCTTTCCCCATACTCACTAGATCAGACGACAGAAGAGTGCCTCACTGGCGGTGGTATGGGGGCGTCGAGGCGAACAACTAGGATCAGAATCACGTCGGGGTCACCAGTTGTGGCTTTTCTCGCTGCCAGCGGGCTCACCACGAAGGAGCATCCGGGCAGGCCCGCGCCGGACGGAGCGAGAATAAAGACACAGAGTCAATTTCTCCTCGGGGTGAAATGAGCCCAGAACAAATCCAGGCAATCTCTTTTATTAGTTAAGCAAAATATGGGTGGTGACATGGGGCAAGCAAGGGGGGTTACATTCTAGCTCAGCAAACTATAGGTGATTTCATGAAGCAAGTAAAAACAGTTACAAAAGGCAGGCAATTGCAGTTATATGAAGCAGGCAAAAGCTGTTACATTCTTTCAGATAAGCATTCCATTCGAAGGCAGTTTGTGTGTGTGAATGTCTTGTGCTTTTGTTCGTGATATCTGCACGTTGTCCTTGTGTGTGTATGTTTCTTCTCTGATGGACAATTCACCATTGTTCTATGCCTACGTGGTGCAGTTACTATGTTCAGCTATTTGCTTATGTTACAATTTGTTGCAGTTTATTGCTAAATAGCTTTGTGCGGAGTTTCTCATGTCCTTGGCTCCTGTTTCATGTGAGAGCCATTGGCCTAGTCACACTGCAGGAGCCTGAACTAAACTTTTTCCCAACAACCCTCCCTTTCATGTGTTTGTCTCAGCTAAGAGGCCACACCTGGCCAGCCTGTGTGACTTCTGGTGTGCTTGCGAAGTGATGAAGTTCGGGCAAAACATTTCCCACACTCTGGACATTTATATGGTTTCTCTCCAGTATGGGTTTGCTGATGCTTCAAAAGATTATCTTTCCGAGAAAAACATTTATCGCACTCCGAACATTTATGGGGCTTCTCTCCTATATGGATCTGGCTGTGACGTATAAAGGAACCTGACTGCGCAAATGCTCTCCCACAGTCTAAACATTTGTAATTTCTTTCCCCTGTGTGAATTTTTACATGACTTCTAAGGTGTGATGGGGTTCTATAAAACCTTCCACATTCGAAGCATTGATGTGGCTTCTCCCCTGTGTGGATTTTATGATGTCTCCAAAGGGCTCCCTTTTGACCAAAACATTTCCCACATTCTATGCAACTGTATGGCTTCTCCCCTGTGTGGGTGTTATGTGTCCAAAGGGCTCCCTTTCGAGCAAAACATTTCCCACATTCTACGCATCTGTATGGCTTCTCTCCTGTATGGAGCCTCTGATGACTTCCAAGGCTTTCTTTTCGGGTAAAGCATTTTCCACACTCCCCACATTTGTATGGTTTTTCCCCTGTGTGGATTCTCTCATGAACCTGAAGCTCTCTTTGTGTAACAAAACCTTTCCCACATTCCCCACATTTATAGTGTAACTCCCCTTTGTGCCTCTTCTGGTGTCTCTGAAGTTCAGAAAAAGACATAAATCGTTTCTCACATTCTGGGCATTCATAGGGTCTCTCTCCAGTGTGAATTCTCTGATGCCGCACCAGGTTTGATTTCTCGGAAAAACATTTCCCGCACTCGAGGCACTTTTCATTTTTCTCCCCTCTGTGTGTTTTCTCATGACTCCAAAGAGTTGAACTCCGGGTGAAACATTTTCCACACTCAAAGCATTTGTAAGATTTTATTCCTGCATGAACCTTCTCATGGACCCGAAGACCTCCCTTCCGAGAAAATCTCTTCCCACATTCCCAACACGTGTAAGGTTTCTCCCCTGTGTGAAGCCTCTCGTGGTTTCCGAGACTGCCTTTTTCACTGAAAAAATTCCCATATTCCAGACACTGATAGGGTTTCTCTCCAGTGTGGGTTTTCTGATGTCTAAGAAGGTGTGACCTTTGACCAAAGCATAAGTCACATCCCTCACATTTATAGGGCTTTAGTCTGGGGGGGCTTCTGAAATCTTTCATGTCTTTTCCAGAGAAGGATTTCTCACCCTCCAAACCTTCACTGGATCCACTTCCCACATGGAACTTCCTCTGGGTCAAAAGGAGGGACCAGCAAGCAAAGGATTTTCCACACTCTGAGCATTCATGGGTTCTTTTGTGGTTTTCTGGAGTGCTGCTTCTGTCTCACAGGGGATCCAAGAGTTTCCCAGGCTCCATCCTTTCTGGCAGCCTGGGATTTTGTGCTGATTTTCTACTATCTGTTGATAGTTGATGTGCAGGTCAATCTTTGGTCAGAGTTGTTTTCCTGCTGGTGAAAAAAGAAAGATGAGAATAATGTTTCCTTTTGAGAATGGTAGAGAATCACAAAAGTAGCCTTGGAAGGGACCATGAAGGTCTTCCAGTCTTACCCTCTGACCAGGGCAGGGGTCCGCAGGACACCCCAGACAAAACCTCCATTGATTTTGTCACCCCAGATCCCTCAGAGGCAAACTCTCCTGCTGTTCACTGACTCTATCTTTTCCTCCTTGGTTCTCGTCCTATGATGAGGAGAAAAAGAATCTCTGAAACTTTAGATAGTCCTCAACTTATGACCAAAATCGGGACTGGAATCTCGGTGTGTCCAGTGAAGTAGGAGTTATGTGAGGGTCACACGGCCACTTCACTCACCAACCGCAATCCCACACTCCCGCTTACAGTCATTAAATCATCTTGAGGGTTCTTCAGTGGAAGAAGGCCCAGGCAAGGGATGTGGGGGTGTCTGGGGGTGGGGCTGGTCCTAGAGACCTGGCACAGGGCCTCCGCCATGAGTTGGGCAGTGATGAAGTGGGATGCACAGCTGCAGCCACCCATGGAAGCCTGAGCCGCCCCATCCAGGCCATGAAAAGCAGCCTCGATTGACAGCAATCCTGGGGCTGGCCCTTAAGTGGAGGCCTGGGGCCTTCAGCCATTTCAGCCAGTGGCCACTGACCCCAGGACTGGACTTTAGGCCAGTGTCACCGCGGCCACTGAGAAATGAGGCGTTAATCCCCAGACCCGAGGCCTTTGCAGCCTTGCGCCATTCTCCAAGCCGCATGTTCTATACATGTTTCCAAGCAATGTGCCCCAAAGTCAATGTGTCCCTGAAGTCAAAAGTAGCCTGTGCTGGGATTCACATGGCCTCTCCTGCCCACTTCAGACAACTCCAGCGGCTTAAGCCGCTGAAACAGATGTAATTCACTTTATCCCTTTATCTCTAGCCAGTCTAGAACCTCTGGGGAGCCATTTCTGCACATTAACAGGCTGCATTCCTTGTTTCTGCTTTCACAACAATTAAAGCTATTCAAGACCTCCGATTGCAACATTTCAGCTTTTTCTTTAGGCTAAAGTCGGCGTCAGTCTGCTAGAGAATATTTATCAGACAGCTTCGAGTGGAAGGAAAAAAATGGAGATGGTGTTACTTTTTACCTTTTGCGGCTTGTGCAATTTACTTTGGCTTTTCTATCTCTTAAAAGACTTTTGTTATAAACGGGGGCTTTTTCCGGAGAGGGGGGGGGGTTGCGTTTTCGTCCTACAACCAAACACACAAAGGATTTTCTTTTTCGCCTTTTACACTGAACTCAAAGAAAGGGGGGATGTGTGTGGGTTAGGCCAACAATGAACTCCATTCAGTTAATGTAAACCTTTCCCCCCCCCCCAAAGACTCCCTTCGCTATCGCAATGAGGTCAGTCCGTTTTAACATCACACGACAAATCTCACTACATCTTTTAAAGCTCCGTTTCCTACATTTTTGCAGCTGCACATGCGGGATATGCAGACTCAAGAGACCTCGTGCTGTGACGGACCACACAGAGACCTTCTGGAGTATTTTCCCCAAAAGCTCCTTCCCGGATCCACCCGGAGCCCCACGGGGAGCCTTGGCCGAGGGAAGAGGAGGGGGCAGATCCAGCCCGGGGAGGGAGGGACCCTCCTTTGCCCCCCTGGAGGGAAGGGAGGGAGCCGCTCCCTGCAGGCGACGCCAGAGCCGAATCTCCCCAAGGAAAACCCGGCAAGCCGAAGAGCCGGATCCGCAGCTACCTTTCTCCTGGCGGGGAAAAGCTCTCCTGGCGGGAGGGACGGCCCGGAGGCCGGAGGGGGAGCAGCCCGACCTGCCCGGAGCGGATTCCAGAAGCCTCTCCCGAGATCCAGCGCCGATCCTGCCAGGGCGAACCGAGACAGCCGGAAGGAAGCAGAAATCCAGGGAGTGGGAGGGTCGGGGGGGGGGCTTCTGCTCTCCTCTCGGCCACCGCTTTCCGCCCCGCCCCTTAGCAGCCTCAGCTCCTCCCATTCCCTCCCCTTCCCCTTTCCGCCTTCCCAGCTGGGACTCCCAGTTCCTCCGCTGGGCATCGGCCTCCGGGGTTCCTCTGCCCATGCGAAGAGCGCCCTGCTGTGCCCGGGCGGGGCTCCCTCCTGCTCCAGCATCTGGGTGGAAACTGAAGCTCCGCGATGGCTTTTGGGGGGGAGCCAGCAGCGACAGGAACCGCCCCCTGTCCCTTCCAGGAGGGCTCCTCTCCGGCTGGGTGTTTGCGGAGCCCGACTGAGGACGGAGAGGGAGGGGCTGGTCCGGGTCCTCCGTAGTGGGCAGGAGGGACGGAGAGACCGAGCAGGTGGCTGCTTGCAATGGCAAAGGGGTTACAGATCCTCCTCCCCCCCTCCCCGTGGGCGCTGTCACATTGTTCAACAAAATTACAGGTAGTCCTCAACTTATGACCACAATTGAGCCCAAATTTTATGTTGCTAAGTGAGAAATTTGTTAAGTGAGTTGTGATTCTCCCCCCCCCATTTTACGAACTTTCTTGCCACAGTGGTTAAGCGAATCTCTGCAGCTGATGTTAGTAACCCGGTCGTTAAGTGAATCCGGCTTCCCCATGGACGTGGCTTGTCGGGAGGTCGCAAAAGAGACACGGCAACGGTCATAAGTATGAACCAGTTGCCAAGCATGCGAAATTCGGAAGTCACTTTCTTCGTTGCCGTTGTGACTTTGAACGGTCACTAAATGAGATTTAAGTCGAGGATTACCTGTGTTTTTGCAGTTATACTTGTTCCGTAAGCCAAATGGGATGAAATGCTTTGGGCAGAGCTTTTAGGAGAGAGGAACCAGAAGGAATTCCGGAAGGAAAGTGAAAGTCAGGCTGAGTTAGAAGGAGAAGAGCGGAAGGACACATTGACAGATGACAGGAAACCTGGAAATTATGTTTGCTTAAATGTGACAGCGCCCACGGGGAAGGGGGGGGAGGAGGATCTGTAACCCTTTTGCCATTGCAAGGAGACACTGCTCGGTCTCTCCGTCCCTCCTGCCCATTACGGAGGACCCTTCCGGGGTGGGGAGGGGGAGGGAAGACCTTGGCGGGAAGCTGAAGGGAACGGATAGAGCCAGGATGAGATTTACCCACCAGCGGGGAAGCTTCCTGGGGCCTTTCTCAACTTCTGATTTATTTCACTGGAAGAATAATAATCCCCCATATCGGGTGGATCCAAAAGAGATCCTTCATTATCAACCCTCAGAATCCGATGTGGGCAGATTGCCAGAATTGGCTGGGCGTCTTGTGACCCCCGCCCCCTCCAGAGGAGAGGATGATGGTTTGGGAGGAAGCGGCGAAAATGCACTTGGGCGAAGATCCGGCCCCGGGTGTGGAGGAGGCGATGCCGGTAGAGACCCCCCCCCCCCCGAATAACACACCTGGAGGGATCCATAGGCTGGGAAAGGCAGAGGGGGGGATGGAGGGGGGCGGGTAAAGGCGTTTTGGGACTCGGTTTCTCCATCCCCCCCCCGGCCAGTGAGACTCCCCCCCCGGGGAAGGGACCCCGTGCCAGCCCCTCCGTCTCCGTCCTCAGTCGGGCTCCGCAAACACCCAGCCGGAGAGGAGCCCTCCTGGAAGGAACGGGGGGGGGGTTCCTGTCGCTCCTGGCTCCCCCCCAAAAGCCATCGCGGAGCTTCAGTTTCCACCCAGATGCTGGAGCAGGAGGCAGCCCCGCCCGGGCACAGCAGGGCACTCTTCGCATGGGCAGAGGAACCCCGGAGGCCGATGCCCAGAGGAGGAACAGGGAGTCCCGGCTGGGAAGGCGGAGAGGGGAAGGGAGGGAAGGGGAGGAGCTGAGGCT
This sequence comes from Azemiops feae, assembly GCA_023970755.1. Taxonomy (NCBI): domain Eukaryota; kingdom Metazoa; phylum Chordata; class Lepidosauria; order Squamata; family Viperidae; genus Azemiops; species Azemiops feae. Next base: position 62,197 of record JALGBA010000485.1, on the reverse strand, counting down.
GCTAAGGGGCGGGGCGGAAAGCGGTGGCCGAGAGGAGAGCAGAAGCCCCGCCCTCGACCCTCCCACTCGCTGGATCTCCGCTTCCTTCCGGCTGTCCCGCTTCGCCCTGGCTGGATCGGCGCCGGATCCCCCGGGAGAGGCTTCTGGGTCCCGCTCCGGGCAGGTCGGGCTGCTCCCCCTCCGGCCTCTGGGGCTCCCCTCCCGCCAGGAGAGCTTTTCCCCGCCAGGAGAAAGGTAGCTGCGGATCCGCCTCTTCGGCTTGCAGGGTTTTCCTTGGGGAGATTCGGCTCTGGCGTTGCCTGCAGGGAGCGGCTCCCTCCCTTCCCTGCAGGGGGGCAAAGGGGGATCCCTCCCCGGGCTGGATCTGCCCCCTGCTCGCCCGCCCAAGGCTCCCCGTGGGGCTCCGGGTGGATCCGGGGAGGAGCTTTTGGGGAAATTACTTCAGAAGGTCTCTCTGTGGTCTGCCAGAGCTAGAGGTCTCAGAGCATGCATATCCCTCAATTGCGGTTGAAAAAAATAGAGTAAGCGGAGCTTTAAAACATGTATTGAGATTTGTAAGGTGGTATTAACACACCCTGACCTCATTGCAACGGGGAGGGGAGGGTTTGGGGGAAAGAAAAACAAGTTTAAATTAATGGGGTTCGTGTTGTCTTAGCCCACAAAAGGGATCCTCTTTCTTTGTGCTCTGTCTAAAAGGCGAAAAAATAAAAAGCTTTATTTTGATGCTAATCTTTACTTTGCTCCTGTTTTAAAAAGATGGGTAGAATTTCTAAACTTTATATTTTCCTTCTTTTGCTCAGAAGAGGCTGTGATGTGGCTGTGGATGTTTTACAAAGCGCCAAGGAAGTTTTGAGGCTGGTCTTGTGAGCAGGTAATAAAACAAGCTGATGGCCAAAAGACTGCTTTTCGTAATTGTAAATATTTTTTGAAACACCTGCCTGGAATTTTTGTGGCCTTGCAGCCTCCATAAAGAGCAGGAAAGAGCAGCCCTTTCCACACATGCTCTGCCCCATCTGATCTCTCTCACATTGAGTTTTCCTACTCACAACTGTGCATTGGTCCCTGTTGGACTTCATCTTGCTGGTTTCTTCCATTTTGGCTCATCAAGATCTTCTTGAATCACGATTCTGTCTCCATTATTTTGTATTGTGAACAAAGAATTCCATATTCTCATCTCCCTTCCAGATTATGTTCAGTATCACTGTTGGCATCTGAGCCTTTCTCATTTCTCTTTGCAGGAGACCAGTGAGGATGTGTCCATGAGCTCCTCAGAGGAGAAGGGGGGAGTTCTTGGATCGGGACCCACCAATCTTTGGCCGGGACTCCGTTCTAGAGAATTTGGAAATCTTGTTTGAGAAGCAGCTTCCTGCATAAATGGCCAATCAGTTAAAGAGAAATCAAACTGGTCAGCAGTGAGGGTCATCCCTGGCCTTGACTCAGGGGGTAACAAGTGACCCAGGGACCTCTTAGCTATAACTTTAAAAGTAAGTAAACAAATCTTGGTTTGAAAAATAAGCATTTTTTATTTTTATTGGAAAAATGAGCAATGTAGAAAAATTGGGCTTTGCTTCAAAGGTGATGGATGAAGGTATAATATAGTTCCATTGAGGTCTACACACTGAGTGCTATTGGTCAGCCAGTTAGGAATCCATCTGGTGGTGATGCTGTCTATCCCACATTTTTCTATCTTACCAAGAAAGTGGCTGTGCTCTGCTTTGTCAAATACCTTACTGAGGCCCAAGTATATTATATCCACTGAATTTCGCTATTCCACTATTTTAGCCACTTTGTCAAGGAATTTAATAAGTTTTGTCAGGCATGATCTCTTTTTGACATACCCATGTTGGCTTCTAGTAAGATTTCTCTGTTTCTGGGCTTTCTGGATTGGCTGAAAGGGCTTGCCTCGATGACTGCAATCCTGTACTCCAGGTGGTGGGTTGTGATTTCACCTGTCATTAAAGCAGATGAAGTCCCAGGTAAGGAATGTGGGGTTGTCTGAAGTGGGCAGGAGAGGCCTTGTGAATCCTGGCACAAGCCACGTTTGACTTGAGGGGGTCCTGGAGGAGCTTAAGAGATGCTTTGGGACACGTTGCTTGGAAACATGTATGGAACATGCAGCTTGGAGAATGGCGCAAGGCTGCAAAGGCCTCCAGTCCGGGGATTAAGGCCTCATTTCTAATTGCAGCGGTGACAGTGGGCTGAAGTCCTGTCCTGGGGTCAGTGGCCACTGGCTGAAACTGTTAAAGGCCCCAGGCCTCCATTTAAGGCCCAGCCCCGGTATTGCTGTCAATCAGGGTTGCTTTGCATGGGCGGGCTGGGGTGACTCAGACTTCCAGGAATGGCTGCAGCTTTGCATCTACTTTAGCACCCCAACTCATGGGGGGCTTGTTCCAGGTCTCCAGGAAACACCCCACACACAACACGCACACACCTCCGAGACACTACCATGTCCCTTGGCTGGGCCTTCCTCCACTTAAGAAACCGTAGGATCACTTAATATCCGGAAAGAGGAGTTTGGGATTACGGTTGTTGAGAGAAGCAGTCGCCTAACCACTCATCTAACCACTGCTTCACTGAACGACCGAGGTTCCAGTCCCAATTTCAGTCATACGTTGGGGACTACCTCTACATTCAGAGCTTCTTTTTCACCTTGTCATCGGACAAGAACCAAGGAGAAAAGTTTAGAGTCAATGAACAGCATAAGAATTTGCCTACTAGACATGTGGGGTGACAAAATCACTGGAGATTTTGTCTCGGGTGTACTGAGGACCCTTGTCCCATTCTGGGGGGGGAGGTGAGACTAGAAGACCTTCAAGGTCCCCTCCAAATCTAAGATTTTGTGATTCTCTGTGTTTTTTATTCTTGTATTCTTTTTTCCAGCAGGAGAACAACTGCGACCAAAGATTTACCTGCAAGACAACTATCAACAAATAGTAGAAATTCAGCCCAAGGCAGGATGAAGCGTGGGAAAGTCTTGGATCCCCTGTCAGACACAGGCAGCACTCCGGAAAACCACGAAAGAACCCATGAATGCTCAGAGTGTGGGAAATCCTTTGCTCACAAGAAGGTCCATGTGGGAAGGGGATCCAGTCAAGGTTTGGAGGGTGAGAAATCCTTCTCTGGAAAAGACCCCAGAAGACCCCCCGGACCACAACCCTATAAATGTGAGGAATGTGACTTACGCTTTAGTCAAAAGTCACACCGTCTTACACATCAGAAAATCCACACTGGAGAGAAACCTTATCAGTGTCTGGAATGTGGAAAATCTTTTCTTCAAATAGGAAAACTCAGAATTCACGAGAGGATTCACACAGGGGAGAAACCTTACAAGTGTTGGGAATGTGGGAAGAGCTTTTCTAGCAATGGAAGTCTTCGGCTTCATGAAAAGATTCATTCAGGAATAAGACCTTACAGATGCTTTGAGTGTGGAAAATGTTTCACCCAGAGTTCAGCTCTTCGGACACATGAAAAAACACACAGGGGGGAGAAAAATGAAAAATGCATTGAATGTGGGAAGTGTTTTACCTTGAAATCATACCTGGTGCAACATCAGAGAATTCACACTGGAGAGAGACCCTATGAATGCCCAGAATGTGAGAAACGATTTGTGGATTCTTCTAAACTTTGGAGACACCAGAAGGGGCACAAAGGGGAGCTACCCTATAATTGTGGGGAGTGTGGGAAATGCTTCACCCAAAAATACCAGCTTCGAAGGCATGAGAGGGTCCACACAGGAGAGAAGCCGTACAGATGCGTAGAATGTGGAAAATCTTTTGCTCAAAAGGAAAACCTGTGGACACATCATAAAACCCACACAGGGGAGAAGCTATACGGATGCCTAGAATGTGGAAAATCTTTTGCCCGAAAAGGAACCCTTTTGGCACATCAAAAAACCCACACAGGGGAGAAGCCATATCAATGCTTCGAATGTGGACATTTTTTTTCTAGCACATCAAACCTTAGAAGTCATGTAAAAACTCACACAGGGGAAAAAAATTACAAATGTTTCGACTGTGGGAGAACATTTGCTCATTCATCTCACCATAGACGTCACACCCGAATCCATACAGGAGAGAAGCCCCACAAATGCTCGGAGTGCAATGAATGTTTTTCTCAAAAAAATACTCTTGTGATACATCAGCGAATCCACACTTGAGAAAAATCACACAAATGTCCAGTGTGTAGGAAATGTTTTGGTCAACCTTCAGCACTTCGTAAGTAGACCAGAAGTCACACAGGGGAGTCGCCTTACAAGTGTGCAGAGTGTGAGAAACCTTTTCATTGTCAATGTCATCTAAAAATGCATCAGAAAGTCCATAGTAGAGGGAAATCTTTTCTGTTGTGAACAATGTTGGAATTTTATTTTATTTTTTTGAAAAATGACACCTTGCAATTTGCCAGGAATTTTACACAGTCTCAGAAGGGAAAACCTAGAATTGTTTGGCGTGGAGAAAATGTTTTTCCTAGTCGAGGAACCTCAAATCCCATCACACAGCACACAGTGAAGCGAAAGGGCGTAAATGTTGGGGGTGTGAGGATGTTTTGTTCACAAAGCGGCATTAGTAACTGACCAGAATGATTACACAAAAGAGTCGTAAGTGTGTGTGGAGTTTTGCAAGCTACAAGTAGTCTTTGACTTAGGACCATAACTGGGAATGCACTTCCGGTCATAAATTGCTACAGTCCTAAGTCAAGGCACCCAGATGTTTTTGTTAATTTTTTCTACACCTTTGTTCGTCAATGAGGAGAACTGAAGGTTTAGACCAGGGATAGGCAACCTTGGCTCTTTTATGACTCGTGGACTTCAACTCCCAGAATTCCTGAGCCAGCATAGCTCAGCTTGGAAACCTCTCCCTTTTCTCTCAGCGTGGCTGGCTCAGGAATTCTGGGAGTTGAAGTCCACGAGTCATAAAAGAGCCAAGGTTGCCTACCCCCGGTTTAGACAAAACGGGGTGACAGGAACAAGAAGGAATTCCAGAAGGAAGGTGAAATTCTGGCTGAGTTGTGAGGAGAAGAGAGGAAGGAAATGTTGCCTGAAGAGAAGAAACCTGGAAATTATGTCGGCTTAAATGTGACAAGCTTGCGTGGAGGTGGAGGAAACCTCCCCCCCAAACATCTGTGGGTGATCGATACAGGGGGGCGGGTAAAGGAGTTTGGGGCTCCTGGCAGATTCTGCTTCAGTTCCCCCCCCCCCCGCTCATCCACAGAGACCGCTGGTGAAGGGGTCCCCTAGGCCAGCCCCTCCCTCTCCGTCCTCCCTCAGGCTCCGCAAACACCCAGCCAGAGAGGAGCCCTCCTCTCACTGGAATTGGGGGGGGCATCAGGGGTTTCCTGTCGCTCCTGGCTCTTTCCCACTTCTTCCCTCCAGGGATTCATTCGGAGAGCCGCCTCCATCTGTCCGTGGAGCACCTGCCCAGCTGCACATCCAGGATCTTCGGATCCGCTCGGGGCTTCTTCCCGGCTCTTCCCATTAGTGCCGTTGTGACTTCCAGTGGTTGGTTTCCCAAGTCATTGGAAAACACACAAGACAGTGGTGGGATTCAGCCGGTTCGCACCACTTCGGCAGAACCGGTAGCTAATGTTTTGTTGCCCAGGCCCAGAACGGACTTCCGGAAGTGGCATCCACACAGAGAACCGGTTGTTCACCTATATGAATCCCGCCACTGCGCCCAGAGGTGAGAAAAACGAAAAGTGCCTCGAATGTGGAAAATGTTTTACTTTGAAATCAAGCCTGGTGCAACATCAGAGAATTCACACTGGAGAAAAACCCTATGAATGCCCAGAATGTGAGAAACGATTTATGAGTTCTTCTGAACTTCAGAAACACCAGAAGAGGCACAAAGGGGAGAAACCCTATCAATGTGGGGAGTGTGGGGAAAGTTTTCTTACAGAAAGTGAGGTTCAGGTTCATCAAAGAATCCACAAAGGGGAGAAGCCGTTCAAATGTGGGGAGTGTGGGAAATGCTTTACTCAAAAATGCGACCTTGAAAGGCATCGGATGCGTAGAATGTGGAAAATGTGGGAAATGTTTTCGATACAAGGGAGCCCTTTGGACACATCATAAAACCCACACAGGGGAGAAGCCATATCAATGCATCAAATGTGGAACATTTTATAGTACCACATCAGCCCTTAGAGAGCATATAAAAGTTCACACAGGCAAAAAAAAATTACAAATCTTTAGAGTGTGGGAGAGCATTTGCTTGGTCAACTCTCCTCAGAAATCACAGCCGAATCCATACAGGAGAGAAGCCCCATAAATGCTCGGACTTGCAATAAATGTTTTTCTCAAAAAAGTACTCTTTTGAAGCATCAGCGGATCCACACTGGAGAAAAAACAAATGTTTAGAGAGTGGAACATGTTTTGCCCAACCTTCAGCACTTCGCGCATGTAGCCAAAATCACGCAGGAGAGTGGCCTTATAAGTATGCAGAGTGTGAGAAAACTTCATTATAACTCAAAGCTAAAAATGCATCAGAAAGTCCATAGCAGAGATAAATCTTTTCAGTTGTGAACAATGTGGGGAAATATTTTTTTTCAAAAGTCGCACCTTTCGGGAATTTCACACAGTGACAGAAGGGAAATCCTACAATTGTTTGGTGTGAGGAAAATGTTTTTCTTGGTCAAGTAATCTTACAATACCATCCGAGAGTACATAATCAATCCAAAGTGTATAAATGTTGGTTTGCTCACAAACCAGCAGCACTAGTAACACAACACAATAATAAGACTTGAATAATTACACAGGAGAAATGCATTGCGAGTGTTGGGGAGCGTAGATAATATTTTGTGGAGTACGAGTAATCCTTGACTTATGATGGCAAATGTGAAGAGATTTCCAATCATAAGTTCTTCACAGATGCCACTTAAACCCTCTCAGGGTCTCTTTCGCCCCCTTATCCGCCCTCCATCCTCTCGTATTCCCAGTGAAAGAGACCCCCCAAGAGACCCGGGTCACCAGCTCTGAACTGGGACAGGAAATTCTCCTTTAAGATTGTAAAGTAAAACCTTCAGGGTTTCATGGAATTGTATGGAAGTCCATAATCTTCTGGAGTGGAACAGCCTTAAGAATGAGGCTTAATAGTTTTCAATACTGTTTAATTGTTAAATGTTTAATTATTAAGTGGGGGATGAGGGACGTTTATACTAAATGGAAAGAGGAAATAGTTTCGTTGCTGGGTATTTTTGTTAACTTTTACTGCATCTTTGTCGATCAATAGGTTTGGAGATATAATTGTAGAAAATGGGATGAGGTACAGAATGAAGATGCACCAGGTTGTAATGGCAGAGATAATGATACATCACACCCTCGGGATAAATCAGACTGTTGGACCACAGGTTACTTAGCGCATACATCGTAGATTGTGAGAAGTGAGACTTCGAATGATCCAATATTTGGATTAATGTGAATCCTAAATTGATACCAGGTTGCGTTTCATGTGATCCAAAATTCAGTTAATGTCAGTCAGGCTCAATTGTTAGTTTTATAACGGTTTGTCTCCCCTTCTTCACCTGCTCCTTGCAAGTGAGCAAGGGCCCTGCCAGCCACACTCGCCTCAAACAAGTTCTGGTCTTGGACGTGGATTTGAATTGTTATATTTCTCCTTCTCCTTGAATGCGCACTCCTCAAACACGCCTCGGTGTCTCCATGGACATTGATGCATGCCTATGTACACTCATATCAGTTTTTTTTTTCTACCTCGAGAACTGTTAAGATGTGTAGACTTCAACTCCCAGAATTCTGCAGCCAGCGTGAATTCTGGGAGCTGAAGTCCACACATTATAAAAGTTGCCCAGCTCGAGAATCACTACTCTGTACGCAGGATAAGGATTCCCAATCAATTCCACCGGTCTAATCTGGGACAGTCAGTTTGGCAGTTTGACAGTCAGATGGCGAACCTTTTAGAGACCGAGTGCCCAAAAACCGGCCCCGCCCCCACCTTGCGCCGCCCCGCGCTGCTCCGCCCCCTGCTCTGCCCACCCACAGGGCCACCCACCGCCTCCGATCGCCCAGGTGGCCCAGCAGCACCATGGCAGCTACACCCTCCGCCCGCACCCCGCGGCATCAACTGCGTGCGATGGGGTGTGAGGGCGGAGTCTTGTCCCCGCTGCCTGGCTGCTATGTCCTTGGCTGCGCTGCTCCGTGCGGGCTACGGTCGGGGGCGGCTCTCCTCCGGGGGGGGCTGCTGATGAAAGGGCCGCGGGGGGAGGCGGGGCTGAGGCGATGGCACACGTGCCCACAGAGAGGGCTCTGAGTGCTGCCTGTGGCACACGTGCCATAGGTTCGCCACCACTGACTTAGGAGAAAGTGGGATGAGGGGTGGAACGAAGATGCCTCTGGTGGTTTATTCAGTGATAAAGTGTTGATGTTGAATATGCTGGCTGAGGACGAAGAGGGAAAGTTTCCTTTTCCTATTATCTTTTTTGGAGGGATTCTTTTTCTTTTTTTCCTATTGTCTTTTTCATGTTTTCACACACAAAAAGCACATTCACACATACATACTTGTATTGTTTCTTTGTTGGATCTCCGAATATAATCCTTAATAAAGTTATTCTTGAAAAAATCAACAGGACTGTTTTCAGGTCTGAAAGGGGGAGGCTCAAAAAACTCAAAATGGCCGTCAAATTGTGCCATAGTCTTTGGTGAAAATCCTGATATTTTTTAGCTCTGTTATGTGATGCCCTTTAAAATGGTCAGAAGTTCAGTTGTCCAATAACTTCTGCCCTCTTGATTCTTTTGACTCCATCCTCTCTCACTGGAGAATTTTGACTTCTGGTGTTGAATTGAAAGATGTAGATTTCGGATGAAACTTTAGCAAAAATGTCTTGGGGGATTTGGATGGGCCCCTGCTCTTTAGGGCAGATCATTGCTGGCTACCTTCAGGTGCCTGACACACTCGTGATTAATTGAACCAAATCTTAGGAAACACATCGTAGGTTACAGGAAGTGCAACTTTGAATTATGTAATCAGTTCAGTGCGAATTGTAAATTGATACCAGGTTGTGTTTCATGCAAAGCAAAATTCACTCAATGTGAGGCTAGTGTGTCTGTGTAGTTTAAAGTGCTCATGATGGAGGGTCACACAAGCATTACACCAGTGGCTATCACAGAGCACTCTAAGGCCTGAAGATAATCTGAATTAAAAACTCTGAGGACTTAAATACAATTTTTACTATCCAGTTAAGAAGGAACACCAACAAAGTCTTCCAGTAGCTACCAAAAAAGGCAGCTGTAGATTGCTGGGACTTTGAAGTGTCCATGAGTGGTTGGTTCCCACCGTGGGAGATGAAACACAGGCAAGATGTCCACAGCAGAGAAGCTGCCTTTACTAACCGATGGTCAAAGCCCTTTCCCAGCCTCCTCCCTGAGGGTTGGATACGGAGGTGGTGGATGAAGGCTTAATGCTTCCTAGGAGATCCCTTCTTTGACCCACAGTCACAGTCCAGCCCAGGAGTGGATGAGGTTCCCTCTCAACTGATGGTGGGATGAGTAACTCGATGCACTGAAACAACAAGGGGCTCTTTGGCCAGAGCTGGTGTGGGGACCTTGGTGTCCTCTGACCTTGGTGGTTTTCTTGCAGACGTTTCATTTTCCAACTAGGTAACATTATCAGTGCTAGATAACATCATTAGCAGTGATGATGTTTCCTAATTGGGTAATGAAACATCTGCAAGGAAACCACCAAGCTCAGAGAGCAATAAATACCCAGCAGTTCAGCCCTGAGCTACAAATAATCCATTCTGGAGCTGAGGTCTCTTGGATCCTTGATCCTGTCCAGCCTGTTTGGCATGATCCCCACAGAGAGCAACGCAGGTGTCCAGTCCAGTCTCCTTCTTCAAGCATCCTTCATAAAAGTTCCACAGTGGAGCAAGCAGAGTTCTTGTGTGATTGAAGAAACTCATCCTTCTTGACTTCCCTTTGTTTCTAGTCAGCATTATATGTGTGAGAATATGGCTGTACACAACCATATAATTGTGCTTTTTTTAAAATGACGTTTTTTGTGGTCATTAGGCAAGTCACTGCAGTCCTAAGTATAAATATATTCTTCAAGTTAGCATTTTGTGCAAAACAATTGACAAAAATGTTGCCCATTGTGACGCCATGGCTGCAAGATCTTGGTACTTCCTGGTCATAAAAGGGCCGGTTGCCAAGTGCCCATAATTTAGTCACCTAACCTTGAGGAACAGGGGCAAAATGTTACAATGGCCACAATTGCTTTATGGCCATTGACACTTGTCACAATTTGGAATGGTTGTTAAGTGACATCGTAAGTCGAGGACTACCTGTAATGAAACCAGGATAAACCCTGGAGCCTTCGCAAAAGGGGATCTGTTGTATAAATGATTGGAAAGTTGCAAAATACTGATCTCACTGGGACCTCTGGAGGCCCCAAAGGATCCACAAGAAAAAGAAATTGTGCGTTTGGTGTCTGGGAAATATTTTTCTTGTGTGATTGAAGAAACTCATCCTTCTTGACTTCTCTGTGTTTCTAGTAGAGTCGGCATTATATTGTAAGAATATTGTGCAATGTTCAATTTAGTGTGAACTTTAAATGGTTACCAGGTTGTGTTTCATGTGACCCAAAATACAATTGTCAGGCTTTTGTGTGTGCAATTAAGGCTTCTGTGTGTACAGTTGTGGTTTTAACTATACATTTAAATTCTTTTAAGGATATTCTTGTTATTCATTACTGAGATGTTTCATTATTATTCATATACAGTACCATATTATATTCAATATTTTTCTTCCCAATTTATGTCTGGAACCAATTACCCTATTTTCCATAGAGAAATAGAGAAACTTCTGTGGCTTTTCTCGCTGCCAGCGGGCTCACCACGAAGGAGCATCCGGGCAGCCCCGCGCCGGACGGAGCGAGAATAAAGACACAGAGTCAATTTCTCCTCGGGGTGAAATGAGCCCAGAACAAAGCCAGGCAAATCTCTTTTATTAGTTAAGCAAAACATGGGTGGTGACATGGGGCAAGCAAGGGGGGTTACATTCTAGCTCAGCAAACTATAGGTGATTTCATGAAGCAAGTACAAGTTACAAGAAGCGAACAAAAGTGGTTACATGAAGCAGGCAAAAGGCTGTTACATTCTTTCAGATAAGCATTCCATCAGAAGGCAGTTTGTGTGTGTGATGCAGTTACTTTGTTCAGCTATATGCTTATGTTACAATTTGTTGCTAAACAGCTTTGTGCAGAGTTTCTCATGTCCTTGGCTCCTGTTTCATGTGAGAGTCATTGGCCTAGTCACACTGCAGGAGCCTGAACCAAACTTTTTCCCAACATCTCCTCTGTTTTTGTTTTAAAAGTAGGTTTCCTGCCCTGTGAGTTGGTGGTCCTCTGACCCCCTCCCATCCAGGGTAGGTGTTGACCTACATAATTGCATATGGACAGATTCTGAGTCATCGTCAGAGTCTGGTGTGCAGAGGGATGCTTTCTCCACATCTTCTGCAAATGATACTGGTTGGTAATGGTGACGTTCCAGTATCATGTTTTCCAAAGTACCTATTTTGCTTTGCACAAAGTTTTTTAAGCGAGATAAAATACAAGGGCCAAATATGCATGCAAGGAATAACAATACCAGAGGTCCTGCTATGGCACTTATCAGGGTGGTCAACCATGGAGAAAAGTTAAACCAGGATTGGAACCAATTTTGTTGACCTTCTTGCTCTTTCTTTCGTTTAGTCAGGCCCTCCCTGAGTTTGGTCATGGAGTCCTGTACTATACCAGAGTGGTCTGCATAAAGGCAACATTCTTCTCCTAAGGCCACACATAACCCCCCGTCTTTTAGAAAAAGCAAATCAAGTCCCCTTCTGTTCTGTAAGACTACTTCAGAGAGGGAGGTTAGGGATTGTTGTAAGTGCGAGATAGAAGTTTCTATTCTCTCTAAATCTTCATCGATGGCTGCTCTAAGGTTGTGGTATTGAGTATACTGATGTGCAAAAGAAGCTACTCCAGTTCCTGCTCCTGTCAGGCCAAGTCCTACCAAAAGAGCTATTGTGAGAGTGGAGATAGGTTCCCGCTTGTGTCTTAAGAGTTCAGACCCTGAATAGGTATTATAAACTTCGTCTGCTGTATGGATGTAGATGCGTGGTATGACCTGGACAAGGATGCAAAAGCCTTTGGTGGTTATCACATGGCTGTGGGCACAGGCTGTAAGGCCTGTGGAGCAGGCCCACCATCCGTCTCTAGGTGGTATGTAAAAGAGAGTTGTGTTAATTGTGGTATGTGTGGTGTTGCAGTATTGTGCGTATTGAGTGGGTACCAGTCCAATGCAGGTTCCCGTACCTGACATTGACTGCAGTGTTTGTGAGCCATGTTTCCATCTGCATGTGTTGTCATCTGAGGAGGTGTTGTATGGAGAGACAAACCCTACAGCCTCATAATATGGGGGTTGAACATTGTAGCAAAACCAGCAGGCAGTAGTAAGGTTAGGATGGGTGCTATTTACCAAGTGATAGGTGGCAGTGACAATGTCCCAAAGAGGGTTCCCAGGGCGTCTCTGTGAAGGAGAGTAAGAATGAGCAAAAGGAGTAGGCGGATTGTTCTCAAAAGTATCGGTGGGTTGAGAGGGTGGCACCTTACGGTCAGTTAGTATATTTTTGGGGCCTATCGGTACCGGGGGTTCTATGGGGATTTGTATTAGTTTTATGGTAAAAATGTTCCCTAGTTTATTGGTTTTATCATAAACACGACCTCCCCAAGTAATTCCAACCTGCCACCCCCCGTGCCTTTTTCCCTGGGTGGTGAAGGAAATCTTAACCGGATTACAGTTAAAGCGTGCTCTGCTTGGGTCTTTCTCACATTTGACATTCCCACCAGTCCGTTTGAGTATAATAAAATCACCTTTGAGGGGGGGGTCCCATGTTATTTCCCCCGTGGAGACACAGTCCCAGTGTGCGCAAAAATAGGCGTTTTCCCCCCCACACTTGTTCCGGTGTGCAGTGTCGTTCATATAGCCAGGGCAAACATAGAGGGACCACCGCTGGATCCATTGGTGGCTAGTGATGGTGGTGGCCCCCAGCATGATGCCAAAGTCAAAGTACAGGTCAGGAAACCAGGATCCCGGCACAGCTATAGACGAAGTGGAGTTCAGGATGTTTGCGTGTTTGTCCAATACCACCCACGTAAAATTGTGGGGCTGGTGAGGATTGTGGAGGGCAAGAAAGGCGTCAAGATGCTGTCTCTCCGTCAGTAGACAAAGTGTTGTTAGGAACATCGTTTTCTGGATCAGGCTTGGGATGATGTGGGTGAACATGGCGACCTGGAACTCACAAGGTGTTGTCTGGGAGGACAAAGTCACACATCAATGGTTGCAGGCTCAGGAGACAGGGAGTCTGCCGGCAGAGATGGGCGGGGTGCTGGAGCAAAGTAGGGCCGGACGCAGCGACCACGAACCCACAAGACTTTTTCAGGTAGTTGGACTGCTGCGTAGCCTCTCCCCCAAGTGATGAGATCAGCGGGCCCTTTCCAGGTAGGATCAGGGAGTTGACGATACCAAACCTGTGGTCGGGGAAGAGAAAGGGAGGGGGAAGAAAAATGCCTCTCGGCTGCAGAGGTAGGTGGATTGCCTGTTAAGTTTAAAAAATTTAAGGTATGAAGACAAAAATTAAGGATGTTTTGCACTGCTGGGAGGCTAGGGGCAATTTTCCCTTGTGTCTGATTATATCTTTCCAGCGCATGTTTTAGCGTCTGGTGGGCGCGCTCAACCAAGGCTTGGCCTTGGGAGTTGTAGTGAATTCCGAATTTGTGAACAATTGACCACTGATTACAAAAGGCAGCAAAGGCTGCTCCTGTGTAAGCAGGACCATTGTCCGTTTTTAATTCCTTTGGGCATCCCAACGTTGCAAATGAACGAATACAGTGATCAATGACATGCTTAGTGGCTTCACCCCGTTGAGGGGTAGCAATGATGAAGCCAGAGAAGGTGTCTATGGAAACATGAAGATATTTCCATGGGGCAAATGGGGCATATTGTGTAACATCCATTTGCCAGATTTGGCAACACTCGGTTCCTCTGGGGTTAACCCCCATTGGGAGCAAGTGGGCCTGCTTGCTGCAAGTGGCACACTGCTGGAAAATAGCAGTTGCTTCTGCAGTGATTTTGTTGGAGCTGCATTAATGTGGTATCCTTCTCTAAAAAAAATGTGAGGAAAAATGGGTGTTGAGTGAGAAGAAAGAAGATTGTGACCCAGATATGAAAAAGGTTCCAATTTGATCAAATTCCATTCAGAGGAAACAAATTTCCATTAAATAGGGAAAACATTTACAAATCTAAGCAAAACAATTCAGAGTCATTTCTTTTGGTTGATGGATGTATATGTCTAACTAAACAATTTAAAACTCAAAAATTTGCAAAAGAATTGCCCAACAATTACTGCCTCCTCTTTCGAGTAAAAAAAAATTGCAAGCTGAAACTGCAAGAGTGGGCATCAAATTTCACATCCACCCCCCTTCCTCAACCCAGACTTCTAGGCAGAGGAAGAAGAGAAAAAAAAAATAGTTAAAACGAGCAGCTGCCCCCCCTCTCCTTTGTCTGCCCGTCTTTCGCTCTAAAAGCAATACAGCCAGCGAAAAACGAAAGAGTCAGGAGGGGGGGAAAAGAAAAAGAAACTTTACAAAAATCTCACCACCAAAAAAATTCACATCGTTTACCATAAATTCTTTTATACCTCCTCCATAAAACTTTTCATATGCAAAACTCATGCCATTGCGTTCCCATGTTACAACAATAAAAACTACAGTTTTACTGTTCCTTCACACCAGCAAATCAACTCATTCATTTCCACTCTGCTTGCTTACACCATTTCACACACAAATATTTCAACATGCTTTTCCATCTTTATTCAAGGCCTTTTTGTTTGGTGTTATCAAAGAGGGTTTTGACCCTTTTCCAAGTCTTGGAAATAACACAGAACAACACAGACAGACATATATACACAAATACCATTAAAACAACAGTTATTTAGACATATAACTTGTCCTGCAAATAGCGAGAAAAATCAAGAGCTGATGTCAACCAAACATGTGGTTCTTGTATAGGGCCCTTTACCAACTCCCATTTTTCTCACCATTCCAAGGTTAAACATAATATTCCGGGTGGCCACACATACACAGACACATATATATGAACAAAATACAATACATATTAACACACTTAGCACCGTCAGACCTTGTCTGACAGGGTTAAACTTAACAGCCACTTGAAGTTTCAAAAGCATCCCAATTGTTCCTCTAAAATTTGCCTTATGGGGGTGTACAATGGCTGTGAAAAAGCAAAAGAATTAGCCTCTCCAGGAGGAGCTGAAGGTCCAACTGGAGATAATTTAGGGGTGACAATTTTATCTGATCGTAACCAGGCAGGGGGGGGGGAATTTGCAGTGCAATGGTATTAACCCTCCCCTCCCCTAAAAGATGATCAGCAGTGATGGCAACTGGGAGGTTCCCGCGGGCCACTGCCGCACGTACCCCTTGCCGCCAAACGGACTCAAAGATTAGGAATTGCGAGGAAGAAAGAAGCATGGTAGCAATATTTTTCCAATCTTCCGGGATCAGTTCATAGCTGTTAGCCATGGAAGTAAGCAGACCCCTGGTATAGGGACTTTGAATCCCATATTCTGCCACCGCCCTTTTAAGATCTTTAACCATTTTAAAATCAAGGGGTAGATGACCTCGAATTTTTTGATTGGGATTTTGCGGGTCATCTACAAGGCCAACAGGAAACATCTGCAAATCCTCTAAAGAAAGGTTTCCTGTCGCCATCGCTCTCTTCAGTCCAGCTGTAAAAGCAGACTGAAGCGAGGTCTCCGCGTCTCCACTTGGTGGAGGCGGAGGGGGGGCAGATGGCGGAGATGTTTCATTTGAAGAAACAATGTTGGAGCATTTGACCTGAGGACTTTTATGCTGCGTAGAGTTGTCCTGATATGGAGGTGGGAGTGCAGCGTTGAGCGCCATGGCATCGCTCGAGTCCTTGATTGCTTTTTCATAAATTTTCAAACTGTCAACAATTACTTGACAAGTTAAAATTAAGTCATAGGAAGCTTTAGGAGGTTCATTTAAATATTTCAATATGCGCTTCCATCTTTTAGACGTGATGTCCCCTGAGGGAGGATAAGTGGGATATTTTTTCCAAATGAATTTCAACAATTTGACCAGATCATTCCCTGAAATTGAAGATAAGGGCTTGCCATGGTTCATAGAAATAATTTTTGCAGCCTTGACAAGGTCTCCAAGGTCTCGAAGGTGTGTGACCTGGACCGTGGACAACCCTTTCCCCATACTCACTAGATCAGACGACCGAAGAGTGCCTCACTGGCGGTGGTATGGGGGCGTCGAGGCGAACAACTAGGACCAGAATCACGTCGGGGTCACCAGTTGTGGCTTTTCTCGCTGCCAGCGGGCTCACCACGAAGGAGCATCCGGGCAGGCCCGCGCCGGACGGAGCGAGAAATAAGACACAGAGTCAATTTCTCCTCGGGGTGAAATGAGCCCAGAACAAAGCCAGGCAAATCTCTTTTATTAGTTAAGCAAAACATGGGTGGTGACATGGGGCAAGCAAGGGGGGTTACATTCTAGCTCAGCAAACTATAGGTGATTTCATGAAGCAAGTACAAGTTACAAGAAGCGAACAAAAGTGGTTACATGAAGCAGGCAAAAGGCTGTTACATTCTTTCAGATAAGCATTCCATTCGAAGGCAGTTTGTGTGTGTGATGCAGTTACTTTGTTCAGCTATATGCTTATGTTACAATTTGTTGCTAAACAACTTTGTGCAGAGTTTCTCATGTCCTTGGCTCCTGTTTCATGTGAGAGTCATTGGCCTAGTCACACTGCAGGAGCCTGAACCAAACTTTTTCCCAACAAACTTCAAATAGTCTAAATTTCTTGCAATCTTTTTGTGGGATTCATTAGCTTCAGTAAACACAGACCTACCTTAATTCGTGTCTTGCCCTGAACTGTGGCTAATTCTCTTCTCCTCTGTCCTCCATGAAATGGCATCTCATTCCCATTCGAATGCAGCATAAAGTTTTCCTGGCTGTTTCAGTTTGAAAGTGGTCTTTTCCCTCTTGTTCCACTAGAACAGGGGTAGGCAACCTTGGCTCTTTTATGACTCTGGACTTCAACTCCCAGAATTCCTGAGCCAGCATGGCTCAGCTTGGAAACCTCTCCCTTTCCCCTCAGCATGGCTGGCTCAGGAATTCTGGGAGTTGAAGTCCACGAGTCATAAAAGAGCCAAGGTTGCCTACCCCTGCACTAGAAATATCCTTTATGACATAGTTGCTGATGTGCTCAGAAGCTGGGATCTGCCTGACTCCTATTGGCTACTTCAGGGGGCTTCTGGCATCTTCCCGCCCCCACCCTGTGTGAGCACCTTGATCTGGACCCCTGGTTCCCCAGAGGCGCCTGGTTCCCTGATGCTTGTCAGGTCTTATGGGGGCTCTTTCCCTTTATGGATTTAAGGCTCTTTGGGAAGAAGGTCCAGTCCTGGGCTGCAAGGAAGGTCAATGGATACTAGGAAATAGAGGCTGTTCTGCCAGGTTCATCCTGCTAATTCCTACACACACACACACACACAGTGCATCTGCGAGCATTCAGCTCCTTCCGTCAACAAAGGGGTTTTTATTATTCTTGGTTCTTCCCGTGGAGGTCTCTGCCGTCTTCCCTTCCCAGCTCAAGTGAGAGCGGCTGAGTTTGGATCGGTCCCCTCTTTCAGCCAAGAGATCAGGCACAGCTGGAGAGAGAGAGACACACACACAGCCTTGGAAGTTCAGTACACGCAGCCATCAGCCTGCGACCGTTTGAAGTTACCACGGACTCCCCCCCCCAAGGTACTTTATGACCAGGATCCATAATGGGCAGACTCCATTACGATTGTAAGTCGAGGACCACCTGAACATATTTATTTTTATTTCTTTATTATCAAATTTAGAAACCATCCATCTGACTCACCGATTGACTTATTTCGCTATTTGGCAAAACATTTATCCATCCATTTGAACCAGTGGGCCCCCTTCCTGATCAGCCTAGAGATGGCAAATCGTATCGGTCAGGATCTGGGTTAATTATCATTTTTATAATGGTTTGTCTCCCCTTCTTCAGCTGCTCCTTGCAAGTGAGCAAGGGCACTGCCAGCCACACACTGATCTTGAACAAGTTCTGGTCTTGAACGTGTATTTGGATCCTTACAGTTCTCCTTCTTCTTGAAGGCCAGATGACTTTCATAAACATGCACACTCCTTAAAACACACCTATGTGCCTACATGGACACTGGCATATGCCTACGTACATCTTTATCAGTGTTTCTCAAGCTTGACAACTTTAACATGTATGGATTTCAACTCCCAGAATTCGCCAGCCAGCATGAATTCTGGGAGCTGAAGTCCACACATCTTAAAAGATCATTCCGAATAAACACCACCTATATAAATCAGGAGAACCAGTTTGGCCTAGCGGTTTAGGCACTGGGCTAGAAAGCAGTAGACCATGAGTTCAAGTCTCGCCTTCGCCACAAAGTAAACTTGTTACTCTCTCAGCCTCACCCACCCCACAGGGTTCTTCTGAGGAAAACAGGATATATCTTCTGTGTTTTAATTTTTTCCTAAAACTAATAAAGGTGCAATATAAAGAAATTGGAAATAAAATGTAAAATCATTTCTACTCTGCAGTGGCTTGGTATTTTCAAGCCGGTTTCCCCATTGTTTTGTATTGCCCCCAGGGCAGGGGTAGGCAACCTTGGCTCTTTTATGACTCGTGGACTTCAACTCCCAGAATTCCTGAGTCAGCATAGCATGAGATCAGGGCTGCTCCCCCAAACTCTCTTCTTTCCGGGGAGCTCTGGGGATTAGGAGATGACCAACCCAGAGTCCGAGACTCTGCAGAACACCCCTCCCCCCGCCATGCTCATGGTCTTAAGAGACCCCCACCCAATTTAAATTCTCACCATGGAGGATCATCATGTAACCTCTGCACCAGTGGCTGTTACAGATCACTGTGTAAGATGTGAAGATACAGGAGTTAAAAACTCCTGGGCGTTAAATTAAATATTTACTATTCAGCTGGGAAGGAATAAAGTCTTTTAGCTGGTAGAGAAAAAAGTAGCTGTAGATTGTTGGGACATATTGGCACTCCGAACGCAGTTCCTAAACAGAAAAACCTAAAAAAGGTATCTCTCTCTCTCTCTGGCTTTCTTCTTTCTTTCTTTCTTTCTTTCTTTCTTTCTTTCTTTCTTTCTTTCTTTCTTTCTTTCTTTCTTTCTTTCTTTCTTTCTTTCTTTCTTTCTTTCTTTCTTTCTTTCTTTCCTTCTTCTTCTTCTTCTTCTTCTTCTTCTTCTTCTTCTTCTTCCTCCTCCTCCTCCTCTTCCTCTTCCTCCTCTTCCTCTTCCTCTTCTACCATATCCGTTATTGGACGTTGGCGATCCTGTTTTTATCAGCAGCCGCTGATAAAAGCACAAACTGGAGCAGGAGGGGCAGCCTCATTACCAGCGTGCAGAGAGGGCCACTCTTTCCATGGGCAGAGGACACCTGCTGCACCTGCTCCAGGCTGGGAAGGCAGATTGGGGGAAAGGGAGGGAGAGGGAGGAGCTGAGGTTGCAAAGGGGCGGGGCTGCAAGGCGGAGCCCGAGAGGAGAGCAGAAGCCCCGCCCCCGCCTCGACCCTCCCACTCGCTGGATTTCCGCTTTCCTCCCGCGCGTCCCGCTTCGCCCTGGCAGGATCGGCGCCGGATCCCTCGGGAGGGGCTTCTGGGTCCCGCTCCGGGCAGGTCGGGCTGCTCCCCCTCCGGCCTTTGGGGCGCCCCTGCCGCCAGGAGAGCTTTTCCCCGCCAGGAGAAAGGTAGCTCCGGATCCGCCTCTTCGGCTTGCAGGGTTTTCCTTGGGGAGATTCGGCTCTGGCGTCGCCTGCAGGGAGCGGCTCCCTCCCTTCCCTCCAGGAGGGCAAAGGGGGGGTCCGTCCCCGGGCTGCATTTGCCCCTTCCTCGTCCGGCCCAGGCTCCCCGCGGGGCTCCGGGTGGATCCCGGAAGGAGCTTTTGGGGAAATTACTCCAGAAGGTGTCTGTGGTCCGTCAGAGCAGGAGGTCTCCGAGCATGCATATCCCGCACGTTCAGTTGTAGAAAATGGAATAAACGGAGCTTTGTAATGCGGTATTAACACAGACTGACCTCATTGCAATGGGGAGGGGGAGGGTTTGAGGAAAAGAAAAGGTTTAAATTAACTGAATGCGGTTCATGTTTTCTTAGTCCCCAAGAGATCCTCTTTCGTTGAGCTCAATGTAAAAAGCTAAAAATAAATTCCTTTGTTTGTAAGGTAATGTTTACTTTGGTCTTGCTTCAAAAAGCTGGGTAGAATTTCTAAACTTTATATTTTCCTTGTTTTGTCCTGAAGAGGCTGTGATGGGGCAGACCCTTCTTGGTGGATGTTTTTCAAAGCACAAAAGTTTTGAGGCTGGTCTTGTGAGCAGGTAATAAAACAAGCTGATAGCCAAAAGGCTGCCTTGCATAATTGTAAATATTTTTGAAACACCTGCCTGGAATTTTTGTGGCCTTCCAGCCTCCAACAAGAGCAGGAAAGAGCAGCCCTTTCCACACATGCTCTGCCCCACCTGATCTCTCTCACATTGAGTTTTCCTATTCACAACTCTGCATTGGTCCCTGTTGGACTTCCTCTTGCTGGTTTCTTCCATTTTGGTTCATCAAGATCTTCTTGAATCAGGATTCTATATTCATTATTTTATATCCTCAACAAATAATTCTATATTTTCATCCCTTTTCTAAGTCATTTGCACATTATATTCAGATTACTATCAGCATCTGAGCCTTTCTCACTTCACTTTGCAGGAGATCAGTGAGGATGTGTCCACAAGCTCCACAGAGGAGAAGGGGCGTTCTTGGATCGGGACCCACCAACCTTTGGCCCAGACTCCGTTCTGGAGAATTTGGAAATCGTGGTCCAGTTGGAGAAGCAGCTTCCTGCACAAAGGGCCAGTCGCTCAGGAGAGATCAAACTGGTCATCAATGAGGGCCATACCTGACCTTGACCCACAGGGGGAACAAGTGACCCAGAGACCTCTTAGTTGTAAGTTTAAAGGTGAGTAAACAAATCTTGATTAAATCTTGGTTTGGAGAATAAGCATTTGTTGTTGTTAGTTGCGAAGTCGTGTCCGACCCATCGCGACCCCATGGACAACGTTCCTCCAGGCCTTCCTGTCCTCTACCATCTTCTGGAGTCCATTTAAGCTCACGCCTACTGCTTCAGTGACTCCATCCAGCCACCTCATTCTCTGTCGTCCCCTTCTTCTATTGCCCTCAATCTTTCCCAGCATTAGGCTCTTCTCCAGTGAGTCCTTCCTTCTCATTAGGTGGCCAAAGTACTTGAGTTTCAACTTCAGGATCTGGCCTTCTAAAGAGCAGTCAGGGTTGATCTCCTCCAGGACTGACTGGTTTGATCGCCTTGCAGTCCAGGGGACTCGCAGGAGTCTTCTCCAGCACCATAGTTTAAAGGCCTCAATTCTTTTGCGCTCAGCCTTTCTTATGGTCCAATTTTCACAGCCATACATTGCAGCAGGGAAAACCATGGCCTTGACTATACATACTTTTGTTGGCAGGATGATGTCTCTGCTTTTTAGTATGCTATCTAGATTTGCCATAGCTTTCCTCCCCAGGAGCAAGCGTCTTTTAATTTCTTGGCTGCAGTCCCCATCTGCGGAGATCTTGGAGCCCAGGAAAATAAAATCTGTCACTACCTCCATTTCTTCCCCATCTACTTGCCAGGAATTGAGAGGGCCGGATGCCATGATCTTGGTTTTCTTAATATTGAGTTTCAAGCCAACTTTTGCACTCTCCTTCTTCACCCGCATCAAGAGGCTCTTTAGTTCCTCTTCACTTTCTGCCATTAGAGTGGTATCATCTGCATATCTTAGGTTGTTGATATTTCTCCCGGCAATTTTAATTCCAACTTTTGATTCATCTAGCCCTGCCTTTCTCATGATGTGCTCTGCATATAAGTTAAATAGGCAGGGTGACAGTATACAGCCTTGCCGGACTCCTTTCCCAATTTTGAACCAATCAGTGGTTCCGTGTCCAGTTCTCACTGTTGCTTCTTGACCCGCATATAGGTTTCTCAAGAGACAAATAAGATGGTCTGGTACTCCCATCTCTTTAAGAACTTGCCATAATTTGTTGTGATCCACACAATCAAAGGCTTTAGCATAGTCAATGAAGCAGAAGTAGATGTTTTTCTGGAACTCCCTAGCTTTCTCCATGATCCAGTGTATGTTGGCAATTTGATCTCTAGTTCCTCTGCCTCTTCGAAATCCTGCCTGTACTTCTGGTAGTTCTCGATCCACATACTGCTGGAGTCTAGCTTATAGGATTTTAAGCATAACTTTACTAGCATGTGAAATGAATGCAATGGTGCGATAGTTTGAACATTCTTTGGCATTGCCTTTCTTTGGTATTGGAATGTAAACTGACCTTTTCCAATCCTGTGGCCACTGTTGAGTTTTCCAAATTTGATTGCAAATTGAGTGTAGCACTTTTACTGCATCGTCTTTTAAGATTTTGAATAGCTCAGCTGGAATACTGTCACCTCCACTAGCTTTGTTGTTGCTCAGACTGTCCTACGGGCCCCATTTCACTTCACATTCTAGGATGTTGGCTTTGAGGTCAGTGACCAACTATCGTGTTATCAGGGATGCTAAGCGCGTTCTTGTATAGTTTCTTCTGTGTTAATTGCTGCACCTCTCTTAATATATTCTGCCTCTGTTAGGTCCCTGCCATTTTGGTCCTTTATCATGCCCATCTTTGCATGAAACGTTCCCTTCATATCTCCAATTTTCTTGAAGAGATCTCTGGTTCTCCCTATTCTATTGTTCTCTTCTATTTCTTTGCACTGTTCATTTAAGAGGGCATTCTTATCTCTTCTAGCTATTCTCTGGAATTCTGCATTCAGTTGGGTGTATCTCTTTCTTCCTTGCCTTTCGCTTCCCTTCTTTCCTCAGCTATTTGCAAAGCTTCCTCAAACAGCCATTTTGCTTTCTTGCATTTCTTTTTCTTTCGGATGGTTTTAGTTGCTACCTCTTGTACAATGTTGTGAACTTCCGTCCATAGTTCTTCAGGCACTCTGTCTATCAGATTTAATTCCTTAAATCTATTTGTCACTTCTACTGTATATTCATCAGGGATATGATTTAGTTCATACCTGAGTGGCCTAGTGTTTTTCCCTACTTTCTTCAGTTTAAGCCTAAATTTTGCAACGAGAAGCTCATGATCTGAACCACAGTCAGCTCCTGGTCTTGTTTTTACTGACTGTATAGAGCTTCTCCATCTCTGGCTGCAGAGCACATAGTCAATCTGATTTCTGTGTTGACCGTCTGGTGATGTCCATGTGTAGAGCCGTCTCTTGGGTTGTTGGAAAAGAGTGTTTGCTATGACCATCATATTCTCTTGACAAAATTCTATCAGCCTGTGCCCTGCTTCATTTTGTACTCCAAGGCCAAACTTGCCTGTTATTCTGGTTATCTTTTGGCTTTCTACTTTAGCATTCCAATCCCCCATGATGATAAGGACATCATTTTTTGGTGTTAATTCTATAAGGTGCTGTAGGGCTTCATAGAACCGGTCAATTTCATCCTCTTCAGCACCAGTGGTTGGGGCATAGACTTGGACTACTGTGATATTGAATGGTTTGCCTTGGATTCGCACTGAGATCATTCTGTCATTTGGGGGATTGTATCCCAGTATTGCTTTTCCTACTCTTTTATTGACTATGAAGGCTACTCCATTTCTTCTGAAGGATTCTTGCCCGCAGTAGTATACCTGATGGTCCCCTGAATTAAATTCACCCATTCCTGTCCCTTTTAGTTCGCTGATTCCTAAGATGTCGATGTTCAGTCTTGTCATCTCTTGTTTGACCAGGTCCAGTTTGCCTTGATTCATGGATCTTACATTCCAGGTTCCTATGGAGAAAAAACCTTTACAGTATCGGACTTTCCTTTCACCACCAGATGCATCCACAGCTGAGCGTCCTTTCGGCTTTGGCCCAGTCGCTTCACTCTTTCTGGCGCTACTAGTACTAGCCCTCTGCTCTTCCCCAGTAGCATATTGGACACCTTCCGACCTGAGGGGCTCATCTTCCAGCGTCATATCTTTTTGCCTTTTGGTACTGTCCATGGGGTTTCCATGGCAAAGATACTGGAGTGGTTTGCCATTTCCTTCTCCAGTGGATCACATTTTGTCAGAACTCTCTGCTATGACCTGTCCGTCTTGGGTGGCCCTGCATGGTATAGCTCATAGCTTCATTGAGTTACGCAAGCCCCTTCGCCACGACAAGGCAGTAATCCATGAAGGGGAGAATAAACATATGTTTTTTAAATCTTTATTGGACAAAAGAGCAATGCAGAGAAATTGTGTTTTGCTCCCAAGGTGCTGGGTCAAACCGTAATGTAGCTCCATTGAGGACTACATGGTGAGTGTGATTGGTCCACGCAGTTAGGAATCCCTTTGGTGGTGATGCTGTCTATCCCACATTTTGTTTTGTGTTACCAAGAAGTAGACTGTGGTCGGCTTTCTCACATGCCTCACAGAAGTCCAAATATAGCATATCCATTGAATTTCAGTATTCCACTATTTTAGTCACTTTGACAAAGAATGCAGTAAGTTTTGTCTGGTATAATCTGTTTTTGACAAACCCACGTTGGCTTCTAGTAATTTTTTTCCCTAGGCTTTCGCAGATTGCTTGCTTGATCATCTTGTCCAGGATCTTCCCAGGTACTGATATCAGGCTGATTGGTCTGCAGTTTCCTGGATCTATTTTCCCCCCTTTTTTTGTAATATTTTATAAAACATAAAAAATGTCTCGCAAGGAAGCAGGAATCAAGAAGTCATGACGGGATGGAGCTCATAAGTGCAAAAGTCCCAAGAAGCAGAAAAAAGGGATAAGAATCAGGAATGTGTTCTGAACTCTCTTCCCTTCCCTTCAGCTTATGCGATGCCTTAGTTTTTGGTATATCCTCAGTTTGTCCTGGACTTATGACCACAATTGGCACTGGAGTCTTGGTCGTTAAGGTGTCACGTGAGAGTTTGGCTCAGTGACTGCAATCCTCTACTCCTGAGGTTGTGGCTGTTAAGCAATTTCACACGTCGTTAAGCAAATGAGTCCCAGATAGGAATGTGGGGTTGCCTGAAGTGGGCAGGAGAGGCATTGTGAGTCCTGGCACAGGCCACGTTTGACTTAAGAAGGTCCTGGAGGAGCTTAGAGATGCTTTGTGACACGTTGCTTGGAAACATGTATGGAACACGTGACTTGGAGAATGGCGCAAGATTGCAAAGGCCTCTGGTCTGGGGATCAAGGCCTCATTTCTCAGTGGCTGAGGTGACAGTGGGCTGAAGTCCAGGTCTGGGTTCAGTGACCCCAGGCCTCCACTTAAGGCCCAGCATTGCTGTCAATCAGGGCTGCTTTCCATGGTCTGGATGGGGCGGCTCAGGCTTCCGGGGTGGCTGCAGCTGTGCATCCCACTTCATCACCCCCGAACACATGGGTGACCTGAGCCTGGTCTCCCGGACCTCCCCTACCCCCAGACACGCCCACGTCCCTTGCCTGGGCCTTCCTCCTACCTAAAGTTTCAGGGCTTCTTTTTCACCTCGTTATAGGACGAGAACCAAGGAGGAAAAGATAGAGTCAGTGAACAGCAGGAGAGTTTGCCTCGGAGGGATCTGGGGTGACGAAATCAATGGAGGTTTTGTCTGGGGTGTCCTGCGGACCCCAGAGGGTAAGATAGAGGGTAGGACTGGAAGACCTTCATGGTCCCTTCCAAGGCTAAAGTTTTGTGATTCTCTACCATTGTCAAAAGGAAACATTATTCTCGTCTTCTTTCTTTTTCCACCAGCAGGAAAACAACTCTGACCAAAGATTCACCTGCAAGTCAACTATCAACAGATAACAGAAAACCAGCACAAGGCAGCAGCCGCCAGAATTCATGGAGGGCGGGAAACTCTCGGATCCCCCGTCAGATACAAGCAGCACTCTGAAAAACCACAAAAAACCCCATCAATGCTCAGTGTGTGAGAAATCCTTTGCTCGCAGATGTCTCCTTTTGAGCCACAGGAAGGTCCATGTGGGAAGTGGATCCAGTGAAAGTTTGGAGGGTGAGAAATCCTTCTCCGGAAAACACATGAAAAATCTCAGACGCCCCTCCAGACTAAAGCCCTATAAATGTGAGGAATGTGACTTATGTTTTGGTCAAAAGTCACACCTTCTTAGACATCAGAAAATCCACACTGGAGAGAAACCCTATCATTGTCTGGAATGTGGGAAATTTTTCAGTAAAAAAGGCACCCTCAGAAACCATGAGAGAATTCACACAGGGGAGAAACCTTACACGTGTTGGGAATGTGGGAAGAGCTTTTCTCGGACGGGAGGTCTTCGGGTCCATGAGAAGGTTCATGCAGGAATAAAATCTTACAAATGCTTTGAGTGTGGAAAATGTTTCACCCAGAGTTCAGGTCTTCGGACTCATGAGAAAACACACAGAGGGGAGAAAAAGGAAAAGTGCCTCGAATGTGGGAAATGTTTTTCCGAGAAATCAAGCCTGGTGCAGCATCAGAGACGTCACACTGGAGAGAGACCCTATGAATGCCCAGAATGTGAGAAACGATTTATGAGTTCTTCTGAACTTCAGAGACACCAGAAGAGGCACAAAGGGGAGAAACCCTATCAATGTGGAGAATGTGGGAAATGTTTTGTTACACAAAGAGAGCTTCAGTTTCACGAGAGAATCCACACAGGGGAGAAACCATACAAATGTGGGGAGTGTGGGAAATGCTTTACCCTAAAACAAAGCCTTGGAAGGCATCAGAGGCTCCACACAGGAGAGAAGCCATACAGATGTGTAGAATGTGGGAAATGTTTTGCTCAACATGGAAACCTTTGGAGACATCGTAAAATCCACACAGGGGAGAAGCCATACAGATGCCTAGAATGTGGAAAATGTTTTGCTGAAAAGGGAGCCCTTTGGACACATCATAAAACCCACACAGGGGAGAAGCCATACAGATGCCTAGAATGTGGAAAATGTTTTGCTCAACAGGGAAACCTTTGGAAACATCATAAAACCCACACAGGGGAGAAGCCATATCAATGCTTCGAATGTGGACAATTTTATTCTACCACATCACACCTTAGAAGTCATATAAAAACTCACACAGGGGAAAGAAATTACAAATGTTTAGATTGTGGGAGAGCATTTGCGCAGTCAAGTTCCCTTAGAAGCCACAGCCGAATCCATATAGGAGAGAAGCCCCATAAATGCTCGGAGTGCGATAAATGTTTTTCTCAAAAAAATACTCTTGTGAGACATCAGCGAACCCACACTGGAGAGAAACCATATAAATGTCCAGAGTGTGGGAAATGTTTTGCCCGAACTTCATCACTTCACAAGCACACCAGAGGTCACACAGGAGAGTCGCCTTACAAGTGTGCAGAGTGTGAGAAAACTTTTCATTGTAAGTCTCGGCTAGAAATGCATCAGAAAGTCCATAGTAGAGATAAACCCCTTCAGTTGTGAGGAATGTGGAAAACATTTTTTTAAACGTCACATCTTATAATTCACCAGGAACTTCACACAGTCCCAGAAGGGAAATCCTACAGTTTTTTGGTGTGGGGAAACCTTCACAATCTTCACCAAAGCACCCACACAGGAGAGATTCCACAAATGCTTCAGCAGAATTCAAAATTTTATTTCTGATTTTTTTTACTTTTCATTTTGTATATTCAGATTTTGGGGTCCAGAAGAGAAGAAGGAAACTCCGTTTAGACGCCTCAGATAATATGAGGTGATGGAAATTGCCTTGTGATTCCGTTGCAGCTAAAATGACAGGGAGATCCCCTTTTCCTCTTGAATGTGTATTTACCTCCCAGCCAGCCCAGAGCCCAAGGACCTCCTGGTGGTCTCCCGTCCAGCACTGCCGAGCTTTCCTAGAGTGGCCAAGGCTGGCCAGGTGTGGCCTCTTAGCTGAGACAAACACATGAAAGGGAGGGTCTCTCTCTGGGTCTGGCAAGATGGGGTTAAGACAAGTCAGGAGTCCAGTTAAAACTCAGGAGCTTCTCAGAAAAACTGCAAAGAGGGAAAAGGTTTGCGCTAAGTGACCGAGAGTCTTTTTGGAGTTGGGCAGGATTAACAAATTCAGGAAATAAATAGAAACATGGAATAAATATCCTACAGCACAGCAGACAGAAGCCTGGGGAAAAGAAGGGCATTTGCTGATAATTTTGTAATTTTTTTGAAAAACCTTTTTCTAAGGAACAAAAATGTTAATGGAAAAATTAATATTTTTGTGTTGGTTATTAGCTGGTTTTAAAATTAATAGCTGAAAGACAAAGATGGCAAACTAAACATGAAAATGGTAGAGCAAACAGAATGGATGGGGGGAAAAGTGTTTTGAAGACATGAGGGAACAGTAAGAAACTTGAGCATTATTTAAAAAAAATACAAATTGTCAAAATAATTATGTTAAGGCATGGGATGAAATCAAGAAGGATGTGTTAAGACGTGTAAATTACAACTGTCATTGTTGGGGAGAATTTCTGTGATTAAAAATGAATGTATTACCTACTTTCATGATGTTTCTGTTTTAAGCAATACCTCTCTAAATAATAGGTGCACCCCTTAAGCAATCTAGGTTTATATGCCGAGAGAAAAACCAAGAGTTTAATTTAAAACTCTTCAAGATGCAAAGAAAAGAGGATTGTCTGATTGGGAAATTCTCCTTTGCAGCCTGTTCGGTTTGGACAAAAAGAATGAGTTTTGCTGAGAAATAAGAGAATTTTAAAATAAGAAGAGCAGGAGCTGAAGTTTGGGTGGCCTGATTTTTATGTGGTACAACTTCAACAATCCTTGTGTTCGAAGTGATGCATTGAGAATACGGAAGGGATGTAAGCCCGGAGGGTGGCCGAGAAGGCCCTGGCAGAAGAAGGCGATTTATGGGAAAGGAAAAGAGCAGGGAAAAAGGGAAACGGTCACGTATGGAGAGTTGTTAGAAAAAAGGAACATGGGAGAATACAAGGGGGAGTCAGGAGATCCGCAGAGGGATTTAATTTCTCACAGTTTTTCTCTGTAGAGTCGAGAGAAAGATTTAAAGTGGACAAAAGGACACTTGGAATTAAACGCAACCTACTGGGAGACAGAATTTGAAACTGAACTCCTGTATGTGAAATGGTTAAAATGTATCAGCTTTTTCTAAAAACTGAAATGGACAAAAAACAAGTTAAAAAGTGTACGGCTAGTCCTCGACTTACAACAGTTTATTTAGTGATTGTTCAAAGTTACAATGGCACTGAAGAAAATGAATTATGACCATTTTTCACACTTATAACCATTGCAGCATCCCGATGGTCACATGATCAAAATTCAGATGATTGGCAGCTGACTCCTGTTTATAACGGTGGGAGTGTCCCAGGGTTGTGGGGCAAAACTCACTGTCTCACTTAGCAACAGAAATTTTGGGCTCATAAGTCGAGGACCACCTGTATGATGAAGTGGGCCAAAGGTTTTGGATATTCTGTGCCATCAAGTCTCTTAGCAACTGCATGATGAACCTTCTCCAGAATGATCTCTATCCCCAACTGGATCCTTCAGGTCCTCCAATGGTTCCCCCATCGCCACTTTGCCTGGATCCACCCCCTGGTTGCCCTCTTCTTCTCATTCCCTCCATCTTTCTCAGCATCAGAGCCTTCTCCTTAAAGCAAACATTGTTGCAGCCTATCTCTGATGACAGTTTGAGCCTGGTCTATTTATGCCTGGAGTGAGAATTCTGGTTGATTTCTTGTGTGATCCATTTGTCTGTTTTCTTGGCTGTCCGTGATAATCTCAGGAGTTTTCCCCAACAGCAGAGTTCAAGACCTGTCAACCCTCTTCCTGTCCTGCTTCTTCAAAGTCCAATTTTCGCTTCCGTAGCATCTGGGACCAGAGATACAATAAACATTGGGAAAAGGACATAAAGAGCAGCCGCCCCCCCCCGTGGATGAGAGACTCGGGTGTCTTCATCAGAGTGAGATCTTTGGAGTGGTGAGAAGGGATCAGCTGAAGATTCTTGTGATCCCCGCCCCCTGACAGGAGAGGATGATGGTTTGGGAGGAAGCGAGGGAAGAGGCAGCGAAACTGCACTTGGGCGAAGATCTGTGGAGCAGGTGATGCCGGTAGAGACCCCCCCAAAAAAAAAACACCTGGAGGGATCCATAGGCTAGAAAAGGCAGAGAGATTGAGGGGGGGCGGGAGCAGCTACCTAGATCCTCTTTGAGGATCTTTGGATCCACTAGAAGGGATCCGCCCGGGGCTTCTTCCCGGCCCTCCCCCTGGCGCTCCCCCAACCTCGGCTGCACGGAGGACCCTGCCCCGCTTCTCCTTCCGCCCCGTCTCAGCCGCCGAGGGGACCCCGGACTGTCTGGGGCGACCCCTGCCTCCCCCCCCGGGAGCGGCTCTTCCTCGGGGTCCGCATCCCTCCCCCGCCCTCTTTTCCACCCTGCGGGAAACGCCGCGATCCTCGCAATTCCCTCCGCGACTATTTCGCGGTCATCGCAGAGCTTCAGTTTCCGCCCAGATGCTGGAGCAGGAGGGAGCCCCGCCCGCGCACAGCAGGGCACTCTTCGCATGGGCAGAGGAACCCCGGACGCGGACGCCCAGCGGAGGAACAGGGAGTCCCGGCTGGTGAATGCAGGGAGGGGGAGGAGCTTAGGTTGCTATGGGGCGGGGCTGCCAGTCGGAGCCCGAGAGGATAGGAGAGCAGAAGCCCCGCCCCCGCCCTCCCGCTCGCTGGATCTCAGCTTCCCTCCTCGTGTCCCGCTTCGCCCTGCGAGGATCGGCGCTGGATCCCTCGGGAGAGGCTTCTGGATCCCACTCCTGGCAGTTCGGGCTGCTCTCCTTCCGGCCTCCAGGCCGCCCCTCCTGCCAGGAGAGCTTTTCCCCGCCAGGAGAAAGGTAGCTGCGAATCCCAGGGGGCTGGACTAGAAGACCTCCAAGGTCCCTTCCGGCTCTATTCTATTCTACTAAATCAATACAAATAAAAAAAATAACATTATTTTCATTCAGCAGTGTGGCTTAGCAGCCTTTCCAGGCCTGTTTTCCCCTCTCAGCTGCTGAGTTGCAATGCTAGTATTGCCCCTATGAGAAGATCCGGAGCAGATCCGGGCTGCTCCCCCAAACTCTCCTCTTTCCTGTCCCGGGAGCTCTGGGGATTGGGAGATGGGCAACCCAGAGAGGGTGAGACTCTGCAGAAACCCTCCCCCCCCACCACGCTCATGGGCTTAAGAGACCCCCCCCACCCAATTAAATTCCCAGGACGGAGGGTCATCATGTAACCCCAGCACCAGCGGCTATTACAGATCACCGAAAGACGTGAAGGTACCTAAATTAAAAACTCTTCGTCCTTAAATTAAATATGAACCATCCACTTAGGAGGGAAGATCAATAAAGTCTTCTATCTAGCAGGTAGCGAAAAAGGGTAACTGAAGATCATTGCTGCTGACTGGCACTCTGAACCGAGTCCCTAAGCAGGAAAACCTAAAAAAGGAAGATTTCTCCGTTTGGCCTCATAAAAACACACACGGCAACCGGAGCAGGAGGGGTTTCCAGCGAGCAGACACTCTTCGCATGGGCAGAGGAACCGACGATGCGGACCCCCATCGCAGGACCAGAGGAGGTTCCGGAGCATTTGAAGGCAGACTAAAGGGGGAGGAGCGGAGGGGAAAGGAGAGGAAGGGGCGGGGCGGCGGGGCGGGAGGGGGGGGGGAGAAGATCGGAAGCCCGGGCAGAACAGGGCACTCCGCATGCGCAGAGGAACCACGGACGCGGATGCCCAGGGAGGAACAGGGAGCCCAGGCTGGGAAGGCGGATAGTAGGGGGGAGGGAGGGAGGGAGGGAGGAGCGGAGGCTGCCAAGGGGCGGGGCCTGCAGTGTGGTCCCCGCGGCGCCTTCCGCCTGGCCCCGGATGCTACCTAGCAGCTTCCCGCCAGGCAGGAGCAGCCCAGAAAGGGGGGGCGGCTACCTCCCAAGAGGGAGAGACCAGCGTCCGCTTCCCCCAGAGGAAAGACGGGGGGGAGGGAAGCAGGAGGCCAGCAGGAGGGCAGCGCCGTAGAGACTGAAGAACCGAGGCACCGATGAGCGGCGCCAGATCCGCCTGGCAGCAGCAGCAGCAGCAGCCGCCTGAGCAAAGCCCGAGCTCCAAGCCTGGCGGAGCGCAAACCGTGATCGCCGCCTGCTCCAGAGTCACAAGGTGAGCTGCGGAAGAGAGGGGAAACGCGGCAGGATGTCCGCTGCCATTCCGCTATTTTAGTCACTTGGGCAAAGAATGCAATAAGCTTTGTCTAGCCGCAGGGGTGGGGAACCTTGGGTCTTTTAGCACTCGTGGACTTCAACTCCCAGAATTCCTGAAGCAGCCATGCTTGACTGAGGAATTCTGGGTGTTGAAGTCCACAAGTCACGAAAGAGCCAAGGTTGCCTACCCCTGGCGCTCTACCTAGCTGTGATCTGTTTTTGACAAAGACACGTTGGCTTCTAGTAAGAGCTTTGCTGCTTTCTAAGTATCTACACTACAGAATCCTTGCTTCACTCTCTTTCCCAGGATCTTCCCAGGTATTGATATCAGGCTGATTGGTCTATAATTTCTTGCATCCCTGATTTTTTTTTCTTTTTGTAGTATTTTATAAAATGTATAGGGGAAAGCAAGAAAAGAGAATAAGAAATTATTTACGCTAACCTGAACTCTCTTCCTTCCTCTCTTGCTTATGCGATGCCTTAATTTTGGGGATTCCCTAGAGGTACTCCTCGTATTATGACAATTCAGACCGGAATCTCAGTCTTTGAGAGAAGCAGCCATTACGTGAGATGTCACATGACTGCTTTGCTCAAAGACTGCAATCCTGCACTTGTGGTGGTTAAGCTACTTCACAAGCGGACAAAAGTCCCAGTTAAGGAATGTGGGGTTGCCTGAAGTCGGCAGGAGAGGCCCTGCGAGTCCTGGCACAGGAAATGTGGAAGTTGAGGGGGCCCTGAAGAAGGTTACGGATGCTTTGGGACACGTTGCTTAGCAACAGTATGGAACAGGCGGTTTGGAGAATGGCGCAAGGCTGCAAAGGCCTCCCGTCTGGGGATTAAGGCCTCATTTCTCTTCAGTGGGCTGAAGTCCAGTCCTGGAGTCAGTGGCAGATGGCTGAAACTGTTGAAGACTCCAGATCTCCACTTAAGACGCAGTCCCCGCATTGTTGTCAATCAGGGCTGCTTTGCATGGCCGGGCTGGGGCGGATCAGGCTTCCAGGAGTGGTTGCAGCTTTGCATCCCACTTCATCACCCCTGAACTCATGGTGGGGGGCTGTTCCTGGTCTCTAGGACCTCCCCCACCCCCGAAATGCCCCCATGACCATTGCCTGCCCCTCCCCCCATTAAGAACCTCACCTAATCACTGCTTCAAGGAACGACCAAAATTCCAGTCCCGACTGGATGTCCAGGAGGACATCTCTCCTACAGATGTAGGGCCTCCATCACTGAGGCTGAGATTTTGTGATTACATGTCTCAAAAGGAAATATTCTCAATTTGTTTTTTCATTCTAACAGCAGATAAAAGATTGTTACCAAAGATTTATCTGCAAGTCAACTATCGACAGATAACAGAAAACCAGCACAAGGCAGCAGTCGCCAGCAAGAATGAAGGGCGGGAAACTCTTGGATGCCCCGTCAGACACAAGCAGCACTCCAGAAAACCACAAAAAACCCTATCAGTGCTCAGAGTGTGGGAAATCCTTTGCTCGCAGATGCCTCCTTTTGACCCACAGGAAGGTCCATGTGGGAAATGGATCCAGTCAAGATTTGGAGGGTGAGGAATCCTTCTCTGGAAAACACATGAAAGATCTCAGACGTCCCTCCAGACTAAAACCTTATAAATGTGAGGAATGTGACTTATGCTTTGGTAAAAAGTCAAACCTTGTTACACATCAGAAAATCCACACTGGAGAGAAACCTTATCAGTGTCTGGAATGTGGGAATTTTTTCCGTCAAAAAGCCCATCTGGGAAACCATGAGAGAATTCACACAGGGGAGAAACCTTACAAGTGTTGGGAATGTGGGAGGAGCTTTTCTCGGAGTTCATATCTTTGGGTCCATAAGAAGTCTCATGCAGGAATAAAATCTTACAAATGCTTTGAGTGTGGGAAATGTTTCATCCAGAGTTCAGGTCTTCGGACTCATGAGAAAATACACAGAGGGGAGAAAAATGAAAAGTGCCTCGAATGCGGGAAATGTTTTTCCAGAAAAGGATATCTGGTACTACATCAGAGATGTCACACTGGAGAAAAACCCTATGAATGCCCAGAATGTGAGAGACGATTTACAAATTCTTCTGAACTTCGGACACACCAGAGGAGGCACAAAGGGGAGAAACCCTATCGATGTGGGGAGTGTGGGAGAAATTTTATTACACGAAGTACGTGTCGGAGTCATGAGAGAATCCACACAGGGGAAAAACCACACAAATGTGGGGAGTGTGGGAAATGCTTTGCCCGAAAACAAAGCTTTTTACTGCATCAGAGGCTCCACACAGGAGAGAAGCCGTACAGATGCGTAGAATGTGGGAAATCTTTTGCTCAAAGGGGAACCCTTTTGACACATCATAAAACCCACACAGGGGAGAAGCCATATCAATGCATTGAATGCGGAAGATTTTATTCTACCACATCAAACCTTAGAAATCATGTGAAAATTCACATGGGGGAAAAAAACTACAAATGTTTCGACTGTGGGAGAACATTTGCTCGGTCATGTCAGCTTAGCTGTCACAGCCGAATCCATACAGGAGAGAAGCCCCATAAATGCTCGGAGTGCGATGAATGTTTTTCTCGAAAAAGTACTCTTTTGAACCATCAGCGAATCCACACTGGAGGAAAACCACACAAATGTCTGGAGTGTGGGAAATACTTTGCCAAACCTTCAGCACTTCGCAGGCACACCCGAAATCACAGAAGAGAGTGGCCTTACAAGTGTGTAGAGTGTGAGAAAACTTTTCATTGTAAATCAAAGCTAAAAATGCACCAGAAAGTCCATAGTAGAGGTATGTGAACGATGTGGAATACACTTTTTTTCAAACTTCACACCTTACTGCTCACCTGGAACTTCACAGTGACAGAAGGGAAATCCTACAAATGTGACTTTTTCTAGTCAATTAACTCTCAATACCATCTTAGAATTAGAATACACAATCAAGAAAAAGTGTATAAATCTTGGGAGTGTGAGAATATTTTGCTTGCTAAGCTGCATTAGTAACTTGCCAGAGTGATTACACAACTCGCCATAAATTGTTGCAGTCACAACTCAAGGCACCCAGGTATTTCTGTTTTTTATTACACTGCTGTTGATCAATAAGGAGAACAGAAGATTTAGAGAGGCAAAAACGGGGTGAAGGATGGAATGAAGACGCATCTGGTTTTTTATTTAGTGATAAAGTGTTGATGTTGAATATGCTGGCTGAGG
Organism: Azemiops feae; assembly: GCA_023970755.1. Lineage (NCBI taxonomy): Eukaryota > Metazoa > Chordata > Lepidosauria > Squamata > Viperidae > Azemiops > Azemiops feae. The sequence continues at coordinate 26,692 of JALGBA010000485.1, read as the reverse complement.
ATGAAGAGGGAAAGTTTCTTTTTTTTTACTATTTTTTGGAGGGTTTTCTTTTTTTCTTCATTTTTCATATATTCACACACACACACATATTTGTATAACGTTTCTTTGTTTGATCTGTGAACATAATCCTTAATAAAAGTATTGTTCAAAATAACAGGACTTTTTTCAGGGCATGTACTGGGGGGGAGGATCAAAAAAGTCAAGATGGACGTCATGTTGTGCCATACTGTACAAAGTCTTGCTGCTTTTTAGCTGTGTATGTGATGTCCTTTAAAACAGCCACCGTCTTGGTTCTTGTGACTTCCTCCTCCCTCCCTGACACGCTCGTGATTAATTGGGCCATATCTTACTTAGGACATACGGTATATCAGTGGTGGCGAACCTGTGGCACGCGTGGGCATGCGCGCTGTCGCTCCAGCCCCACCTCCCCCTGCGGCCCCCTCCCCAGCAGCCCCCCCCCAGAGGAGAGTTGACCCCTGACGCAGCCTGCACGGAGCAGCGCAGCCAAGCACATGTCAGCCGGGCAGCAGGGACAAGATTCCGCCCTCGCACCCTGTCGCACGCAGATGATGCTGTTGGGCGCAGGTGGAGGGCGTGGCCACCATGGCGCTGCAGGGCCGCCTGGGCGATCTGCTGCGGCAGGCCATGGAGGTGGTGGGCGGGGGGGGGCAGAAGGGGCAGAGCGGGGGGCGGAGTAGGGGCGGGACAGTTTTTGGGCACTCGGTCTCTAAAAGGTCCGCCATCACTGCGGTACATGGTAGGTCACAAGAAGTGCGACTTTGAACTATGTAATCAATTTAGTGCATATTGTAAATTGATTCCAGGCTGCATTTCATGCAACCCAACATTCAATTCACGTGAGTCTGTTGTGTGTGTAGTTTAAAGTGGACTTGATGGAGGGTCACATAAGCGCCACACCAGTGACTATTACAGACCACTCTAAAGATATCAGAATTAAAAATTCCCAGCAATTAAAACAAAATATCTACTACCCAGATAAGAGGGAACACCAACAAAGTCTTCTAGCAGCTACGAAAGAAAAGCAGCTGTAGATTGCTGGGTCATAACAGGCAGTTTGAAGAGTCCCTGAGTGGTTTGTTTCTTTATTAACAGACACGCACAGCCCTTTCCCAGCCTCCTCTCTCAGGGCTGGATACGAAGGTCATGGAATGGGTGAAGGCTGCAGAAAGCCTTAATGCTTCCTAGGAGATCCCCTTCTTTGACCAAAAGCCGCAGTCCAGCCCAGGAATGGATGAGGTTCCCTCTCGGCTGATGGAGGGATCAGAAGCTCAATGCACTGAGACAACAAGGGGCTCTTTGGCCAGAGCTGGTGTGGGGCCTTTTTGCTATTACTCAGCCTGTTGGCCTCTACTTACATTGGGCCAGTAATGCATCAGGTTGCCTGGCTGGGAAATTGGGACTTGTAGAATGCCGGATTTTTGATCCCCAAAGAGGACAGATTCAAAAGAAAGCCCCATTTACACTTTCTAGGAACTGGGCATTGAATTACAGCCTCCCAGCTTCCTGCTTACATATTTTTTTCTACTAATTCCTCCTGAAATCTTTCGGTCTAAAATCCGTTTATCTGGAGCCACATTATAACAATAGCAATAGACTTACATACCGCCCCACGGTGCTTTATAGCCCTCTTTAAACGGTTTATGGAGTTGGTATGTTTCCCCCATCAGTCTGAGCCCTCATTTTACCAACCTCGGAAGGATATGGAAGGCTGAGTGAACCCCAAGCCGGTGAGGATCGAACTCCTGGCATGTTCCAGTGAGGCTGCCTTCTGCGCTCAAGTCCCCACGAAGACGTGGCAAATTGGCAGAGGTGTCTGCAGTTGGGTGAATGGCTGTCAAAAACGTCGAGATGGGAGTCCAAATCAAAGCCCCGCCCCTTTTCTTGAGTGTCATGGTTGTGTGACGCGGGTAAAAAAAAACAGCAGGATGTTTCTGTTTTATCATTTCGATATTTCTCAGCCCCGCTTGACCCCCTGCTCGGAAAATGAACATTTGGGATTGAGAGTATAAGATTCCCCCCCCCTCATCCCCGCCTCCTAAGAACATGGCTGTGATATAAAGTTGGCTTACTCTTTTATTGGAACGGAGAAAGGAAAACTGCAACGGAGGTCACCGAGGTGTTATTGTGCATAAAATAATGTTATTAATAATAATAATATAGTGATGGTCAAAGATAAGAAAGAGTCTTTACGTACATATATCCAGAAGCATATGGTGGGGCAGGTCTGTGTGTGTATACACACCCGCCCGCCCACCTGTGCAGGGGGGAATTCGGCTGGTAGGTTTGAACTGAATTGCTTCATCTACTAGCCAAGCTTCTCTTCTCTACTCAAGCTAGAGTAGGCTGAAGTCCGATCTGCCCAAAACTCACCCAGTGCAGGAAAATTAAGCCAGCCGCTTTGAATTACGTTGCTGAAATGTCAAAGGCTAAGTCCCTGGATCGCATGTCGGCCTTTCCTACCGATAAGGGCTCCGTGTGCGGCTTTTCCTCAGTCGCCTCCAACTTCACTCCGTTCCTCCACCCTCGGCAGTCCTCAAGAGAGGCCGAGGGAGCTGTGAGGATGGCCGAAAAATCCCCTGGATTGTAGTCTACGGACATCTCTCTGAACTGGGTCCCTTTCGCGTTGCCGGTTCGCCTGTGGATCAGCTGGTGTTTGTACAAGCTGGACGTGTAGCTGAATTTCCGTCCACAGTCCCGGCAGGCGTAAGGTTTCTCTCCCGTGTGGATCCGGTCATGCCTGACCAAATCCGCCTTGTCCCGAAAGCCTTTGAAGCAGATAAAGCACCAGTATTTCTTCTGCCCTCGACGGCTGACGGTTTTCTTTGCCGTTCCGCCTTTCCGGCCCACGCCGGAGGCAGCTGCGGGATGCTGACTCATCAACGGCCGCTGTCCCAGGCTGCTGGCAAAGGGGCCAACTCTGTTCTCGGGGAACGTTTGGTTAGGCCAGGGCCAAGAAGGGGTTGCCCCATCCAGGTGGCTATTTCCCTGGTTCCCGTGCCGTTCTTGGTCTCCTGCAGTAAGAAAAGAAGTCAAAATATGCCAGCCAAAGAAAGCACAGACAGAAGAGCAGATCCTCGACCCACTTAAGCGGCTCGGACCATTCAGACAAGCTCATCAAGTAGCTAAGAACTTATGCTAAATCAGATGTATTGAACAACATTTGGAGTGCATCACGAAGATGTTCCAACAACTGCTGCAATCTGAGAACAAGATAATGTAATATATAATGTAAGGAGCCGTGGTGGCACAGTGGTTAGAATGCAGCATTGCAGGCTGACTCTGCTCACTGCCAGGAGTTCGATCCTGACCACCTGATGGTTGACTCAGCCTTCCATCCTTCCGAGGTCGATAAAATGAGGACCCAGATTGTTTGGGGGCATTAGGCTGACTCTGTAAATTGTTTAGAGAAGGCTGCAAAGCACTGTGAGGCGATATATAAGTCTAAGTGCTATTGCTATTATATTATACTATACCAGGGGCAGGCCACCTTGGCTCTTTTATGACTCGTGGACTTCAACTCCCAGAATTCCTGAGCCAGCATGGCTCAGCTTGGAAACCTCTCCCTTTCCCCTCAGCATGGCTGGCTCAGGAATTCTGGGAGTTGAAGTCCACGAGTCATAAAAGAGGCAAGGTTGCCTACCCGTCATATACCATTACAAGCAGTGAGTGGTAGAAAAGACCTGTTCAGTGTCTCCCTCTACTAGTGTTTTTCTAGCACGTGCAACCCCCAACCTATTGACTTGGAACTGCAAAGTTACCACATTGACAGCCGGTGCAGAAATCTGTGAACTGAGATGCAGAAGCAGGGTGCCACCCCAGAAAAGGTCCTGTCCCAGCATCAACACTGGAAGTTTTTAAGAAGAGATTGGACCACCACTTGTCAGAAATGGTAGAGGGCAGAGGCCCCCAACCTTTTGGGCACCAGGGACCGGTTCCGTGGAGAAAGGTTTTTTCCACGGACCGGAGAGCGCGTGGTTTTGTGTACTGCCTGCATCCCACAGATGGGCCTTTGTTTGTTTGTGCGGACTGGTTGCTGGCATGCCGCGGCCCGGTACCAGTCCATGGAACGGGGGTTGGGGACCCCTGGTGTAGGGTTTCCTGCCTGAGCAGGGGGTTGGACTAGAAGACCTCCAAGGTCCCTTCCAACTCTGTTGTTCTGTTCTGCTTCCTTCAAGACACGTTTCTGGGAAGCAGGCATTGCTTAGTTTCAGGGCAGGAGAGGTGAACCCCAGAGAGTCCTCATCTTAACGCTTCATCCATACCTTCGTAGGCTTCGCCTTTGAGATGCTTCCTCTTATGTCTGTTGAGGGCCGGCTTTTGGGTGAAACTCTGCCCGCACTCAAGGCAGCTGTAAGGCCTCTCTCCCGTATGGACCGTCTGATGCCGAAGGACCTGGGAAACGTCCCGGAAGCTTTTCCCACAGGCCAAACACTCTGGACGCTTACGACCGCCCACGTCAGTCCTTGAGGGTTTAATACTTGGGAGGAAACCTGTTTGGCAAAAACAAAATAAACCCCCCCAAACTACCGTAAACGTACAGATAGTCCTCGACTTATGAGCCCAAATTTATGTTGCTAAGCGAGACCGTCGTTAAATGATTTTTTTCCTCATTTTACGACCTTTCTTCCCACAGTTGGTTAAGGGAATCCCTGCGGTTGTTGTTAGAAACACAGTTGTTAAATGAATCTGGCTTCCCCGTGGACTTTGCTTGTCAGAAGGTCGCAAAAAGGAATCACCGTCATAAATACAAGTCAGTTGCCAAGCTTCCGAATTTGGATCACGTGACCACGGGGGAATGCTGCAATAGTTGTAAGAGTGAAAAATGGCCATAAGTCGCTTTTTCCAGTGCTGTTGTAACTTCGAACAGTCACTAAACAAATGTTTGTAAGCCGAGGACTATCTATGTATATATATATATATATATATATATATATATATGTATCAATAGATTTACAGCAAATTTTAGTGTTTTGATTGACAGACAGCCACCCAGATAAGGGGAACCATTTTGGAAGATATGATAAGATCCCAGCAAAATGTTGGAATAGATACATGTTTAGATCCTTGTAATTTACATTTTTATGCAATGTTATAAAGGAATAGAATAGAATAGAACAGAACAGAACAGAACAAGGAATAGAATAGAACAGAATAAGGAATAGAACAGAATAAGGAACAGAACAGAACAGAATAGAATAGAATAGAATCTGGAAGGGACCTTGGAGGTCTTCTAGTCCTGCCCCCCACTTAAGCAGGAGAATTTGACAGTCTTTAGATTGATATTGGTATTACAGCTCTAGGCATTGGCACAAGTAAAACAATAATAAGCTTATTATAGGCCAAGATTTCTATAGTTAGATTTTAACTTGTGCGCAGTTCAACTCTGAGGAAAAATAAAGAATAAAAATATATATATATAACCTGTAAGCCGCCCAGAGTCACCTTGTAGGGGAGATAGGCGGCATAAACGTTTAGTAAATACATACATAAATAATAAATCCTGCAAGAATGCCCTTGCAGAACTGAGATATTTTTATTATTGTGATCTTTATTATATCTGATTTCTCTCACAAGAGCCGTGGCGGCGCAGTGAGTTAGAATGCAGTATTGCAGGCTAATTCTGCCAACTGCCAGGAGTTCGATCCTGACCGGCTCAAAGTTGACTCAGCCTACCATCCTTCCGACGTCAGTAAAATGAGGATCCAGATCGTTGGGGGCAATATGGTGACTCTGTAAACCACTTAGAGAGGGCTGTGAAGGACTCTGAAGCAGTATATAAGTTTCAGTGCTGTTGCTAATGCTATTTAGGTGTGTTTGTATGTGATGTTGGGAAAATGTTTGGTTCAGGCTCCTGCAGTGTGGCTAGGCCAATGACTCTCACATGAAACAGGAGCCAAGGACATGAGAAACTCTGCACAAAGCTGTTTAGCAACAAATTGTAACATAAGCATATAGCTGAACAGAGTAACTGCATCACACACACAAACTGCCTTCCAATGGAATGCTTATCTGAAAGAATGTAACAGCTTTTGCCTGCTTCATGAAAACTGCTATTGCCTGCCTTTTGTAACTGTTTTTACTTGCTTCATGAAATCACCTATAGTTTGCTGAGCTAGAATGCAACCCCCCTTGCTTGCCCCATGTAACTACCCATATTTTGCTGAACTAATAAAAGAGATTTGCCTGGCTTTGTTCTGGGCTCATTTCACCCCGAGGAGAAATTGACTCTGTGTCTTATTTCTCGCTCCGTCCGGCGCGGGTCTGCCCGGATGCTCCTTCGTGGTGAGCCCGCTGGCAGCGAGAAAAGCCACAACTGGTGACCCCGACGTGATGCTGGTCCTAGTTGTTCGCCTCGACGCCCCCATACCACCGCCAGTGAGGCACTCTTCGGTCGTCTGATCTAGTGAGTATGGGGAAAGGGTTGTCCACGGTCCAGGTCACACACCTTCGAGACCTTGGAGACCTTGTCAAGGCTGCAAAAATTATTTCCATGAACCATGGCAAGCCCTTATCTTCAATTTCAGGGAATGATTTGGTCAAATTGTTGAAATTCATTTGGAAAAAATATCCCACTTATCCCCCCTCAGGGGACATCACGTCTAAAAAATGGAAGCGCATATTGAAATATTTAAATGAACCTCCTAAAGCTTCCTATGACTTAATTTTAACTTGTCAAGTAATTGTTGACAGTTTGAAAATTTATGAAAAAGCAATCAAGGACTCGAGCGATGCCATGGCGCTCAACACTGCACTTCCACCTCCATATCAAGACAACTCTACGCAGCATAAAAGTCCTCAGGTCAAATGCTCCAACATTGTTTCTTCAAATAAAACATCTCCGCCATCTGCCCCCCCTCCGCCTCCACCAAGTGGAGACGCGGAGACCTCGCCTCAGTCTGCTTTTACAGCTGGACTGAAGAGAGCGATGGCGACAGGAAACCTTTCTCTAGAGGATTTGCAGAACTGATCCCGGAAGATTGGAAAAATATTGCTACCATGCTTCTTTCTTCCTCGCAATTCCTAATCTTTGAGTCCGTTTGGCGGCAAGGGGTACGTGCGGCAGTGGCCCGCGGGAACCTCCCAGTTGCCATCACTGCTGATCATCTTTTAGGGGAGGGTAGGGTTAATACCATTGCACTGCAAATTCCCCCCCCCTGCCTGGTTACGATCAGATAAAATTGTCACCCCTAAATTATCTCCAGTTGGACCTTCAGCTCCTCCTGGAGAGGCTAATTTTTTTGCTTTTCCACAGCCATTGTACACCCCCATAAGGCAAAATTTAGAGGAACAATTGGGATGCCTTGAAACTTCAAGTGGCTGTTAAGTTTAACCCTGTCAGACAAGGTCTGACGGTGCTAAGTGTGTTAATATGTATTGTATTTTGTTCATATATATGTGTCTGTGTATGTGTGGCCACCCGGAATATTATGTTTAACCTTGGAATGGTGAGAAAAATGGGAGTTGGTAAAGGGCCCTATACAAGAACCACATGTTTGGTTGACATCAGCTCTTGATTTTTCTCGCTATTTGCAGGACAAGTTATATGTCTAAATAAATGTTGTTTTAATGATACTTGTGTATATATGTCTGTGTTGTTCTGTGTTATTTCCAAGACTTGGAAAAGGGTCTAAACCCTCTTTGATAACACCAAACAAAAAGGCCTTGAATAAAGATGGAAGACGTAGGTTGAAATATTTGTGTGTGAGGTGGTGTAGGCAAGCGGAGTGGAAGTGAATGAGTTGATTTGCTGGTGTAAAGGAACAGTAAAACTGTAGTTTTTATTGTTGTAACATGGGAACGCAATGGCATGAGTTTGCATGTGAAAAGTTTTATGGAGGAGGTATAAAAGAATTTATGGTAAATGATGTGAATTTTTTTGGTGGTGAGATTTTTGTAAAGTTTCTTTTTCTCTTTCCCCCCTCCTGACTCTTTCGTTTTTCGCTGGCTGTATTGCTTTAAGAGCGAAGGACGGGCAGACAGAGGAGGGGGGGCAGCTGCTCGTTTTAACTATTTTTTTTTCTCTTCTTCCTCTGCCTAGAAGTCTGGGTTGAGGAAGGGGGGTGGATGTGAAATTTGATGCCCACTCTTGCAGTTTCAGCTTGCAATTTTTTTTTACTCGAAAGAGGAGGCAGTAATTGTTGGGCAATTCTTTTGCAAATTTTTGAGTTTTAAATTGTTTAGTTAGACATATACATCCATCAACCAAAAGAAATGACTCTGAATTGTTTTGCTTAGATTTGTAAATGTTTTCCCTATTTAATGGAAATTTGTTTCCTCTGAATGGAATTTGATCAAATTGGAACCTTTTTCATATCTGGGTCACAATCTTCTTTCTTCTCACTCAACACCCATTTTTCCTCACATTTTTTTTAGAGAAGGATACCACATTAATGCAGCTCCAACAAAATCACTGCAGAAGCAACTGCTATTTTCCAGCAGTGTGCCACTTGCAGCAAGCAGGCCCACTTGCTCCCAATGGGGGTTAACCCCAGAGGAACAGAGTGTTGCCAAATCTGGCAAATGGATGTTACACAATATGCCCCATTTGCCCCATGGAAATATCTTCATGTTTCCATAGACACCTTCTCTGGCTTCATCATTGCTACCCCTCAACGGGGTGAAGCCACTAAGCATGTCATTGATCACTGTATTCGTTCATTTGCAACGTTGGGATGCCCAAAGGAATTAAAAACGGACAATGGTCCTGCTTACACAGGAGCAGCCTTTGCTGCCTTTTGTAATCAGTGGTCAATTGTTCACAAATTCGGAATTCACTACAACTCCCAAGGCCAAGCCTTGGTTGAGCGTGCCCACCAGACGCTAAAACATGCGCTGGAAAGATATAATCAGACACAAGGGAAAATTGCCCCTAGCCTCCCAGCAGTGCAAAACATCCTTAATTTTTGTCTTCATACCTTAAATTTTTTAAACTTAACAGGCAATCCACCTACCTCTGCAGCCGAGAGGCATTTTTCTTCCCCCTCCCTTTCTCTTCCCCGACCACAGGTTTGGTATCGTCAACTCCCTGATCCTACCTGGAAAGGGCCCGCTGATCTCATCACTTGGGGGAGAGGCTACGCAGCAGTCCAACTGCCTGAAAAAGTCTTGTGGGTTCGTGGTCGCTGCGTCCGGCCCTACTTTGCTCCAGTACCCCGCCCATCTCTGCCGGCAGCCTCCCTGTCTCCTGAGCCTGCAACCATTGATGTGTGACTTTGTACTCCCAGACAACACCTTGTGAGTTCCAGGTCGCCATGTTCACCCACATCATCCCAAGCCTGATCCAGAAAACGATGTTCCTAACAACACTTTGTCTACTGACGGAGAGACAGCATCTTGACGCCTTTCTTGCCCTCCACAATCCTCACCAGCCCCTGAATTTTACGTGGGTAGTATTGGACACACACGCAAACATCCTGAACTCCACTTCGTCCATAGCTGTGCCGGGATCCTGGTTTCCTGACCTGTACTTTGACTTTGGCATCATGCTGGGGGCCACCACCATCACTAGCCACCAATGGATCCAGCGGTGGTCCCTCTATGTTTGCCCTGGCTATATGAACGACACTGCACACCGGAACAAGTGTGGGGGAGAAAACGCCTATTTTTGCGCACACTGGGACTGTGTCTCCCCGGGGGACATAACATGGGACCCCCCCCTCAAAGGTGATTTTATTATACTCAAACGGACTGGTGGGAATGTCAAATGTGAGAAAGACCCAAGCAGAGCACGCTTTAACTGTAATCCGGTTAAGATTTCCTTCACCACCCAGGGAAAAAGGCACGGGGGGTGGCAGGTTGGAATTACTTGGGGAGGTCGTGTTTATGATAAAACCAATAAACTAGGGAACATTTTTACCATAAAACTAATACAAATCCCCATAGAACCCCCGGTACCGATAGGCCCCAACAATATACTAACTGACCGTAAGGTGCCACCCTCTCAACCCACCGATACTTTTGAGAACAATCCGCCTACTCCTTTTGCTCATTCTTACTCTCCTTCACAGAGACGCCCTGGGAACCCTCTTTGGGACATTGTCACTGCCACCTATCACTTGGTAAATAGCACCCATCCTAACCTTACTAATGCCTGCTGGTTTTGCTACAATGTTCAACCCCCATATTATGAAGCTGTAGGGTTTGTCTCTCCATACAACACCTCCTCAGATGACAACACATGCAGATGGAAACATGGCTCACAAACACTGCAGTCAATGTCAGGTACGGGAACCTGCATTGGACTGGTACCCACTCAATACGCACAATACTGCAACACCACACATACCACGATTAACACAACACTCTTTTACATACCACCTAGAGACGGATGGTGGGCCTGCTCCACAGGCCTTACAGCCTGTGCCCACGGCCATGTGATAACCACCAAAGGCTTTTGCATCCTTGTCCAGGTCATACCACGCATCTACATCCATACAGCAGACGAAGTTTATAATACCTATTCAGGGTCTGAACTCTTAAGACACAAGCGGGAACCTATCTCCACTCTCACAATAGCTCTTTTGGTAGGACTTGGCCTGACAGGAGCAGGAACTGGAGTAGCTTCTTTTGCACATCAGTATACTCAATACCACAACCTTAGAGCAGCCATCGATGAAGATTTAGAGAGAATAGAAACTTCTATCTCGCACTTACAAAAATCCTTAACCTCCCTCTCTGAAGTAGTCTTACAAAACAGAAGGGGACTTGATTTGCTTTTTCTAAAAGACGGGGGGTTATGTGTGGCCTTAGGAGAAGAATGTTGCCTTTATGCAGACCACTCTGGTATAGTACAGGACTCCATGACCAAACTCAGGGAGGGCCTGACTAAACGAAAGAAAGAGCAAGAAGGTCAACAAAATTGGTTCCAATCCTGGTTTAACTTTTCTCCATGGTTGACCACCCTGATAAGTGCCATAGCAGGTCCACTGGTATTGTTATTCCTTGCATGCATATTTGGCCCTTGTATTTTATCTCGCTTAAAAAACTTTGTGCAAAGCAAAATAGGTACTTTGGAAAACATGATACTGGAACGTCACCATTACCAACCAGTATCATCTGAAGAAGATATGGAGAAAGCATCCCTCTGCACACCAGACTCTGACGATGACTCAGAATCTGTCCATATGCAATTATGTAGGTCAACACCTACCCTGGATGGGAGGGGGTCGGAGGACCACCAACTCACAGGGCAGGAAACCTACTTTTAAAACAAAAACAGAGGAGATGTTGGGAAAATGTTTGGTTCAGGCTCCTGCAGTGTGGCTAGGCCAATGGCTCTCACATGAAACAGGAGCCAAGGACATGAGAAACTCTGCACAAAGCTGTTTAGCAACAAATTGTAACATAAGCAAATAGCTGAACAGAGTAACTGCATCACACACACAAACTGCCTTCGAATGGAATGCTTATCTGAAAGAATGTAACAGCTTTTGCCTGCTTCATGAAAACTGCTATTGCCTGCCTTTTGTAACTGTTTTTACTTGCTTCATGAAATCACCTATAGTTTGCTGAGCTAGAATGCAACCCCCCTTGCTTGCCCCATGTAACTACCCATATTTTGCTGAACTAATAAAAGAGATTTGCCTGGCTTTGTTCTGGGCTCATTTCACCCCGAGGAGAAATTGACTCTGTGTCTTATTTCTCGCTCCGTCCGGCGCGGGTCTGCCCGGATGCTCCTTCGTGGTGAGCCCGCTGGCAGCGAGAAAAGCCACATGTGAGATGATGGGGCAGGAAGAGGGCCTTAACGTCGCCAAGACACTCTCAATCTTACACGGGAAAAGACCCGAATACGCCAAGACCTGCATATATATATATATCTTTGATGACTGCAAAAATACGAATCCCGGGCATATCTGTTCAATGACACAGTCCTCGATCTCCGGGAGAAATATAAATATAAACCAGCTGTTTATTGTTAAAAAGTTTAAAACAATAAAAACAACTATTTACAATATTAAAACAACTTAGCTTTCGCTGGTCCCCTGCCAGCGTCCTCAGAGTGAATATATATATTAAAAAAAACCACCAACCCGAATCTAATTTGTTGTTTTGCTAACATTTTGGAAACTTTTAAAAGTGAAGTTATTCTGTGGAACCTTCTCTTTATTTTATGAAACCTTCTCTGTTCCCTATTTTTAATGCTTGTAGTTTTGTTTGAGCAAGGTGCCTTGTTGTTGTATTATTCTGGATATTTCATTTGGGTTCCTATGTAAGCTGTCAGGTTTCCCTGGATCGTAGTTGGAAACGTTGGAAATAAACAAAAATAAAGATGGCTGCCAGCAATCCAGGGGATGGCAGTGTGACGTCACCATTGTTGCTCAAAGTTGTACCTAGTGGCCATTGTTATGCTTTCCCATTCAATCTCTCAGTGTTTCCAGAACTGCAGGATGCCAAGAAAGCCATGGCAAGCAGCCCTAGATGTCTATGGAGATTCTCAGTCATCCCAAGTCATGGTTGTCCCAAAGGTGCTTTTTCAGGAGGCAACTGGACTTTCTTGTTTTCCTCTGAAGACGTTTCGCTTCTCATCCAAGAAGCTTCTTCAGCTCTGACTGGATAGTGGGGAATGGAAGGATTTATACTCCTTGCAGACAGCTGGTCATTTGCATTCTTTTAGAGCAGGGGTCTTCAAACTTGGCAACTTTAAGACTTGTGGACTTCAACTCCTGGCTGGCTAAGGAATTCTGGGAGTTGAAGTCCACAAGTCTTAAAAGTTGCCAAATTTGAAGGCCCCTGTTTTAGAGAGTCATTGAGGCCACCTGGAGGTTTGTATCCTCAGGGTCACCTGAACGGTGCCAAAGGGTGTGGGGCCTTCTTGGCTGCAGGATGTTTTTTCTGCCCTGTGTTCCCCCCCTCCCCCCACCATCCAGTCAGAGCTGAAGAAGCTTCTTGGATGAGAAGTGAAACATCTTCCAAGAAAAAACAAGAAAATCCAGTTGCCTCCTGAAAAAGCACCTGTGGGACAACCGTGACCCGGACGACTGAGAATCTCCACAGATCGTCAATATTCTGTTTGTGCAGCTCAGATCTGTGTTTCCCAACCTTGGCAACTCGCTTAGCAACCGTCTTGCTTAGCCTCAGAACTGCGTTCTTAAGTTGAGGACTATCTGTAGTCAATTCGGCAACCCTCCAATATGTTCCACATCACCCACAGCCTTTGGAGAGCGGCAGGGAAGCGTTCCTCGTACCTGAGTCATCCTGGCTTTCCAAATGTTTTCTCAGATGCCGGTTAAGTGCTGGTTTCTGGGTGAAACTCTGCCCACATTTGAAGCACGCGTAGGGTTTCTCTCCCGTGTGGACGGTTTGATGCCGGAGAACATGCGAAAGGTCCCGGAAACTTTTCCCGCATTCCGGGCACTCCGGACGCTTCCGACCCGGATGGGAGATCTGGTGATTCCGAAGCTGCATTGCGTCTTGAAAGCTTTCGCCGCATTCGAGGCACCAGTGTCCGTGCTCCTCCAAGCGGACCACCGTCTCGTAGACCCCTTCGCTGCAAAGCCTCGCTCCGTCCCCTTTCTGGACCAGCTCCGTTGGGTTCTTCCGCACCAGCCCATCCCCGCTGTTGAGGGATCCAGATTGCCCCATTAAGGATCCAAACAATACGGGAAGCTCAGGATCCCCTTGCTGAGAAACCCCCAGCGTATTCCTGCGCATGGTTGGTTCACCTGTTGAAACAGCATAAAACATCCAGATGTTGAGCTTCCTCTAGACCAGAACAAGAAACAACAGGTGGAACTGGATGCTGGTACATCAGGTTGGGGGGGGGGGGGCTACCCTTTCCAGCATCCAATTTCCAACAGAGACAGCCTAGATCAGTGATGGCGAACCTTTTAGAGACCGAGTGCCCAAACTGCAACCCAAAACCCACTTATGTATCGTCGGGTGCCGGGTGGGCGTGGCCCACTGTGTGGGTGTGACCAATTGGGTGGGCGTGGCTGCGGTGGTAACGGCAGACTGCGTGGGACTAAAAAGTTCAATCAATCAATTCCAACTTTGCGAGATCTTTTTTTTCCCCCGCAAGAAGTTGAAATTGATTGATTGAACCTTTTTTTTTTTTGCACATGGCAGCGGAGGCCTAAAGCGAAAAGGTTTTATAAAACCCAGCTGAAGGCCTAGGACTGGGGCAACGGCACGTGTGCCCACAGAGAGGGCTCTGCGTGCCGCCTCTGGCACCCGTGCCATAGGTTCGCCACCACGGGCCTAGATTCAGCTATCACTGGCTTACTCTTACTCCTAGCTTACTCCTAAAGGAAATCAACCCTGACTGTTCTTTGGAAGGACAGATGGTAAAGCTGAAGCTCAAATACCTCTGGCCACCTAATCAGAAGAGAGGACTCCGTGGAAAAGACCCTAATGTTGGGAAAGATGGAAGGCAAAAGGAAAAGGGGACGGCAAAGGATGATATGATTAGATAGTGTCAGTGGCATAATGAATAAGAATTTGGGCAAAATCTGGGAGACAGTGGAGGATAGGGGTGTGTGGCATGCTATAGTCCAGGGGTCCCCAATCTATGGGTCATGGCCCAGTACCAGGCCGCGGGTTCTTGGTCAGCGGGCCGCAGAAATGGCTGGCCAGGGCACGCATGCGTGGGCGTGCATTCCCCCCCACTCGCGCTAGGCCCCATGGCCGATTGCACATGCGCGCATGCGCAAACAGGAACGCTAGCGCGAATGGGCCGCCACTGCAGGGGGGGTTGCATGGGCCATTCACACATGCGCTAACGGGCGCTAGCCGCCGTGGGGGTGCACGGCCATTTGCGCATGCGCATGGTGCCAGTGCATGCGTGAATGCGGCCACTAGTACTGCACTAGTGGGCGTGGGCCTGTTTGCGTGAGTGCACACGCGCGCGCACACAGTAATTTGGAAGCTGCTCTCCCCTCCGGGCCGTGAGCCCGAAAAGGTTGGAGAACTCTGCTATATCCATGGGGGTCACAAAGAGGCAGACACGATGTAGCCACTGAATAACAATAGCTTATTATATAAGTAAACAATTTTCCTCTGTTCTCTTTGTCCTCCAGAATCTTTTAATATCAGATACATCTAGGACAGAGATCTGAAACACTGAAGATCCTGACCGGCTCAAGGTTGACTCAGCCTTCCATCCTTCCGAGGTCGGTAAAATGAGGACCCAGATTGTTGGGGGCAAATATGCTGACTCTGTAAACCGCTTAGAGAGGGCTGTGAAGCACCGTGAAGCGGTATATAAGTCTAAGGGCTATTGCTAAGTGCTATTTATATAGCCCAGGGGTAGGCAACCTTGGCTCTTTTATGACTCGTGGACTTCAACTCCCAGAATTCCTGAGCCAGCATGCCTCAGCTTGGAAACCTCTCCCTTTCCCCTCAGCATGGCTGGCTCAGGAATTCTGGGAGTTGAAGTCCACGAGTCATAAAAGAGCCAAGGTGGCCTACCCCTGATATAGCCCATGATGGCTCACCCATCAGCTGCTGCCCTCTCAGCTTCTCCACCTATCTTCTCCCTCTCCCAAGAGGTCAATCTTTGGGTATAGGTAGTCCTCGTTTAACGACTCGTCACTTAGCGACTCTTCGAAGTTACAATGGACCTCTGCAGACCTACAGTTTAGTCCTCGGCCTACAACCACAACTGAGCCCAAAATTTCTGCTCTTAGCGAGACATTTTGTGAAGTGAGTTTTGCCCCGTTTTACGACCTTTCTTGCCACGGTTGTTGAGTGAGTCACAGCAGTTGATCAATTAGTACCGTGACTGTGAAATGAATCTGGCTTCGTTGTTGACTTTGCTTGTCAGAAGATCGCAAAAGGTGATCACGTGACCACCGGGACACTGCAACCATCAATAGAAATGAGTTGCCAAGTGTCTGAATTTTGATCATGCTGCAATGGTCATAAGTGTGAAACACGGTCATAAGTCACTTTTTCCGGCGCTATTGTAACTTCGGTCGCTAAAATAACTGTCGTTAAGTCGAGGACCACCTGTATTCAATATACATAAATACTACTTGTTCGCTTCCAGCACCCAATCAACATAGAAGTGCTCTCTCCTGCCCTTTACTACAGTGAGTACCTACCCACTCCATTGGGATCCTGACTGTCTTTCAGTTCAGCTTCTCCACACAGGTGGCTGTTAGGTCCAGAGGCTGCCAGGGACTCTTCAGCCTCAGGGGAGATCACCACCACCGCTGTGCACGGTTCCAGCACCTAAGACAGAAGAGGCAGCTCCCATAAGCCAGAACTTCAGAGCCCAGGGTCAGTCAGCCCTGTGAGGTAGTCCAGACAAGAAGCATACCAAGATTAACGACAGGCAGTCCTTGACTTACAACCACAATTGAGCCCAACTTTTCTCTTGCTAAGCGAGACAGCCGGTGAGTCAGTCCCAAAGGCGCTTTTTCACGAGGCAACTGGACTTTCTTGTTTTTCTTTTGGACAGAGAGGACCGCTGGTTTGAAAGAGGGGTCAAAGAGGCCGTCTATGTCAAAAGTGAACAGCCCTCTCTCAACAGAGGGGGAGGGATACAACCTCATCTATCTACCGTCTACAACACAGTCCTTTCAGCAGTCCCAAGAAGGCTCCACACCCATTTGCACCACTCAGGTGACCCTGAGGACACAGGTAAACCTCCAAGTGGCCTGAACGACTCTCTAAAAGGACGCAAATGACCAGCTGTCTGCAAGGAGTATAAATCCTTCCATTCCCCACCATCCAGTCAGAGCTGAAGAAGCTTCTTGGATGAGAAGTGAAACGTCTTCAAAGAAAAACAAGAAAGTCCAGCTGCCTCCTGAGAAAGCACCTTTGGGACAACCTGGATGACTGAGAATCTCTAATAGAAACTTGGTTCGTGAATCTTGCCCCATTTTAGGATTTTTCTTTCCAGGGTGGTTATTGAATCACTGCAGTTGTTAACTTAGTAACCCGGTTGTTAAGTGAATCTGGCTTTCCCATTGACTTTGCTTGTCAGAAGGTCGCAAAAGGGGATCACGTGACTCCCCGGGATACTGCAACCGTCCTCAATACATGCCAGTTGCCAAGCCTCTGAATTTTGATCATGTGACCATGGGGGGGATGCTGCAATGGTTGTAAGTGTGAAAAATGGTCCTAAGTCACTTTTCCCAGTACCGTTGTAATTTCTAACGGTCAGTAAACAAATGGTTGTAAGTCAAGGACGGCCTGCATTTTTCTCTTTCCTTCCCTTTTCCCCTTGTTATTTGACTGCAAAATCTTATGGAAATAACTATCCTTCTAGTGCAGGGGTAGGCAGCCTTGGCTCTTTTATGACTCGTGGACTTCAACTCCCAGAATTAAAAGAACTTTCCCTTTTTTTGATCTAACCTACCCTGCAGGGTTGTTTTGGGGGAAAGCAGCTGAGAAGAGACACATTATTGCTTATCTTGAAATTCTGGAGGAACTGAGAGGATAGGAAGGCAACAAGATCATTCTTGTAAATATTTCAGGTTAACATTTTACATTCCTTGGTTCATTTACTTGGGAGTGAATCCCATTTAATTTGTTGTTGGGAACCTTGGCTCTTTTATGACTCGTGGACTTCAGCTCCCAGAATTCCTGAGCAGGCCATGCTGAGGGGAAAGGGAGAGGTTTCCAAGCTGAGCCATGCTGGCTCAGGAATTCTGGGAGTTGAAGTCCACGAGTCATAAAAGAGCCAAGGTTGCCTACCCCTGGTCTAGTGTAATCTATGCATCTACCTTCCCAACAACAAATTAAATGGGATTCACTCCCAAGTAAATGAACCAAGGAATGTAACTCGTTTTCTTCAGTGCCGTTGTAACTTCAAACAGTCACTAAACGAATGGTTCTGTGTCAAGGACTGTCTAATTCTACTTTATTGTAAGATTACATTAACAGAATCTTGCAAATCTGAAAGTACATTTCTCCCCCCCCCTTCACCTTCAGTCAAGCACACACCGACATTAATAATAGTTCAGGGGCAAGAAGACCCTCAAAAGAAGAAAGTAGGGTGCATTTATGATCAAGCCACGAAGAATTACAGAAGTGCAAACATGTGGTTACAAAGGAGCCCAAAGAGGAAAATAAACGCACCCATCAAATGCCAAGCCATGATTTTCTGCTAATTCTAATTTCTGATCAACCTCCTCACCAATAAAGAGGTGAGGTTTTAGCTAAATCACGACTGCGCTACTGTACTTAAAACTCTCACTGGGCTAGAACACTTTATAGAAAATTCACCTTGCTTAAATTCTTCCACAGAGGCCTATACCTTAAATAATCTGGTCACGTAACTGCTCTTCCCCCCCCCCCGTGTTATCTCCCCAGAAACTCTGTTCTTGGAAGTGTAGATAGTTGTCACTTAACAAAACGGAAATAAGCCTGAGCAACAGTGCAGCATCACATGACTATGCCGACTTAACAGAAGTCGCAACAGTTTTGATTGCTGTCATTAAGCGAGCCCCACCTGGTTGTCAGTGCGCAAATGTCACATATCTGGCTTGGATCGCAGAAACCCAGCCTGAAGCCAGCAGCCAGCATTTCCTCCCAAAGGGGAAATATTGCATCGTTAACGGTTAAGGGGCCACAACAGGACTGAGAGACTCAGATTCTGGTTCCCCCTCCAGCTGGGGGACTCTGGACCAGTTCTTCTCGTCCAGTCCACCTTGCTTGCAGTGGGTGGTTGTGGGGAGAAAAATGGGAGGAGATAATTTCTGAATGAAAGCCGGGTTACACACCTAACAAATGAAAAAAACCTGTCGAAAAAACATTTGAGTTGATGCAGATTCCAGACTCACCACACTAGAGAGAGATTACCTTGATCTCTTGTTGCTGGCTCCTGAGGAACTCTTCCGCGAGGCCCACTGCCTGGGAACAAGCTTGAGGACAACGGTCCCTGACCCAGCCCTGCATCCCTGGAGGTAGGACGGCCAGGAACTGCTCCAGGATCACCTGCTCCAGGATCTGCTCTTTGGAGTGCTTCTCTGGCATCAGCCACTGATAGCAACCTTCCCGGAGTCTCTTGCAAACCTCTTGAGGTCCTTCAGCCTCCTGGTAACTGTACTGCCTAAAACGTTGGCGCTTAGCTTCGGTCAAGAGCGCCTCTTCATCCACATCCACGTCCTTCATCGGCCTGCTTTCTTCAGCCTCTGGACCATAAAGGATCGGAGGGGGAAAGTCACCGTGGTTGACCACCAAGAACTGGGGAACATCTTCTCCGTTCGGCCAATGGCTGGTGTTGGCGACAGACTCGTAGGAGTCCCAGGGAAAAGGTTTGGACTGGTGTTGAGTCCCAAACCCGGAAGGTAAAGGCTGGATCGCCTTCAAGACTTCCTGCCACTGGGCTTCCCAGCGTTGGGCCAAACCCTCCTCTGATCCTTGCATCATCTCTTGGGGAGCCATCCAGCCCAGGAACTCTCCTATGGTCCCGACCTGAATGACCCGAGGGACCGTCCGTTCCCCATCGGCTTCTAGGGGCCTCACTTGGGCTTCCTCCTCGGGCTTCCTCGTAGGGTTCATGCCGTGCCCCAGAACATTCTGGAAGGAGAGAAACGCGGCTCCCCCAGCCCTCAGTTCAGTAGCCATCTTTGTGGCTAAGGTTTCCCAAAAGGCAACGTCCGCATAGAGTGGAGGAAAGGTCCCCGTTTGAGGCCGACGGGAGCTTTTCAAAGCTGCGATGACGAGGATTTCCAAGCCAAATAAGCTGCCTAGACAACGGTAGCTTCTTCTTTGAAAGATAGCTTTAAAAATAAAGGTAAATGATTACAAAGGATGAACCGGATGGATCTTCTGGTGAGGCCCACCAGAGCTTTGGAAGATTTCAGTCACAAAACAACAAAAAAAAATCACTCAAGGAAGGGACCAACAGCAATTTCTGATCAGCGGATAGACTGTTCTTCCTTGAAGAAAGAAGGCGGACAGCTGGTTCTAAAAGAGAAACCGTACTTTAAAATGTTGGAATATAAACTCTGATCATCCCCAGATATTTTAAGTACATATTAATCGCCTTTATCTAGCCGCCCGCCTCACGTGAGCTGAGTGAACCGTGGCACTACTTTTCTGAGTTCAGGAAAATTCAACAGCATACATATTTTTTACACAATTTCACCAGCTTCTAATCCACATATTTATTCTACAACGTGATGTTAGATTTCTTTTGTCTTCAACCAACAGAACAATCAATGTTTATTTATTCGGTTTTTTTAAAAAAAAATGGTGTGGCTGCCTGGCTTAAAATGGCATTTTAAGGCAGTCCTCGACTTATGACCACAATTGAGCCCAAAATTTCCGCTGCTAAACAAGACAGTTGTTGAGCGGGTTTTGTCTCATTTTATGACCTTTCTTGAATCACTGAGTAACAAGGGTTGTTAAGGGAATCTGGCTTCCCCATTGACTTTGCTTGTCAAAAGGGGATCACATCATCCCCGGGACACTGCGACCGTCATAAATATGAGTCAGTTGCCAAGCATCCAAATTTTGATCACATGACCACGGGGGTGCTGCAATGGTCATAAGTTTGAAAAAACGGTCATAACTCACTTTTTCCAGTACTCTTGCAATTTCTAACGGTCAGTAAACAAATGGTTCTCTTTCCTTCCCTTTTTCTCTTGTTATTTGACTGCAAAATCTTATGGAAAGAACTATCCTTCTAGTTCAGGGGTAGGCAAACTTGGCTCTTTTATGACTCGTGGACTTCAATTCCCAGAATTCCTGAGCCAGCATGGCTCAGCTTGGAAACCTCTCCCTTTCCCCTCAGCATGGCTGGCTCAGGAATTCTGGGAGTTGAAGTCCACGAGTCATAAAAGAGCCAAGGTTCCCAACAACAAATTAAATGGGATTCACTCCCAAGTAAATGAACCAAGGAATGTAAAATGTTAACCCAAAATAATTACAAGAATGATCTTGTTGCCTTCCTCTCAGTTCCTCCAGAATTTCAAGATAAGCAATAATGTGCCCCTTCTCAGCTGCTTTTCCCCAAAACAACCCTGCAGGGTAGGTTAGATCAAAAAAGGAATAGTTCTTTTAAATTCCAGTCTCGCCGGTCTAAGTCGAACAATTTGAACATCCTGAGAAACAGATATAATCCTTCCTGTTCGGGCTCTTTGATTTAAGATGTATCACCTGCCAAGATTTTGGTCCCTTTATAATTTTTTTTTAAAAAAACTACTTAAGATTTTAAAGTTATTTTTAGAGGTTTACAGCATCCTGTGTAAACGGTTACCATTTTTTTAAAATAAATTTTACTCCACATTGGGATTCTTTCTAATAGGAGAAAAAGTTGACTGCACCATTTCTAAATAAATAAATCAGGGTCTAGACTAGAGAAAAGAAGGACTCGGGGTGACATGATAGCACTATTCCAGCATTTAAGGGGCTGCCACATTGAAGAGGGGGTCAACTTATTTTCCAAAGCACCAGAAGGCAAGACAAGAAACAACCGATGGAAACTAATCAAGGAGAGAAGCAACCTGGAATTAAGGAGAAACTTTCTAACAGGGAGGACAATTCACCAGTGGAACAGCTTGCCACCAGAAGTTGTGGGTGCTGTATCACTGGAAGTTTTTAAGAAAAGACTGGACAGCCATTTGTCTGAAATGGGATAGGGCCTATAGGGTCTCCTGCTTGAACAGGGGATTGGATTAGAAGCCCTCCAAGGTCCCTTCCAGCTTTATTGTGATTGAAATTGAAAATCTTAAAACATAACATTTTAGGTACCTCAACTCCAGCACACCCTGGCAAACTTCACCTCACCAGCAAACAATACCACTTTTAATACAGCCTGTAAATGCTACTTTTTCTTGTTGATTTATTTGGGTGTTAACTTTAAAGATCTGCTTCTCCCTGCTAGAAACAAATTCTGAAGCACGCATAGCTTACCGCACTGCAACTGAGGTGTCAAATAAGGAGGGGAAGTTACACAAAAAGTGTTTCAAGATCCTCTCGCTGTGGTCTTCACACCTGTGGCTGCCCTTGCACCCGGCATCCAAATTCATAGCTGCAAGGAGATAATCCTGTAACTTTCTATAAGGGCAAGCACCTCAGCCTATTGCGGCAGGAAGAAAATTCTGGTTTTAAAAAGCCGCGGAATCAAGGAGAAATCGGGAAAATAAAAGGTGCCCGGGAGAGAAACTGAAGCTGCCGTGATAGACTGCAAGCTGAAAATGTATCTAAGCAACGCACAAAAGAGAAGAGTGCAAGAGAGGGCAAGGATCACAGGTGAGCGAAACCAGACTCTGCAAAAACCTTGAAGCCCCAGTTTTGCCCACAGCATGATTCTCACCTGAGCATTACGCTTCTTCCCACAATCTATGAGACCCCCGGCGTAGATGTGGGGGCGGGTGGGGGTTGGCTGTTGTCTCTTGTTGGTCTGATAGTTTCCTACAAGGCAGGGCGGCTGGGCGCAGGAAGAGGCCTTGCCGAATTTTATGCCCACCCATCCTCCAGCCCCAAGGTTACTCCAGCCTCTCTAGGAAGTAGGAGTGGCTGTGGTGTAACCCTTTAGTGTACTTTTGTATGCGCATGGAGTGAGCGCCAAGGGAGGGCAGTCCTGTGGCCTCCTGTTGAGATGCACACGGAGAACATTTTGATTGGGGTCCTTTTCTTTGAAGAGAGGGACAATTCCATAAGGCCAGGGGACAATAGAGACCTGCGCAATTAGGCTCCTGGGATTTCTAGCACAGCTGGAGAAGAGAATCCCCGGCCTGGACAATCAAAAAGAGAAGAGCTTATAATTTCCCAAGCATCTCTCAGAGGGATCGGCATCAGTAGGAACATTCCACCTCCTTCTAATTCAGGTTTCCCAACCTTTTAAGACATGTGGACTTCAACTCCCAGAATTCCTTGGCCAGCGAAGCTGTAACAAGATTGGCTTGCTTCTCAGTGTGTTAGCACTTTCAACTGAACTGTTGTATCCTTTAATTAAAGCTCTCCAGAGGACAACTAGTTTTGCCTGACACTTCACAGTATTTTTTATCACATTAGGTGCTCATTGAGATTTAAATACCAGAGTTGGAAGGGACCTTGGAGGTCTTCTAGTCCAACCCCCTGCTCAAGCAGGAGAATCTATACCATTTCAAGTGGCTCTTCTTGAAAGCCTCCAGTGATGGAGCACCCAACCAGCCATTCCACTGGTTTATTGTTTCTCACTGTTCGGAAGTTTCTCCTTAATTCCAGGTTGCTTGATTACTTTCCATCCATTATTTCTTGTCTTGCCTTCTGGAAAGTAGATTGACACCCCCCCCCTTCTTTGTGGCAGCCGCTCAAATATGCTATGTTACCCTTAGTCCTTCTTTTCACCAGTGCAACTGAATACTCTGTGGTGTGCAGAGATTCAAAGCATGGCAGCTATGCAGTCGTATTCTGATTTTTGTTTTAAAAAAAAATTCTCCTAGGTGCATCTTTCCAGATGTATTGGACTAGAGCAGTTTTTCCCCCCAATTTAGGCGACTTTAAGCCATGTGGAGTTCAAGTCCTAGAATTCCCCAGGCAGCATGGCTGGCTGGGGAATTCTGGGAATTGAAGCCCACACAGTTTAAAGTTGCCAAGGTTGAAAAACATGGAATAGTTTTCCTATTCAGCCAAGTGGACCATATAGAAGGCGCCCAATTCAGAAGACTGCAAGCATGTTGCTCATTCAGCTACAGCACCCTTTAAAATCTACCTTCCAATGATCACACTCCTTGGGAGTGATGGTATTTGTAGTCCAAAGCATTTGGCAATTTAAGGAAACCCAGTGTTTGATGAATTCCTAAGCGTGGAACTGCAAGGGTTACATTGCAGAGCTATTAGTACCATATCTGTGAAAAATGTAGGCCATAGCTGAGGTTCTTATTATTATTAAATTTATTTACCACCCATCTCGCATAGCACATGGCTGGTGCATGGCTTCATCCCTCAACACATTTTTTTATTTTGTATTATTTCATGATTGTTATACTCGTTCATTTTTAACTTTGTTTTCCCCCCCTCCAAAGTCTCAGGTGAGATGGATGGCTATATAAAATTATTAAATGAATTAACAAACACAATGATCCGGCCTAGAATTGCTCCTGCCCCCTCCAAAATATCTGGGGGGGGGGGGAATACAGATTTGCAATCCAAGATTGCACTCCTAACATTAAGCAGGATTGCAACTCCCAGTTCCACACTCCTAAGTAATGATCATTTCGGCGGGGCAGAAATTGCATTGCTCACACTGAATCCATTGCAGCTTTCTAGTTTCCAGATAAAGCAGTAACGGCCGGATCCTTGAACACGTGCAGAGTATTCCTTGACACGATACGGCCGAAGCAAAGCTGAACCGCTCTGCTATCTTCTTAGCAAGGCCCGCGGGAGTCTCCAATCTGGGAGCTTCCTGCTCATTCAAACCCGCCGAGCGCCTGCGGTTTCTCCCGGGGAGGTACTCTGTACTTGCTCAGAGTCACAGATGAAAAAAAAGAGACGAGCGCTTTCCTAAGCGCATGGTCGCGCGCGAGCCGAAGATACTTACCATCCGCAGCGGAGCTCCAAGGGTTAAACCAACTGCACCGCGATGCCTAGAGAGGCCCAGAACTACAAGGCACATGGTGGAATGGAAATAACGAGGCAACTTCCGGTCCCGCCTCCTTTCTTTGATCTGTGACGTTATAATTCCAGGGGTGTTTTTTTGTTTTGTTTAGTATTTTATTTACGGTGCGCATTGCCATCAGGGAACCTGAGGCACAAGCCTTAAAGCTACAATATGAATTCAGGCATATCTAAGCAAAAAAAAGGTTTAAACCTCATGGGAGTTTAATATGCGACCAGAGCTCGCATCAGAGGCAACCTTAACCTCAGAAAGCTGATCAGCAACGCTTATTTAAAATTCTTCAACCTTCCGTCATTAAACGTCATTTATTTATGCAAAGCGGTCCTTCAATAACTGCAACGCCCTGCTTCTGTGTTCTCGCTGCGATGATATTTTCCCACTCGGCAGTTTTGAAAAGCTGTCACGCCAATCTACCATTTTACACCCCCCCCCAAAAAAAAAAGATTCAAGAATGACTTCTGTAGCTGCGAAGCTATGTCCATCGTTGGCTGCAGAAGGCTGAACCAGGGAGACTGCTTACCTTCGATAGTGCATCATATCCCCTAGTGCATGTAATGTAGTTCAGAAGAGAGGGAGGGAGAAAAGAAGGGAAAGGAAGGAGGAAGAGGAGAGCAGGAGGGAGGGAGGGAAGAGAAGAAAGGAAAAGAAGATAGGGAAGAAGAGAAGAAAAAGGGAGGGGAAGAAGGAGGAAAGAAGGGAAGAGAAGGGAGGAAAAGGGAGGAAGAGGATGAAAAGATGGGAAGAGGGAGGAAGGGAAGAGAAGAGAGAAAAGGAAGGAAGAGAGATAAGGGAAGGGAAGAGAGGAGGGAGAGAAGGTGGGAGGTGGAAGAGAAGGAAAAGAGGGAAGAGGGGAAAGAGGAGAGGAGAGGATGAACAGGAGGTAGGCAGGAATGAAGAGGAGGGAGAGGGGCAGAGGAAGAGAAGAGAGGGAGGAAGGAAGGATTTTTGATGATCTTGGCCTGATTCCACAAGGAATGGGGAAGCTGGCAGGAAGTTAGAAGTTGCTCCAGCTCCCATTGCTTTTTGGCTGGCTCATGCTCTTTCTGTTTCTCTAGAAATGAAATGACAGCTCCCCCCCACCGGGGGCCGAATTGTCTAGTAGAACATACAAATGATAAAACTCTGGACAGAAATGACCATTTCATTACTCTTTATTTGCAAAGCATCTTCCCATTACACTAAAAGGTGATTACCATACAATCCTTTTAAAGCCGCCCATGCATATGAAAGGCAATCAGCTACAAGAACCAGCTACTTTCGAAAAAGCACAGATTTGACACAATTCCTACAAAAGGGCAAAATCAAGGAACAAGTTTAAGAGGAGTGGGATCTCTTATGTTTGGGAAACTGAGCAGAGACTGTTGCTCAGAAGCAATTATCTTTGCATTCTCATGTTATGCCACGTCACTTGTTTTAAAGATCCTTCCATTTGCAAGTCCCTTTTTTAAAAAAAAAAGTTCTGGTAGTCCTTGACTTAAAACCACAACTGAGCCCAAAATTTTTGTGGCTAAATGCGACAGTTGTTAAAATGAGTTTTGCCCCATTTTATGAGATTTCTTGCCGCACTTGTTAAGTAAATCATTGCTGTTATTAAGTTAGTAATACGGTTGTTAAGTGAATCTGGCTTCCCCATTGACTTTGCTTGCCCTGGGACACGGCAACCGTCATAAATATAAATCGGTTGCCAAGCAGCTGAATGTTGATCATGTGACCGTAAGGATGCTTCAACAGTCATAAGTGTGAATGGCCATAAGTCACTTTTTCCAGTGCCATTGTAATTTTGAACAGTCACTAAACAAACTGTTGTAAGTTGAGGACTATCTGCATTGCAACATTTTCAGAATAGATTCTCTCCATCCAAGATCTTTCCCCTTCCACTGCGAGTTTTTCAGAAGGCTTAGTGATTAGTTTTCAGTTGCCTTTTTTTTAAAATCCAAAATTAACTTGCAAATTCAAGGCAATCAAAGTGCTGGGTTTTACAGTGTAACCAACAAGCTTATCGTGCTGGAAAGACCTCAGGGTTAAAATAAAAAAAAGAGACTAATGTAATATAAATAGCAAAAACCTAAAACTAAATATGGATAACAAACACAGTCTAAATTTAAAATATACATAACATACAATAGAATAGAAACTCAATAAATGTCAGTGTTTAAAACTCAGAAGAGGATGGAT